>JANRMT010062842.1:35058645-35141674 GCA_026402145.1 Polypterus bichir lapradei
CCGAAATTTCCACTTTAATCACAAAATACACATTTTCACTGTGTCCTTTATTTTTTTCTCAGTGGCTCAAATACAGCGCTATACATTATGTTGCTGTTGTGAAGTTGCAGAAAAAAAAAACAGCACAAAAGATGGTATGTGAGACTTTTAAATCGTATCGTGTCATTACGATCGGGAATATGCGACGCTTGAATATAAAAGCACCACGAATGCATCTGTATGTCGGCATTTTGCTTCACCACATCCAACCATTCATCAAAAATCGAAGTGCGCACACCAATCTCGTTGGATCCGCAAAGCTTTCTGTCACATGTAGATAGTAAACAAAGACTCTGACGTCATATTCCGACTTTTAGCACACTGCGCCCCCGACTTTTTGCTGGTACTGCAACTAGCGCACACATCGCCTTAATTTCTGAGGACCTGCTCAGAGGACGAATGAAATGAACGCTGAGAACATGTGTCAGCCATGATGTGGGCGTGTACGCGTTCTGAGCATGAAGTATAAACGAGCCCTAAGAAGGAGCTGTACAGTTGCAAAACAAGCAGCCCATTTAAACATTTAAAAAGCAAACATGCTGACCAACTGAAAGGCATTTGTAAAACATCAAAGAAATACAAATCTGAAGCACAGCGATTTACCTGCAATCAGTGCCAAATAAAGGAACAGTGTAAGAGTTTTCAAACAGGCATAAGACGTTATCCAGGTAAATGCTGCTAGCAGGATAGGGGTTTACTAAAGACTTGACTAAAGAATTGAGTTCAACATCTTGCCGCTTACCAGTCATTAATATTTATGAAACATAAAGCCCGTTGTTAGCATAATGGATGAAACGTAATAGTGTAAACCAACCATAATTTTCATTGCATTTTGTCACAGGTTTTTGTGTTTGCTTGTAATTAAAATGATGGTTACAATATAAGCAATATACATAAATAAGGATATTCAATAGACTTAACACTATGAAAAATATTTAACAGTTATGCCTGAAAATAGTTTTTCTTTCTTAAAAATAAGTACTTGAGTAAATCTTAATAAAAATATTATTTATTTAGATTTAAAAGTACTTACATAATTGCATTAGCAATAGCATCTACAGTAACAAAATATAATTTTTGCATTTAATTTTGTGTTGTTACAATTGTGTTGTGCTCATGGCTCCTCCCACAATCCAAAGACATGCAGGTTAGGTGCATTGACAATGTTATATTACCCCCGATATATGTGTGTGTTCACCCTGTGATGGCTCTCTCCCTGTCCAGGGATTGTTCCTGCCTTGCAACCACAGAGGCAAAATAAGATTAAGTGTAAAAACGTCAATGCTGTTTTTTCTAAATACAAATTTGAAACTTAACTAAATGTAAAGCTAATATGACAAAATCTTTCTCAAGAAAATAAAAGGGCAAAATATAATAGAAAATGCAAATGTGAAAGATTTTTTTGTAAACATTAATATTCTAAGGGGATCGGTTTAAGTTCTTTAATGAAGTGATTGCCTGTTTTACATGTATTAAACAAATAACCAAATCTTTGTGAAAACGTAATAGTTCATATTATCTTTATTACACTTGTATGTTCATTCTGGTTGGCATTGTGGTACAGTGGAAACGCTGCTGCATCACCGTAAGAAGACAGAGGTTTGTGACCTTGATTCTCCCCGTGTGGAGTGTGAATGTTCTTCCAGTGTCTCTGTAAGTTTCCTCCCACAGTCCAAAGACATGCAGGTTAGGTGAGCTGGCAAAGCTAAATTGGCCGTAGCATATGGATGGTGTGTTTGGCCAACAATGGATGGGTGTTGTCTCCAGGTTTGTTCCTGCCTAGTTCCCCCCCCCCCAAAAAAAAACAGCCCTGGTCTGGAGTAAGAGGGTTAGAAAATTACATGACATGTTCAACATATTAATTTATATTTTGTAATAGATTTGTTATGGTGACCTTGATACTGTTTCATGATACTAGATTTAAATATAGACTCATCCATTAATATAGTATTAGCCATTCTACAACACTACCATCATTTGAAAACAAATTCCTATGCTCTTTAAAAAATATCGGTATTGGAAATCTGACACATAAAATACTTGCATCATTATCGATTTCAAAAACAGCAGTATCGCCCATTCCTACTTCCACAAAAATAAAGACACACTGAGGTCTGGATACAATTTTAAACATGCCGCTTCAGCTGGATGCGTGCGCAGTGGACAGGAACCTAGAAAAGACAGCACAGACAGAGCACCATTTTATTTCAGTGTTCAGTTGAGTTCTTTTTTGTTTATTGGTTTTGTTCAAGTTTGCTTTATTGTAACCGTGGATTTATGAAAGAAAGGGTGGATGGATGGGTGTTATTTTTTTATTATTGTTTCTTTAGATGGTGTTGTGCATAGGTTTGTTTTGAGTTGCACAGGTTGTTTTCCCCTTTGGGGCAGCAGTTAATTCCATCCACTATTACAGTTCCACAATACAGCAGGAGCTACAACATCAGAGAGTAAGACATTGGAAAAAATATTTCAGCAATTCCTGTCACCACAGGAAAGCAAGGAGAAGCAACAGGAACAAATATGGAAATCTTGGTAGCATCAGTTTAACTTACTACAGGAGGAGGTACAGCATTGATGTGAGGAAACACATACAGTGGTACACGGTGCAGTCTGTCTTTCAGCTGGGAGGGGAAGTCTGACCACTACGGGGCTCGTGGATGCCAATCCAACTGGTGCAGCTCCAGTTGGACCAAGGTGGGTAGACTGCCTAAAATGCCTTCTTACTGGGAAGAGGACTACATAGAAATGTTCCTGGTAACATTTGAAAGGATGGCAGTTGTCTTCTTTCGGCCCAAGACTGATTACCCCTACATTCAGGTAAGGCCAGGGTAGCTTTGTTGCTATGTACCCAGCCAAGTCCATCAGAGCCGGCCTTAGGGTGAAGCGAACAAAGCGACCACTTCGGGCCCACAGCTGGAGGGGGCCCACTGCACCCAAGGTTTTTTTTTTTCCTGTGATGTGGCGTTGCTGCGGAGAGCCCGATGGAGCAAGAGACTCCTTCACTCCAACCTCTATTACTAATTTTTTTATATATATAATTCACGGGCAACATAATCCATCACCTAATTACTCCATGTGGACATCTCCACTCGGCACTCCAGTCTTCATTACACTTCACTCAGGCCCACGCGCCTGTTGCCGCCTCCACGGCTCATCTGTGCCTCTGTCCTCAGTAGGCGGCCACTTACGCTTCAGTCAGGGCCGCTCCGCCGCACTGCATTCTCGACAGAGCATAAAAGGGGCCCCTCTCTTCGTAAAGCCATCACTTTCCTTCATATCAATATATTTCCATTTTGTTAGAAAGAACGTCTTGTAGATAGTAGTTAGGCCTTGCCGAATTTCCACAGTTTGAAATTATTGTATTCCAAATGTCTTCAGTTCCACCGCCAAAGAAATATAAATCAGGTGCTCAAAAACGTAAAGAAAAAGCAGCGAAAGATGAATTCTTCGCTACCCAAAAAGGGGCTTTGCAACGCTTCCTAATGAAAACGTTTAGCTCTAGCAGCAGCAGCAGCACTAGCACCAGGACTGAACTTCCATTAGTCGAAGATACCGTAACGCCGTCCAAGCCCCACAAACCTGTATCCGACTCCGAGGAGTCAGAAGCCGATGACGTTAAGAATGACATGGACATGGGTTTTTCTTCAGGTTCAGCAACGTTGCCAGCCGTTTCGGTTTCTAACCACAAAGATGAATATCATGACAAGGGTAATAATGATTTCGATTCCTTTAGTTGGGGAGATCCAGGATTGTGGGGTGCAGCAATCACCGACAAGGAACGTGTCTTCCTAGGCCAAAATGGTCCTTTCGTGAAAACGGGATTTAATATCTGACGAATGATGATGGGCGCCATTTTTCTGATTCCTTTTATTCCCGAGAATTACCAAATGGGGAATTTGTTGACAGGCCCTGGCTTGTTTACTCAAAGAACAAAAATGCAGTTTTTTGTTTCTGCTGCAAGTTATTCTCGAATATCCAGATCAAATTGACTACTGATGGTTGTGGTGATTGGAGAAATTTGTCCCGAGATGTGTGCAGTCACAAAATATCTGCCAACCATATACGTGCCTTTAAGGATTGGTTGGAACTTCAAAATCGCTTGAAGGCAGGATGTACCATTGATAAGTTTGCACAAGAACTTCTGCTAAGAGAAATTCAGCATTGGTGCAATTTAACAAGAATTATTGCTATTATTCCGTTTCTGGGTGAAAGAAACCTGGCGTTTCGAGGTTCTAGCGATCGTATATATTTGCCCCGTATAATGGCAATTTTCTTGGGTTAGTGGAATTGTTAGCCAAATTTGATCCGTGCATGCAAGAGCATGTTCAAAGGATTACAGACAATGAAATCCACAATCATTATCTGGGCAAAAACGTGCAAAATGAAATAATTCAGTTGATGGGTAATGCTACATTAGAGAAAATAATTTCCCATATTCATAAGGCCAAGTATTTCTCAATCATTCTTGACTGCACTCCTGATATAAGCCATGAAGAGCAGATGAAATTGATAATAAGGATCGTTCATATTGGCTTCTCACTGGAAGTTCGAGAATATTTTGTAGGGTACATAGCCGATGATGATAGCACTGGCTCCAATCTCACAGACCAATGCTTATGGATGCTCTCGGAGTTGAAATTGGACATAGGTAACTGTAGGGGACAGGGATATGATAACGGTTCCAATATGAAAGGCAAACACAGTGGCATTCAAAAACGAATACTGGATAAAAATCCACGAGTATTCTACATCCCATGCGGTTGTCATAGCCTTAACTTGCTTGTTGGAGACATGGCTCAATCGTCACCAACTGCCATGTCGAGCTTTTTGGAACGTTACATCAGATCTATTTGCTGTTTAGTGCTTCTACAGTACGCTGGCAGATTCTGGAGAACCACATCAATAATTTCACTCTGAAGTGCATTTTTGACACTAGATGGGAATGCAGGATTGAGAGTGTTAATGCTGTCAGATTCCAAATAGGCTCTGTGTATGACGCACTGGTAGATGTTTCTGAAGATTCTAAAGATCCTAAGGCTAGAACTGAAGCCGCTGCATTAGCCAAGCAGCTGAAAAATTTTCCATTTCTTGTTTCCTTAGCGATTTGGTACGACATTTTTTCACAGATCAATGTAGCCAGCAAAATTTTGCAAAATGAAAATATGCACTATGATGTTGCTCTCAAATGCATCAACAGTGTCTCTGACTATTTGTTTTCATACAGAGAAAATGGACTAGAATTAGCAGAAGCTACAGCCAGAGAGTTCGCTAATGAATTGGAGATGCCTTCCGAGGATGTCGCATTTCCTGCAGTAACCAGTTTACGCAGGAGACGAACAAAGCGCCATTTCGATTATGAAGTCCGGGATGAGTTAATAACTGATCCAAAGGAAAAGTTTCGCACAGAATTCTTTCTTGTCCTTCTGGATCAAGCAATCATGTTCATGAATGAGAGGTTTGATCAAATGAAACAGCATTTCGGCAATTTTGGATTTCTACACAATTATCAGTTAATATCATCCATGGATGATAATACCTTGATGAAATACTCTATAGACTTGAAAATTGCATTAACTGACTCGAAGAATAATGAATCAGACATTGATCCACACGCACTATGCAGTGAAATTTGCATGTTTGCCAATTTAGTTCCTAGCAACTCAACGGCCATGCAAGCACTGGAATATCTGTATGAGAAGGAGTGAGCAACTGCCATGCCTAATGTTGCTGTGGCTCTCAGAATAGCATTGACTGTGCCTATAACTGTATCTTCGGTGGAGAGGAGTTTTTCAAAACTCAAGCTTATCAAAAATTACTTGCGAAGCTCCATGAGCCACGAACATCTGAATAGTCTGCCATTGATTTCAATTGAGCAAGAGATAGTCGAATCTCTTGATTATTCTGAACTTATTCATGAGTTTGCCAGTGCCAAGGTTCGAAAAGTGTCTTTTGTGTGAAATAGATTTCAATATCTGCTGGTTATTTTATACAGAAATCTGAATATCTCGAAAGTATGAAAACAAGCTTTAAAACCGAATAATAATGCAAAAACAAAATAATGTGGATCTCATCTTCATAAAATAAAAAAAATATATAAAAAATATAAACAGCAAAAAAAAAGTGCTTGGCCTAGCTATTTAGCTCCACGTGCTGCCTGGTGGAAACAGCAAAAGCTGGCTAAAATGTAGCTTTATCTGTTAATGTATCATCACTAAAGACATTTATGCAGGCCCACCCCAACCTCCATCACTCATACCCTTCACTCAGGGCCTTGTACGACAGTCTGCGCTGACAGCCTGCAAATTTGGCTCCTGTCAGTGTGTTACAGTTACGGTTGTCAGTGTCAAACAGAAATCGTCAAAAAGTGATGGTTGTAGATGCCGGGAGAATGCATTTCTGCAGCTCAGAATGCAGGAAATTGCTTGGCGGCTGGAGCTCTGCCCCGGACCCCCTAGTTGCAGGGGTCGGGCCCCGTATCAGTTTGCTTCGGGCCCGAAATTGTCTAGGGCCAGCTCTAAGTCCATAGTCATCACGATAGGCTGCAGAACTGACAGAGGTCTTCTAGATAACCTGAAGATGTCCCAGGAGCCTGCAGTGGAAACCAAAAGATGTGAAGTCATCACCCTCAACTCATCCTGTCCTTACAGGTGCACCAAAGGTTGGGGTAGGTTGTGGTTCTCTTTCATCTAAGGTCAGGAGAGGGAGTGGTTTAACAGTTTGTTATAGGTTTGACCAGAAAGGGCATAAGAGAACACAGTGTCCAACAGCCTTGAACAGTGTTGTGAAGGAAGAAAAGTTTTGTTATGTGCCATGACCATTGCCAGGAAAAAGTGGTCAATGTTTAAATTTCTTGTTGGACCAGAAAAGCAATTCTAGGTACAGGAAGTACCATGTAATCGATTAAGTTGTTGCTGACAGCTAGGAACATGATTCTGTGGTGTGTTCATGGTGACAAAGTCTCTTACCCCCTGGTGAAGTTGAATATTGAGATAGGGGGACTGATGTATGCAATATCTGTTAAGGGAGTTGAAGAAATGCCTAATTCTGTCTGATTGGGGCTGGACATGCCAGACGTGGATGGCATGTTGCAACAGAGCCTGGTGAAGTAAACCTGGGGTTAATCAGAGCTCATGCAACTGCTGCAGTTGAAAGTGATCAGCTGGCTTGGAAAACTGCCATTTACCTTGGAAGGGGAAAGCATGGTCCGTAAGACCTGCAGGCAGAGGGAATAGGCAAGAGTGTTAGGAATTTCTATAATGCACCAAAGCATTGCACCTGTCTCGGAAACTCAAATCGGTCCTTTTTTCATTTTAGGGCACATAGGGTCAATGCAGCATGGTGATCCTAGTCTGCAGGACTGCTTTGTGAAGGCAGAAAAGAAACATAAATCTGTAACTGGAGAAGCTATTGTATTAGACCATGGAAAACTGTACCACCAGAACAAACAAGGCAAGCAGTTAATGTTACCAAATTTGTATAGGTAAAAACTCTTATAAATGGGACAAAAATAGCAGACCAGATTGCTAAAATTTTTATTGGCCAAGTTGGTCCAAAAATATAGGCAATCATTGCAAGAACTTTCCAGAATGTCTATTGGTATGACCTATAAATATGGGAAACAGGGCACCTTTGATAGCATTTCCTATGCTAGACGAGCCTTTTAACAGAATGGCCATTAACATTGTGGGTCATCTTCCAAGGAGAAGTAATGGGCACATGTATATTCTGGTAGTCTGCAACTATGCTACTAGATATCCTGAGGCATTCTCCCTAAAGAAGGTTAAATCCATCCAGGTAGTGAATGCCCTAGTGTCCAAGGATTGATCCTGCCTTGCATCTGGGGCCTTCTGGAATAGCCTCCATCTGCCCTTTAACCTCACCCTAGATAATGATGTAGGAAAATAGATTGATAGATGGATACACTGTAATTTATATGTGCACAAAACACCACCTTTGTTAATTGGGAAGATTGCTTTAAAAAACTATTTGTATTAAATTAATGAATGTAGTAAATCAACCCAGTCATTACATGGATAGCCTGCTCAGTACAGACCTGAGTTGTTGCATAAACTGGTAATTAACAGTTATCTGTGTTGCTACTTGGTTAGGTTTCATGAACCATATGCTTGAATCTGTCCATGACAGAGCTAATTCAAACACACACCAACATTTAATGAAATCTGGAGATATTAAGAGTTTTAAGTCAGTCTCACCAGTTATGTTAAGCATGAGGTCCCAAATTAGGCTATGCGGTGGTTTCTGAACCAAATCGAAATTAACTTCACTTTAATAATAAGAAGACATTTGATTATTTTAGTTTAACTGTGTATGTACAAATCGGTTAAGTTTAGAATAATTCTTCATTTTGCTTGATAATTTTCAATGTAATGCCATTTGCTGAGATGGAGATTCACTTGGCAGCATGTGCAGGACCATAGAATCAGTCACTAGATGCAACGCTGGCAGCAAACCACCAAACACTTTGCAAAATAAGTGATACATGCTCATAATGTAAGTCGTGCACAGACATTTGGCAGTAACACCCCACAAAATATAACCCGCACTTACAAAATGCACTTAAAATGTAAATTGTGCCTACAAAATATTCTCAGAATGTAACTGTCACTTGTAAAATATGTTCAAAATGTTACTTGCACTTACGAGACATCAGGGATGTTTGGTAGTAATCTAACTCCGTATCCTTGGACTATACATTTTTCAAGGACCTGGTAACCCTGGTGTGGAAGTACAGTCTTGAGCATCCACGTCATGGTGTGTCAATTGGACCCAATGTGATTGTACAGTTCAAGCACATAAACTGATTGAGTTGTTGTTTGACCATGATTTCTAAAAATCACACAGTGTATGCCTGGCATAATTTGGCATCCCAAGTCTCCTGGAAGCTTCATGAATCTCCAGAAAATCAGTGTCTTCTCCCAATCACCCAGAAATACCTCTTTAAACACTTAAAAATCTTTAAACAGTTTCACTATTTTTTCTCTCATGGAGAGAAACCCTTTGTGGATGATTCTGTCACTGCATGCACATCATGAATCTGAAGTCCTTCATTTTTCAATGTTCATGTATACATCATGACAAAGTGGCGGAGCATCCTGAAAAGAAAAAATACAGAACAAATGTTTTGTCAGAGTACACAAAAGTTTACCCTTGCCCCATACTTGTTAACAATAACACTACATTAGCTTGTTGCACTGTTTGCGAAAGCACTGTTTACTTAACCAGCAGTGGTTTAAACCATTGCAGAAGATGTATTTAGCTAAGTGAGGCATTACATATTTGAGTTAATATGAGCTGCTAGGTTGTAGTCATTTAGAATAAATTTGTGTGGATAGGCAATATTACAGGTGTATTTATCAGGTGAATGAAACCAAATTAATTAAGCTTTCTTGATAATATAATTGCTAACAGAAATGGAAAAGCAAAAATTGTGGTATGTTGTTTATCATTTTTAATACATTACTGCATTATGAATAAAAAAAACTGCAGAGCAATTTTATGACGTCAGATTGGGGAGCATGCACTGCTCCGTCTGGAAATGACCCTTTATCTTCCGGAGCCAGGTGTTACGTGGGCATCTCCTTGGTCTGGTCCAGTAGCTCAGGCCCTCAATAATGAGGATCCTACGAGCCAGATCACTCTCGAGGAATCACACCACATGGCCATAGTGCTGTAACTGACGCTCCCTCACAATGCAGGTAATGTGCATCATTCAGGGCTCCGTGAGTAACTGCTCATTCAACACAAACTCAGACCAGTAGTACCCAAGGATTCTCCAAAAAGACACAGTACCGAAGGAGTCCAGTTTTCTTTTCATGTCACTGGATACCGTCCATGTCTTGCAACCATATAGCAAGACAGGAAGTGCTAGGACTTTATGTAAAAGGATGAAGGTCCAAGTCTTTAGATACCGGGAGCACCACACAGTCCTTTTCATTGACCTCATTGCCCCCCATGTTATCTAGGAAGAGTCACCAGAGACATGAATGTCGTTGCCAAGGTACCTAAACCTCTCAACAAGGTTGACACTCTCCCCACAGACAGAAACACTGCTGATGGCTGTGCCTAAGAGATCATTAAAGGTTTGGATCTTGGTTTTATCCAGGACACTCATAAGCACAGACACTCAGACTCCTCGCTCAGTCTCTCAAGAGTCCCGATCAGAGCCTCCATTGACTCAGCGAAGATCACAGCATCATCAGCAAAGACAAGATCAGTGAATCTTTCTTCGCCAACAGATGCCTCACAGCCGCTGGACTCCATGACCTTGCCCAACTCCCAGTTCCTGCAAACATTGAATAGAGTAGGAGCAAGAACACACCCCAATGAGCCCCAGAATCAAATGGAAAAAATGCAGAGGTTCTGCCACCACTTTGCACAGCAATCACAGTACCAGTGTACAGGCCGGCCATGATATCTAGCAACCCTGACGGGATCCCATGAAGTCTTAGGATGTCCTGCAGGGCAGTTCAATCAACTGAGTCGAAAGCCTTACAAAAATAGACAAAGCCTGCAAAGAAACTCTGCCGATATTCGAGTTTCCCTCCATGAGAGCCCTCAGTGCCAGGATGCAGTTAATGGTAGACTTCTTAGACGTAAAACCAGACTGCTTCAGTCGCTGGTAAGTGAGCAAGTGATTACAGATCCTATTGAGGAGGACGCTAGCAAGGGCCTTACCTGGCACCAAGAGCAGTGGTATCCCCCTGTAGATGCCACAATGCAGGCGATCACCCTTCCCTTTCCAGATAGGGATGACAAGTCATGTTTTCCAGTCAGTTGGGATGACATCCATCTCCCAAATGGAAGCAAAGATGTATGTGAAATGTATAATTATTTTGTATTTATTTAAGGGGTACATCAAGTAGGGAGGCACGGCAGTAATAACATTCACCATGACTCTTAACAATACAAGAACGGTCCAGCTGCAGACCTCCACAATTCAGCTGCCCTGCTTTACAGCCAATTAAATTGCATCTTTATTTCACATGTTTTCAAGCAGGGCTCAGTTGGACAGTCAGTCAGATTGTGTCTTTATGTCACAAGGTTTAGCGCCGCTCAAGAGCAAATCAAATTGCAGCTTTATGTGACATGGTTAAACAATGGGGCACTGCTGGACAGCAAGTGAGATTGTGGCTTTTGTTACACAATTTAGGGAGTATTTGCTCCTCGCAAATTCTCAAATTCTGCCAACAACATGTACATTTTTACGTATGGGCTTACAGAAACATGAGAAAACAAATTTTGTGTGTGCAGAAACATAATGGAGATAAGGAAAAATAATAAACAGTAAAAGTATCTTTTCGATCTGTGTAAAAGTCAAGATTTTTGTGAACTTTTTTTTTTTAATTTAATTTTTAAAAAACAAATAACACTCCATACATATAACTCGAGTTTTACAAAAGGAAAAAGAAAAAGAAAAAGGTTCGTAAGAAATCAACCCCCACCCCTGAGAAAGAGAGCTAGCCCAGCAGTGTAAAACTTTATGCCAGTAAAGACAAATTAATAGATAAAATAATAAATGAATAGAGATAAATGGAGTAAAAGAGGGGAGAGAACATGCTTCCTTAATTTAAATGCTTATTCTGAAATGTTATTGATTAGATCCTGCCAGGTTTTGAAAAAGTTTTGTACAGATCCTCTAAGTGCAAATTTCATTTTTTCCAGTTTCAAATAGTATATAACATCAGTTACCCACTGACTTAGAATATGTGAGTTAGGATTCTTCCAATTGAGCAAGGTAAGTCTAGGTGCCAATAGTGTAGTAAAGGCAATCACAGTTTGTTTGTCCTTCTCCACTTTAAGCCCATCTGGAAGTACACCAAACACAGCTGCCAGTGGATTAGGAGGGATTGTGACATCCAAGCTGTCTGAAAGGCATTTAAAGATTTTGGCCCAAAATTATGTTAATTTGTTGCAGGCCCAAAACATGTGACCCTGTGAGGCCAGAGCTTGATTGCAGCATTTGCAGGTTGGATCTTGCCTTGGAAACATTTTGGACAATTTTAAACAAGAGAGATGCGCTTGATAAATACTTTTAAGTTGAATAATTCTATGTTTTGCACATATGGAGCTTGAGTAAATTCTGTGCATTGCTACTTTCCACTCCTTTTCTGAAATATTGAGTAAGAGATCCATTTCCTTATTTTCTCTTGGATCTTTGAAAGGGATGGACTGTAAAATAGTTTTATATATGACAAAAATGCTGTCTGAGTCCTCGAGACTGAGCAATATTTTTTCCGGTATAGAGGTAGCTGGGAGGTAAGGAAAATTGGACAGGTTCTGTTTAACAAAGTTTCATATTTGAAGGTAGTGAAAGAAATGTGTAGCTGGTAAGTTAAATTTGGAGTGTAATTGTTTGTAGGATGCAAAAATGTTGTCTATGTACAGATCTCTAAGTGATTTAATCCCAGATGTTTTCCAGGTATTAAAAACTGCGTACATTTGAGAGGGTGGGAAAAGGTGGTTCTTGTGCAGAGGTGCCACAGATAAAAGCTTATCTATCTTAAAATGCTTCCTACATTGGCTCCATATTCTGATTGAGTGAAGCACAATTGGGTTGTTAGTATATTGGCGATAACTTGTGTACAAAGCAAGGAAAATAAAGACGTACTGCAGGATTTTATTTCTATTGTGGACCAAGCCTGTGTATGCTCGTCTATTTCTGTCCATGTCCAGAATTTTATAGTTTGTATGTTTGCTACCCAGTGATAAAATTGAAGGTTAGGTAGAGCCATGCCAGCCTTCCGCCTTAGATCTTTGTAGGGTCATTCTTTGGATGTGTAGATGTTTTGAATTCCAAATAAATGAGGTTATGGTTGAGTCTAATTTCTTAAAAAATGATTCATTGATGTATATTGGAATGTTTTGAAATAAAAAGAGAAGCTTAGGAAGGATATTCATCTTAACAATGTTAATTCTTCCAGCTAAAGTGAGATGAAGGTTTGACCATCTACAGTATGCACGTCTTGCTTAATTTTTTTCATACAGACCGCAAAGTTTTATTGATAAAGAGGTTTATATTTACTTGTTAGGTTTACCCCTAGGTATTTAAACTGGTCTGCAATGATAAAAGGGAAGGTGTCCAATCTAATATTGTATGCTTGTGAATTCACTGGGAAGAGCACACTTTTATTCAAATTGATTCTGAGACCAGAAATCTTTTGGAATTCTGTTAGTGCTGTTAGGATTGTAGGCACAGTATTTGTGGGTCTGATATATACAGTAACATATCATCTGCATATAGAGAAGCTTTCTGTTCCAGTTCTTCTCTGATAATCCCCTTTATCTCAATAGCATTTCGACAGTGAATTGCGAGCGGCTCAATGACGATTGCAAAAAGTAGTGGTGACGAGGGGCATCTTTGTCTGGTACCATGCTGTAGTTTAAAGTAGTCTGAATTGATGTTGTTAATACAAACTGAAGCTTCTGGATTGGTATACAGTAATTTGATTCATGCACAAATATTCGTGCCAAACCCAAAATTCTCCATTATAGTGAAAAAGTAGTTCCATTTAACCACGACAAATGCTTTTTCTACATCCAATGATAATAATATCTCCGGGGTGTTTGAGTTTGTTGGTGAATATATTACATTAAACAGGCGTCGAAGATTGAAAGCTAAGTGTCTGCCTTTAATAAATCCAGTTTGGTCTTGTGATATTAGCGAAGGCAGCACTTTCTCCATCCTTCTAGCTAGGACTTTGGAGAGTATCTTAAAATTGTTATTCAGAAGCGAGATTGGTCTGCACAATGCACATCTTAATAAGTCCTTATTTTGTTTAGGAAATACAGTAATTAATGCTTGGCGAAAAGTTTGAGGTAGAATTCTATTTTGTCTAGCTTCTGTAAATGTTGCTAATAGAAGGGGAGCTAGGTGAGTTGAGAATTTCTTATAAAATTCATCAGGGTAGCCATCAGGGCCTGCTGCTTTCCCCCTCTGCAGTGAGTTTATAGCATCTAGTAATTCTGATAGTGCCAGAGGTTTATCCAATTCCTTTGCCCTAAGAGTATCTATTTATGGTATCTGTAATGCATTCAGAAATGCCTTAGATTGTGTCTTGTCTTCTTTAATCTCAGTAGAGTATAAGGATTTATAGTAGCCTCTAAATGTGTGCATTATATTTTTATGGTCAATAATTATGTCTCCATTTGTGCTTGTGGATTTGTTGAGCAAAGATATTATTAGCTTTCTCTCCATGTTCATAATAATGATGTCTTGATTGAAGTCTGAGTTGTTCAGTTTCTTTAGAAGGTTGAGCTCTGAATGCAGAGCCTGCCTTTTCCTATGAAGCATCTCACTTGGACACCTGGCATGTTCTTGATCTATTCTAGTAATTTCGTTGATTAGCTCTGATACCTTCTTGGTTTCCAATTTATTTTTGTGGGAAAGATTTGAGATAATCTGTCCTCTTAAGAAGACCTTTAGGGTTTCCCAGAGTGTTCCTGCAGAAACCTCTGAGGGTGTATTTGTCTCTAAAAAAATGTATTTGCTTTGATATAAATTCTGTACAGTTCTCATTTGCTAATAAAAGTGGATTAAGATGCCATCTGCAAGATGAGTATGTGGGGCATAGTGATTTTATCTCCAAAAATGTAGTTTATTTTGCCATTAAAGTAGAACATCATAAACTTCATCTTAAAATTGTTTAATTAACTAGTTTCTCAAATCACATCGTAAGTGAAGTAGCACGTTAAATGCTTTGTTTTGTATGTGTTCTTCCATGTGCTCTATGTGTGTGAATCACTACGTGCTTCTTAAACCGACAGGACACAGAATCCATTACAGTCGTGATATTACAGCTCTCTGAATAACTAAAATACTGAGATGTATACGTGATATTATTTTCATGATGATAGGAGTTAAAGCATGTTATTAAACATGTGAACATGGTGGCACAGTGATTGTGCGCGACCTTCAATGAAATAATTTATTGCAGCAGTACTCAGGGGCAGCTCTAGGCTCGTGGCGGTCCTGGGCAGAGAAAGAATCGGTGGCTCCTTTGCCCGCCAATGTCAATATGGTATCTTATGCACATCGGATGGCCACGTCCATTGCGGACACTGCATAGCCGCCTCGTGCTCATGACAAAAGCATTTAACTTTTGCTGAAATTTGCTGCTGCGTTTTTAGCTGTGTCGTTATTTTCTCTTTCTGTTTTATATTCAATATATATTGGCGTGCCGGCCCCTGGGATTTGGCGGCCCTGTGCAGGTGTACAGTTTGCACATGCCCAAGGCCGCCCCTGCAGTACTATCTCTTTCAAACATACAGTGGGTACGGAAAGTATTCAGACCCCCTTCAATTTTTCACTCTTTGTTATATTGCAGCCATTTGCTAAAATCATTTAAATTAATTTTTTCCCTCATTAATGTACACAGAGCACCCCATATTGACAGACAAAAAAAATAATTTTTGAAATTGTTGCAGATTTATTAAAAAAGAAAAACTGAAATATCACATGGTCCTAAGTATTCAGACCCTTTGCTCAGTATTTAGTAGAAGCACCCTTTTGAGCTAATACAGCCATGAGTCTTCTTTGGAAAGATGCAACAAGTTTTTCACACCTGGATTGGGGATCCTCTGCCATTCCTCCTTGCAGATCCTCTCCAGTTCTGTCAGGTTGGATGGTAAACGTTGGTGGACAGCCATTTTTAGGTCTCTCCAGAGATGCTCAATTGGGTTTAAGTCAGGGCTCTGGCTGGGCCATTCAAGAACAGTCACAGAGTTGTTGTGAAGCCACTCCTTTGTTATTTTAGCTATGTGCTTAGGGTCATTGTCTTGTTGGAAGGTAAACCTTCGGCCCAGTCTGAGGTCCTTAGCACTCTGGAGAAGCTTTTTGTCCAGGATATCCCTGGACTTGGCCGTATTCATCTTTCCCTCGATGGCAACCAGTCGTCCTGTCCCTGCAGCTGAAAAATACCCCCACAGCATGATGCTGCCACCGCCATGCTTCACTGTGGGGACTGTATTGGACAAGTGATGAGCAGTGCCTGGTTGTCTCCACACATACCGCTTAGAATTAAGGCCAAAAAGTTCTATCTTGGTCTCATCAGACCCAGAGAATCTTATTTCTCACCATCTCAGAGTCCTTCAGGTGTCTGATGAGACTGGTTGCAATCGAGGGAAAAATGAATGCGGCCAAGTACAGGGATATCCTAGACAAAAACCTTCTCCAGAGTGCTAAGGACCTCAGACTGGGCCGAAGGTTTACCTTCCAACAAGACAATGACCCTAAGCACACATGTTTTATTATCTTTCTTGCAGGAATATCCAATTATATGAAGCCTTACAGCAGCCCGTCAGTGGTTAATAGATAAAAGTGAAGAACTGAAAGGCACTGTGCAGGAGTCATTGTTTGTGAATATGTTCTCATGTTGTAAAATATTACATAATTTTGTTCAGAATGTTGTTTCTTTATTTTGTCTATTTATATTGTACAAATACTGTAAATGCTGGTGAAATAGTTTACTGTAAGCTGTTGTCTGATTATGAGCTTTACACTGAAAATAAATGACATAGGAGTATATTTTTACCTCTAAACGTTACCCCAAAGAATTGTTTTTTATGTTTCAATAGCATTACTGATATATTGAACCTTTTAGAGCAATTTATTCTAATTAATTTTAGACTTGAATAAAAATAGCTAAGTTTGTACATACCACTGTTATCGTCAAATATTTGTAAAAGTAAGCTTGAAAAACATTCATGCAATGTGGACAGGTTTTAGTAAATGGCATAATTACAATAAAAAGAAACTGAAGTGTGCCACATTTCCTGACATGCAATACTCTAAGCTTTATATTGGATTAATGCTTAAACATGGCACAACTCCAAGCTTTTAGCCAGTCTCTGTCATTAGACAGAGTTGTCCAATTTCCTCATGTCTATTTGAACTTGTTGCAGAGCTTCTCACTGCATTTGACACTAATACAAATTACAGACCTGTATTTTTGGTTCGAGCATTAAAGGTTTAGGTTACAGTTTTACAGCCAGATGCCCTTCCTGATGCTAACCCTCTCTATTTACTCAGGATTGGGACGAGTGCCAGCTGGGCTGGTTTGCCCCTTGGTGGCTTGGTTTTGATGGAAAATTATGAAACTGGTGAGGAGGGGCTGGACTGAGATGGATGACAATCAAGTACATAGACCTCACGCCGAAGTGTACAAGATGAACAGGAAGATTGTTGATGAACAGACAGTCATCAACCATCAGCCAATGACACCATATTTTTTTCCAAAATGGCTAACAAGTTATAGTATTAATCTTCATAAAACATTACTGCAGAGTATCTTGTATGCACAAGAATATAAATTAATTATAAATGCTTACCCATTAAAGATTGAGTTTTCTCATTTTCAATAATATAATTCTCCTATGGATATACAGGTAATACAAATATTTTCAAACATGCTCAGTCCAATTCAGGGTCACAAAAGCCAGAGTCTGTCCGTTCAGCACTGAGCATAGGACAGGAAACAACCCTGGACAGGGGATCAGCCCACCAGAAGGTCCACTCTGGCACACACCAACACTCATACAGGGGTCAATGTGGAACAGCTGATTTACTTCACCTGCACATCATTAGGGAATATGAGAGAAAAATCAAAGTACAATGTACAGAGTACATCAACACAGGGGGAATATGAAAACTTTACACAGATAACAACCGGACACAGAAATCAAACCAAGATTATTGTGTCTCTGAAGTGGTAGATTATCTTCTGGTCATATTACATTTAAAAAGGAGGAAAATTACTTGAGAACTACTATTTCACATGGCAGTAACACTTGATGTTCTTTGAATTTTCATTCTGTTATAGAAAATACTCAATATATTCCCCTCATGGATTAATATGATTAATATAGTGTACCAAGTACCAAAACAAAGACGGATGACCTTGTGGTCTCAACTGGTTTGACATTAGGAAGCTGAATTCTGCTCACCATAGTGAAGGGCATGACAAGGCTTGCTATGTATGTTGATAATTTAGATATGAAAAATGCCAAAATGCTGTAAAATTTTAAATGAAAGAATAAAATTCAATACATTAGAAAATCTGTCTGAATACAAAATTTATTGGATTAGACAATTTCTATCTAGTACAATTTCTCAGTGGAATTTTGTCCCCAATCTTATCAATAGAATTGGTACACTTAGATTTTTATTACTTAGCAAGTATTATGACAAGGCTTGCTATGTATGTTGATAATTTAGATATGAAAAATGCCAAAATGCTGTAAAATTTTAAATGAAAGAATAAAATTCAATACATTAAAAAATCTGTCTGAATACAAAATTTATTGGATTAGGCAATTTCTACCTAGTACAATTTCTCAGTGGAATTTTGTCCCCAATCTTATCAATAGAATTGGTACACTTAGATTTTTATTACTTAGCAAGTATAATAACAACAAGACTCTCTAATTTCCCTAAATGCTTACCTCTTGGTCACTAATGTTTAAATAGGTTTAAATATGTTTACAATTTTTTTTCTTCTGGAATAACCAAGATATCCTATACAAAATTAAACTTGATCCATGTTAGTTAATGCATAAGTAATATTTTATTATATTTTATTTTATTATGTATATTTTATATATTATATTATATTTTATTATGTAGCTGAGGATCTCTGTTGCACAGGAGCTCCTTGAGGCCTTTATGCTCATGTCAGTAGAGAGGGTGATTCTTGTTGGACTTGAAAATGACAGTATAATTGACAAGGTTGTAGAAGGCAGCAATCTCTAGTGCTTACGATGATTTTCTAGACTAGGGTAAAACCATTTTTATATGGAATAATTTTTTTCTTTTTGTATATTTATGGTGTCACTCGGGTCGTTGCGAGATTTCCAGCATGAACTTTAATCCCAGTCTAGCCCCAGCTATAATTCAAGTATCTTTGGAACTTAGTTTATAGTTTTATCTAATGTCCAAGTTAGCATAACCTTTGCTACTCACCAGTTTAGAGAATAAGTACTTTTACTTCTCTGTTCAACTATATTATAACAAGTGCATGTATATTATATTTTATATTGTATCACATTTAATATGCTTCCTAAAAACAATTATTTTATCATCATGCCAACTTCAATTTAAACAATGTCTTAGAAACAAATTAATCTGTTTAGAAGATTATCTTATCTTGTACAGAGGAAACAGTCTAGTACTTACACCAGCATGTTTGTTTTTTAATATATACATCACTGCCAGTTTTAAAGCACGCTGTAATACTTGTTAGTGGAGTGGCATTTTTACATTTACATTTTACAGTGCTTTGACTACAGACTCATTTCTGATTTGTGACTGGTTCTCTCTACCTTTATGATATGAAAAAAGAACACATTAAATATCTAAGCATTCTTTTAATATAAAGTCATATACAGTACAATGTCTTCAGAAAATATTCAGATCCTTTCTCTTTTTACACATTTTGCTATGTTGCAGCCTTGTGCTAAAATTGTTTAAATTATTTTTTCATTCATCAAACAACACACAATACAAATAGAATCATAAAACAAAAGCAGGATTTTTAGGAATTTTTGCAAATTTAATAAATGAAAAATTTGGACACGAGCGTCATAAGGCTTTATAGGAATCAAGTTACCCAAAATGTTCTATAACAGGGGTGCCCAATGAGACAATCGCAATCGACCAGTAGATCGGAAAGGTAGTGCAGGTAGATTGCGTTGCATTAAAAAATTTTTTTTTTTAAATGTTAGTCTATCATATATCCTCCCTATGGCATTTGCCAATTGATTGACATACAGGGCGACCAGTCTGAGATCTCTTTTCTTCTAACACACTGGTCATCCTGCACGCATGATCAAACGCACGAACTACTGCAAAACTCTGGCTATCTAAGTGATCTAGTTAGCCTTCCAATTTATATCGACTAAAAATTGTTGTTTATGGGCTGGATGTGGAATTGGAAGAGGATTTTTTCTCTCACAATGTCACAATCAAAGTGCGCTTATCTGATCTGTCAATCTATCATTGCTATTCCAAAGAAGGAAAATGTGGAAAGGCACTTTCGAACTGTTCATAAAAACTACGAAACTGACTTCCTTCCGAAAAACGATCTGAGAAAGACAAAGGAGAGGAAACGAAAATCGCAGTTAATCGGACAGCCGTCATTTTTCACTCGGCTGAATTCAAAAGCAAAGGCAGACATCGAAGCATCGTTTCCGGGTGAGTCACTCGATCATTAAGCATAAGAAGTCCTTCCAAGATCGAGAGATGATAAAAGATGCCTGCGTTGAGGCAGATGGCTAGGGAGGAATTCCTGCTGGGATTTCAAGACCCCTGGCCGGAGAAAAAGGAGTTTCTCCTTGTCATTAAACATGCAGAATACAAGCAACTTAATAACGATCAATGGCCGATAGACTTGGCATTTTTTACTGATCTGACCAACATGTTGAATGAGTTTAATTTGCAGCTGCAAGAAAAAGAGAAAACCATGGTCAATATAATTAGCTCGGTTAATGCTTTCAAACGAAAAATGCAACATCTGTCCTCAAAGTTGCAGCGCGTTGATTTGGGGAACATCCAAAACCTCGCGTCGGAGCTGGAGACGCAAAGGAAAGCGTGTGTGCAACTTGACAGTATACGCTACACAGAGCAGATTGAAAATTGTCTGTCAGACTTTATATAATGGACAAAAAATAACGATTTGAGTGTTGCCCAATGTAGCGGAGTAAGTGTAGAGTTTCTTCTTCACAAATGTACTCAAGTAAAAGTAAAAAGTATGGTGCAGTAAAACTACTCTTAGAAGTACAATTTTTGTAATTTTTCTATAACATTTCAGTAATTATTTACCACTCTGATGCTGATCTTTCTGATCATAAAATAGGTAATTTTGATAGCAATTAATAAGAAGAATTCATAAGTAATTGCAGAATTGCAGTATTTGAGGGTTCCTCTAAAGTACGTCTTTCTCTTGAATGATTTGGCTCAAAAACTAATCGGTACATTGTCATGGTATTTTTCTGTCCAGCCTTTTTAGCTCTAGACTATCCTCAAGAAACTGTGACACATACAGACAGATACACACCCATCATCAAGATTAAAATTTTTCGCTATCAAGGGACCCTAAAACTTTGAGATCCGTCAAAAGCCAGAGATCAAAAGTTTCGACAAATCTAAAGCTTTCGTTCCTCGCCCATAGATGATAGGTTATGGTGGGAGAGGAAGCAAAGCAATAAAGATGCTGACATATCACACTTGTACAAGTATTCAGATTGCCAGGTCAGTGGCAAAGTTGTAATGTTCCCCGAATCACCCATCAGATGAAAGACAAGTTGCGTGAGGAGGCGGTGAGCTTGCAGTGGTCTCCCTTGCATTGCAAACCTACGGTTGCCTCGGCCATGGACAAGCAGCCTTCGACATATGCGTTAATCGCTTTTTGGCGTGTCACCCTGTTGGGGTCTCAAAAGTGTTCAAAGGTAGGTCGGTAGGTCGGTAGGTCTGTCTGTCCGTCTCTCTGTCTTTGTAAGGCAGAGGGGGCTTCCAGGGCAAAACTCTCCCATCCCACATTTTAGCTTCCCCAAAAATGAATTCTTAAAAATAGTTTACATGCAGTATGTATTGGAAGTGCTATGTTGGACCCTTTCCCAGCCAGGAAGCCGAAATGGAAGGACAGTGTGGAAGGAGGCATAACCCGGTTAGAATGGGACTGAATCAATATTCCATGCAAAGGGAAAAATTACTGGATAGTATTGGGGAGTGGGTGTATCAAGAGAAGTTCCTCCCGCAGTATGATACATGGCAGTGCCCTGTTGGCATGGACCCAGTATGGACACCCAAATAGATTCATGGGAATTTTAGTCCTGAGGGACAACGCTCTCGGGGTCCTTGGGAGCTGCCAGAGGGTGCTGCAGGGACTCAGGGAGAAGGACTCCCTGTTTCAGGAGGCTTCCATCTGACTTGAAAGTGCTTCCATTGGGCTATGCCTTGATACAGGACACACTCCTAGGCCTAACATAAAAGCAAGCTCTCAAGCCTCCTTCAGTTGAGTCTGAGTCGGGAGGCAGAAGGCAAAGCATACCTGGAGGAGGAAAAGGAGGAATTTGAACTGGAAGATTGCAGATTGGTCTGTAAAAAGGTATTTTTGTGAAATAAAACCATTTATTTTGCACCTGGCATTGTTTGGTGTATTGTGTCTAGGGTTGTGGGGCTCACTGGCACCCCCTGTCTTTTACAGTATATATATCTTAATGCATGTGTTTTACATATTGAAAAAAATTATAAAAACTAACTGAATAAGAAATATTGTTTGGCAAAAAAACATATAATTTATTTTATAATAGATTTTCCTGGACAGCATTCACTGAGATTTTTCAGGTCACAATTTAGGAGCGCAGGAGAAAACTGTGGCGACAACTATGTACAACAACAAACGCATTTACATTTAAGCCATTGTCTCACCTTTTATATTGGGTGTTCACAATTCATGTTTGCCAGAATACCTGCAAAATTGTTTTCCTAGTGACATGGCTTGAAGTTTGCTTTTACCATCTCAGTGTGGGGAAAAGTGTAGGACTTTAATTAAGTGGTAATTTAGTGGACCCTTACAAAAGTTAATGACAAGATGATCATTGCATTAAAACATTATTTGCTTTAAGTTCTGTGCCTAGTTGTGGTGTGTCCATTTCATCCAAGCAAAGATATGTACAGTGTATAGCATAATTGCAGCCTGTAGCAGTTCATACTGATTTATTAGATTTTATATAAGGTATTGAATATGAGGTTGGAGGTATATATTGCACTCATGGTACAATGTATTTTATTTACATGAGTTTTAATGTATAACATTTAAATGGTTTTGTCTTTTCTTCCCATTTGTGTAACAGTGTTCCTTTCTTCAGTTTATTATGTTTTAAAATATCTTTCTAGTACATGTGTTAAAATCATTGGTCATGAGAGGTGCATACATTATAATTTAAAATAATATTTATATGCCTGCTTTATATGAAATAGTGAAGTTATTACTGGGGGTTACCTTATCTTAAGTATTTCAGCATTATCAAGCTCATTTATCTTCTGTGCTTTTGACTGTGCATCGCAATTTTAAGTCTATGACTTCAGCTGAAGTTCAGTTCAGGTACTTGTCGATTTCACCTCTTTACAAGGTAAGTACAATGGCTCAACAATTCTCTGTATGTGTGATATGCAGTCCATGAAATTAGGCAATTTGTAAATAAATAATTGTGCCCGAGAGCATTCAGTCTTGGAACAGACGCAGGTGTGAGAATGATGGCGCCACTCCAGGGTTAATTGTAGGGCCCGGCTAATCCCACACTCACATGCAAATGCGAGCAAATCAGTTGGGTGCCTATTTCATACCTGCACCCAATTAATGTAATATAAGTAGCCTGCATGGCTAACAACAGAAGAAAGGAAAAAGAGAAAAGAGAACAGTCAGTGAGAAAAGAACACAAAGAAAAGAAAAAATGGAGATCTAGCTATCTATCCAAAAAAGTTGGGACAGTATAGAAAATGCTAATAAAAACAAAAAGGAGTGATATGAAACTTTTAAGTACCCTGTGCTACAGTATATGAAACTGCCACAAAACAACACATTATTATTTTATTTTTTTCCTTGTGAACATAACTGTTCTTGAAAATATTACCTTATATCAAATTTGATGACCGGAACATGCATACAGAAAAGTTGGAACAAATGTTTATCACTGTGTAACATTTTCATTTCTTTTAAAAATATTGTTTAAGCATGTGGACACTTATGATACAAGATGGTTAAGTTTAAGCAAACAGACGTTTTCCACATTTATTCAATTATGTTCAGCTGTACAAATGTACAGGGCTTTTGTTGCCATATTTTACACTATAATGTACCACACATTCTCAGTGAAGACAGGTCAGGACTGCAAGCAGGCTAATCTAGTATCCACACTTGTCACATCATTATTATTTCCAAACTTCCCCTGTTTCAATCTTTTCAGATTATGTTGCAGGTATCAGTTTTAGAATAAATGTCAGTCAGTCAGTCAGTCATTATGCAACATGCTATATCCTAACACAGGGTCACAGGGGTCTGCTGGAGCCAATCCCAGCTAACAAATGGCCCAAGGCAGGAACAAATCCTCTGGCAGGGTGCCAGCCCAAACACCAAGCACACACTAGGGACAATTTAGGATTGCCAATGCACCAAACCTGCATGTCTTTGGACTGTGGGAGGAAACCAGAGCACCCGGAGGAAACCCACGCAGACACGGGGAAAACATGCAAACTCCACGCAGGGAGGACCCGGGAAGTGAACCCAGGTCTCCTAACTGCGAAGCAGCAGCGTTACCATTGTGCTGCCCTAGAATAAATGTATAGCCTCAAAAAACAATGCAGCTGATTTGGTAAAATATACAATATTTTGTCTTTGTATTGTTTTTGTTTAAATACAAGTCAAACTAAATCTACAAATGGTGACCCTTTTTTTTTTTAAAAGCATACTCTCCCAACTGTTTTTTCTGTCATAAAGCATATCTGAAATTGATCTTTATAAGCATTTGTACTTCTTTACCCTGTGCCCTCTTTTCCTCTTTTCTCCATGTGCTGTCATTATGAAAAATATGTCAGAGACTACAAGCAGATACTGCTATGTTTTCATCTTCAAATGAAAAGCATATTCCCCATAGACATTTATATGATCTACTATTTAACACATTCTCTGCCATACTGAATAAAAAATCCAGTGTGACATTTTTCAAGAACAGGAATGTTCTTATCTCCTAAAATTAGTCTTTCTCTCCGAGTCACAAAAACTAACTAATGTACACATTCTGGTTCTTTTTCTTCAAGTGAAAAAACTTTTGAAACATCATAAACATGCTTCATTTTATAATTTTTTAGAAAACCAATTAATACAGGTATTCAGTGGATTTCTGTATATGCAGTAATTACTGCAATTTTGTTTCTTGATCAATGGATATTCAGAACAAACTGTGAATAAACTAATGTGCTTGCCAATTCTAGTTAAAACTAATTTATTAACTTCTTTTTGGCTTCCTACATAGTAAAAAACAGTTGTATTTTATCATATTTTTTAGTTGACAACACAAATTAAATTTGCTTTGATTCCAACAAAACCTACATGAAAACTGTTAAGGCTAAGATTTTCCTTTAGTAGTGCTTTGGCTTGGCAGACTAATAAATTACTCTTCTTTCCCCTTTTGTATTATTAATATGTAGCCTTTCTCAAAATGCCTCCCAGACTTACCAGTGATTATAAGGTATTGCACCATATAACTTCTCTCCACATTCGATTCTACATTTATAACCTCAGGCAATTAGGTATAGTAAAAGACAAGCAGGAGTTAAGTTACAATTTAAACAATGTATTATTGATAATATTCATAAATAATAACAATATGCAAAGTACATTTGACATTTACAAATAAAGACATACAAAATATTTATCAACTTGTGATGAGAAATTTTGCATACAACAGGTAGTTAAAACAACATATATACAACATTTGAAATTGGCATACAGTAATCGTCAAATACAACTTTTTTTTAAAAAAAAGTCTGACAATAGACACTCATAAATCAGAAACATTCACTAAGGATCTACTGGTGACAGTAAGAAGGAAAGGAAAGGTAGTCAATTTCATTAGAATATTCAAAGGCATCATTTTCTGTTCAAAGGCATCATTTTCTGTTCCATATAAACAACATACAAAAAGGAAAAAGTTTGGCCACATAATACTACATTTTGAAGGTAATTTTGATATTTGTATTCTAATGCTGGTAGTTAAGATTTTTAACTATATGAATAGTACTTTTATAAATAAAAATGGTAGATCCCTGACTTGCTGATGCAGGACATTACATGCTGCCTCCAAAAGCTGGTGCATAAAACGTATTTATCTTAGTAAAAGAACAATTGTTATATCTACAGTTGTGAACCCTTTAGAATTGTCTATATTTCTGCATAAATATGACCTAAAACATCATCAGATTTTCACTCAAGTCCTAAAAGTAGATAAAGAGAAACCAGTTAAACAATTGAGACAAAAATATTATACCTGGCCATTTATTAATTGAGGAAAATGATCGAATATTACATATTTGTGAGTGGCAAAAGTATGCGAACCTCTAGGATTAGCAGTTAGTTTGAAGGTGAAATTAGAGTCAGGTGTTTTCAATCAATGGGATGACAATCAGGTGTGAGTGGGCACCCTGTGTTATTTAAAGAACAGGGATCTATCAAAGTCTGCTCTTCACAACACATGTTTGTGGAAGTGTATCATGGCATGAACAAAGGAGATTTCTGAGGACCTCAGAAAAAGAGTTGTTGATGCTCATCAGGCTGGAAAAGGTTACAAAACCATCTCTAAAGAGTTTGGATTCCACCAATCCACAGTCAGACAGATTGTGTACAAATGGAGGAAATTCAAGACCATTGTTACCCTCCCCAGGAGTGGTCGACCAACAAAGATCACTCTAAGAGCAAGGCGTGTAATAGTCAGCAAGGTCACAAAGGACCCCAGGGTAACTTCTAAGCAACTGAAAGCCTCTCTCACATTGGCTAATGTTCATGTTCATGAGTCCACCATCAGGAGAACACTGAACAACAATGGTGTGCATGGCAGGGTTGCAAGGAGAAAGCCACTGCTCTCCAAAAAAAACATTGCTGCTTGTCTGCAGTTTGCTAAAGATCACGTGGACAAACCAGAAGGCTATTGGTTGAATGTTTTGTGGACAGATGAGACCAAAATAGAACTTTTTGGTTTAAATAAAAAGCGTTATGTTTGGAGAAAAGAAAACACTGCATTCCAGCATAAGAACCTTATCCTATCTGTGAAACATGGTGGTGGTAGCATCATGGTTTGGGCCTGTTTTGCTGCATCTGGGCCAGGACGGCTTGCCTTCATTGATGGAACAATGAATTCTGAATTATATCAGAGAATTCTAAAGGAAAATGTCAGGACATCTGTCCATGAACTGAATCTCAAGAGAAGGTGGGTCATGCAGCAAAGCAACGACCCTAAGCACACAAGTCGTTCTACCAAAGAATGGTTAAAGAAGAATAAAGTTAATGTTTTGGAATGGCCAAGTCAAAGTCCTGACCTTAATCCAATCGAAATGTTGTGGAAGGACATGAAGCGAGCAGTTAATGTGAGGAAACCCACCAACATCCCAGAGTTGAAGCTGTTCTGTACGGAGGAATGGGCTAAAATACCTCCAAGCCGGTGTGCAGGAATGATCAAAAGTTACTGGAAATGTTTAGTTGCAGTTATTGCTGCAAAGGGGGGTCACACCAGATGCTGAAAGCAAAGGTTCACATACTTTTGCCACTCACAAATATGTAATACGAGTTCGATCATTTTCCTCAATAAATAAATGACCAATTATAATATTTTTGTCTCATTTGTTTAACTGGTTTCTCTTTATCTACTTTTAGGACTTGAGTGAAAATCTGATGATGTTTTAGGTCATATTTATGCAGAAATATAGAAAATTCTAAAGGGTTCACAAACTTTCAAGCATAACTGTACATGACTGCAGTCTCTGGTTATGCAATTGGTAAACCAGTAGCTATGATATTTGCACGCCTCATGGGGTGGGAAAACTGCAGTGCTCACCAATTCACTGGCAATTTTTTTCACAATTAAAAAGAACTATTGACACCCTTAAACCAGCTCCCAGCCCCCTCGACATAGTACCACCACACCTCTTAGTGGAAGCCTTTGATGTTTTGGGCCCATCCTTACTATCCATTATCAATGATTCTATAAGTGCAGGGGTTGTGCCCTCATTTTTTAAACATACTGCTGTCAGTCCCCATCTAAAAAAGGCAGAATTAGATCCTGGAGTTTTAGCCAATTTCCTCCCAATTTCCCAACTGCCATTTCTGGCTAAAATTCTAGAAAGAATTATTTATAATCAATTGGTCGATCACCTTAACTCCAATAATTTATTTGAGATCTACCAATCTGGCTTTAGGCGTTATCATGGTGTTGAAATGGCCCTCCTGAAAGTTTTCAATGACATCTCTATTATTACTGACTCAGGTAACGTGGCAGTCCTTCTCCTCCTTGACCTGTCCGCTGCCTTTGACACAATTGACCATGAGATATTGCTGATGCGGCTTGAACATATTGTTGGGCTTAAAGGGGCTGCTCTTAACTGGTTCAGGTCATATCTAATTGGTAGGCACTTTTCAGTTACTTTAAATTCCTCTTTTTCGTCTACTGCTCCTATTAAATATGGTGTTCCTGAGGGATCCATTTTGGGTCATATTTTATTCTCTATATACCTTCATCCTATTGGAGCTATTTTTAGGAAATTTAACATTTCTTTTCACTGCTATGCTGATGATGCTCATGTTTATATTCCTGTCTGCATCTCTGCAATAAATCAACTCCACAACTGTCTTTCTGAACTAAGATACTAGATGGCTAATAATTCCTTCATCTGAATCAAAATAAAACAGAGGTGCTTATAGTGGGTTCATCAGCTAAAGCCCAAATTGGTCTTGGACTTCTCGGCTCTTTCTCTGTCTTTTGCAAACCTCAAGTTTGCAATTTAGGTGTTCTTTGACAGTAACCTCTCTTTTGAGAAACAAGTAAATTCTGTAATCAAGAGTTGCTTTTTCCAGCTTCGTCTATTAGGTAAGATGAAGCCTTTTTTATCTTCTAGGGATCTTGAGAAAGCTACTCATGCTTTTATTTTTTCTCGCCTCGATTACTGCAACTCACTGTATTCTGGGATTAACAAATCCCTGATACACAGGTTACAGTTGGTCCAGAATGCTGCCGCTCGCTGGAATGCTGCCGCTCGCAAGAAAGTATGACTGTGTTTCTCCTATTTTAGCTTCTTTACACTGGCTGTCTGTCAGTTTTCGAATTGATTCTAAAATCTTGTTGCTTGTTTTTAAATCTTTACATGGGCTTGCTCCTGTCTGTTTATCTGAATTGTATACTTTACACCAGCCATCCGGAGTGCTTAGATCTTCTGGTCAGTTGTCTCTTGTTGTCCCTCGTACCAAATGTAAAACCAAGTGGGACAGGGCTTTTGCAGCTGCTGCCCTTTGCCTGTGGAACTCTTTACCTTGTTACATAAAGGAGTCATCTACAATTGAGCTGTTCAAAACAGGATTAAAGACTCATTTCTATTCACTTGCATTCCGCGACCTTCAGTAATACTGATGGTTTCCTCATTGTGATTATATAACATTACTTCTATTTATTATGCATTTTATTTAGGTTCTTATATTTTATTTCTATTTATGTTATTTGTTTGTTTCCTTTTATTCTATTATTGTAAAGCATTTTGGCCACAGCATTCCCTCGTATGTTGTTTTAAATATGCTATATAAATAAATTCACATTGACAAATTGTGTTCTTAGAAAAATAAGAAACAGTTTTTACATAACACATTGGTTCAACTCCTGCTTTACATAGCCACTCATATCCTTTATAATTAACATTACAAAAGTGAGAACAAGTGGCTATTGAAGATGTTTTATATTCAAAGGCCACATCAAATGAAAGTGTCATAATCAATGACAGAAGTAAGAAAACAAACAACAATGTATCTAGATACAGAAAGCTGCTCAGAACATCTTATCTGCTTCCCTATTGTATCCTTACACAAGGCACTAATGCTGTTAATCTGATGATATGCTGCTATTCCACTGTATACTACTAGTACCTTGAAAGAAAGCAATCATATTTGTTTAATTTAAGGGATAGAAAATATATGCCTGTACATCTTTCTCTTTTTGATGTGTTTAAAACCAAATAAATGGGATAGTTATAGGCTACTTGATAATTTAACATTAAGTAAATCTGGTCAGCTACCTGAAATAACATTAGGATGGCAATGAAATGCTGGTTGACAAGCCTATTGTCACAAACTAAACTAAACATTTGATTTTTTTAAACACTAATGCAACTCATAAAACATTACTTTTTTTGCAACTTTAAATTTTAAAAATTATATGGATCAACATACTGTGGTATCCACGTGTCTGGGCATCCTCCTCAGGTGGACTGTCCAATGGGAGGTAGGAATAGAAGCAGTATGTGCGGGGGCAGACACAGCCCTTACAGAGAACTTCCGGCTGCTAAAGCCCATCTGCCCTGATGCGTGGTCGCCATCAATCCTTGAACATGGGCTCAAGGGATGGTGTGACAAAAGTGTAGCCTCTGACCCTGAATGAATGGAGTGTGATGGAGTAATTGGTTTAAAGAGGCTCTATTCCTCTGTCTGTCACACCTCCTCTAGATCATTACAATAATTTTAACATTTAATATTCAGTAAAAAGTTGCAGAGTCAATGTCTTTAATTAGCAAAAACTTTGCCTGCAGGTTCACAAAGTGCACACTGACAAATGCTTCCAGTTTCTTCCATGTCAAGCCATGGAGGTATGAAATCAAATACAATTATACACATACTGTATATTGTAGAAAATGCTTAGTTACAGAACCTCAAAAAAATGTAAACCTTACAAATATAAATATAACCCCCCGCCCCCCCGCCCACACAGCCCCACACACACACACACACACACACACACGCACACACACACATTAGCTCCTGCAGACCTGATAAAATCTCTCTCAATATATATTACATAGAGCTCTACTGTAAAGTTTGCAATGCGATGAGGCATTCTTTATAAGTATTGTCCAGCCTCTGACTAGGGATTTCATATGCTTCAGTGACTGTTGGATGAACTGGTTATTAAGAAAACCTGGGCACACAATGAATTAAGCATATCAACTCTTCTGTTACTGTTTAATCTATGTGATTGGTAAATGAGTTACTTATGCTTCAGATGTGATTCTACTAATGTGTACTTCTTGTCATTATTGCTTTCTACATACATTCCATATATTTCAGGGCATTTCATACAGTTGAAGTGAATAAAGTTTACAATTATAACAGCGACACTCATTTCAACCTAGTAGTTATAGGCATGTGGTTTGTGTCAAAATCGCAATTAGAGATTAATTACATTTAAGCCCCGCCCCTATGACGTCATGCCGGAAGTCCCGCCCCGATGATGCAAGACCGGAAGTCCCGCCCCATCGCCTCCTGATGACGTCATGTCGCAATTCCACAGCCCCTCCACGTGACCTATCTCCGCCCCTTTGGTACCGCCCCTGGCGTCGGATTGGTCCAGGGCCCCCTGTCCCCGCCCAGACTCCTCCTTGAACCCTCCCCTTGCCCTTGATTGGTTCAATAAACTGTCAAGGGCCCGTTTGATGGATGTCTGACCACTGTTTGAACCCGCTCCGCACCTGCTGGGTGAAATAAACTGTCAAGGGCCGTTTGATGGATGTCTGCCCCCTGGTTGAACTCACCACCGCCCCCCTCTCCCAAAAGACATGCCTGGGCGTGTTACAGCCTGTACCTCAACAAGCTCAGACATGCCCAGGGCCTGTCCTGACAAGCTCAGACAAGCCCAGGGGCTGCCTAGGCCCCTGCCCTCTCCCTAGCACAAGCCCAGACATGCCCGTGGCGTGTCCTGACCAGATCAGACAAGCCCAAAGTCGTCCCGCACCGGTCCAAGGATGTTCCCATCCGTACCCAGCCGTCCTGAAGGGTCTGCCTCGGCCCCTGGGCCCGAGGCAGCACCTGATGGACGGCCTCCCCACACTGCCCAGTCACCCACACTTCCCAGTCCCCCACACTTCCAGGCCAGTTCTGAAAGGCCGATATAAAAAGTGAAGCATTTTGTTTGATCTACGATTTTAAGATGAGCACGCAATTAAAACATCTCATCTTGGCTTCAAACTAAGTCAAGGTGTTTTTTTTTTTTCCATCTCACACACAGATAACAAACTGTGAGATCAAAGACACGGTCTGAGTCAGGCCGCATTTAACCATAGGCTCCCCACACTTCCCGGCCACTTCTGAAACGGGCGGAATAAAACAGCCGAGCATTTTCTAAAGACTCTGGCCGGGAAAAATGGAATCTAGGACCGAGGTCCCAACGTTCCAGCCTGGGCGAGTTACCTTATAGCCTGTCCTGCTTTAGGTAAGAACCCTGTATCTATTATTTAAAATATCTATCTCAACTTTGATTCATCTAAACCAAGCTGCCTGTCCTGAAAATCTTATAGAAAATTCCACAGAGAGAAAGAGCTGGCAGAAGGGTGAGACATGCTTTTAGTCCCGCTGACAGCCCCCTAAGAGCATTACTCAGTCAGCTTTAGCAGCCCCTGCGACCAGGCCCATGCTCTCTGCACAGAGAAAAGGTCAAATCAGCTTTTGCCTTCCCCCTCCCGATAGCCCAGATATACAGCGGTCTAGCGAATGTATAAGCTATCAACTCGCTGACCGAATGCATCTGTGAATCTTCTCACTTAAGCTGCGCAACGCCGGAGGCTGATAAAGGAATTCTTTTGAGGCCGTTTTCAAACCGGCGGTGTCCTTTTTCATGTCTTTTGATCTTCGTTCCTCAGGCCTTGATAAGCGCCGGCATATTGGGATGCCCCCCAGCCCCTCCTGATAGCCCCAGGTACACAGAGCTCCAGCGCTTGCATAATCTGTCAAGTCCCTGACCGTTTGGTGCTGTGTGTTGTAATCTCCTACACAAAATGCACCAAGAAATTGCAGGAAAATTTCAGGCATTTTTGAAAAATTTGATCATCTCACGAAGGTTTAATAGTAGCCTGTAGCCGGGTCACTCACGAGATGGCACCAGTATGTGTTCAGATCTAAACAGACCCCTAAGATATGACGCGAAATATAACATTTCTCTCTAAACAGAGAAAAGACAGCTGTTTTAAAATTACTCGAAATGCTCAGAATACCTTTTCAGACTGATGCATAAACTGACCGCGTAAATGGACTGGCAGATGGGCAAATCTGTGATTATAAATGACCGTGAAAAAAGTGCATCGCCGTCCTATATAATAACCCGTAAACTAGACCACATTATCAACATTTTGGAAACCGCTAAGAAAAGACGAGATGGACATGAACGACGGTTTGTCTGTATTTTAACGTTACTGTGATATTTTGTAGTGGATAAAATCCGATATTAACATACTTCATACTGACTATCTTTTTACAGAAGCTATTGTCCCGGAAGATCACGATAAGCTTTATTTTTGATGATTATGAATCCCTATGCATAACTATTATACGTGCTAAAGGCTCGCATATTAAAAATTTAAAGTCTGATTCCTTATGTTTTTTCCGTTTAGATGTCTATATCGAGAGTGATTCGGGAAATGGTAAATCATTTTTTACAATTTTGTTTAAAATGTGCATGGTTTGATTCGAAGGGTTTGATTATCTGCGCATGGGCGATTTTGACGGCGGTCGGGCACACGCTATAGGATAGCGCGCACAGTCCCATACTAGCGCGCCTAACCCATTGCCGAGTAAAATGTAGTTTATTTTAATGCAAACTATTAGTTCAACCCGTTATTTAACAGTCTTTAAATATATAGGTTTTAATTATCCGTATAAGGTGTACGTGTCAGCGCCTATTGAGAATACTTGAAGCCGGGTGTGCCGGTCTACATGAATCATGTTTTATTTCAAAAATAACTAACGGCTGAATCCTTTATTTATTTTTCTAGAAATTTATATTCAAATAGATTCTTCCAGCCATTATGATGATACAGGTAAGAATGTTTTTTACAAAGTTCCAAAGTGTGCGTATGTGTGCGCGTTCAAGCCTGGTGTTTACAAAGTTCCAAAGTGTGCGCGCTTTCATTGTAAATTAAAATGTAATTATTTTCATTCAGTATTGTCGAACCCAAAGTCCCCAGGGTTTTTAGACGCGCCGTGTGTATTGTTGAATCCTAGGGAAAATGAATAGTATAACATGTTCATGTATTTATCAGGGCCGGTTGTGTAATCTGGAAAAGTTTGTGTCCATTTTACTGTATGGCGTGCACGTGCGCTTTGTTAAAATGTTTTGGGTTGTTACAAATAGCCTAGCATCTGCGAGAGTCTGTCTAGCTAGCATAAAAGAATTTTTTTTATAGTGCCGTGCTTCTATAGGTCTGAACTGGGAGTGAAAAGGGTGGGGTTGACGCGTAATAAAACCTCCTCGGTTTATCATCAGCCTGCATGTGTGTGTGTGTGTGTGTGACCTGTTATTTTAAAGGGGCGTATGCATTTTGTTTGAGCTACGCCAGGCCATGGGTGCGGGGAATGTTATTTTAAAGAGCTTACGCATTTTGAATGCGCGCCTCTGGCTGTGTTTGTCTGACGTGTTATTTTAAAGAGCGTATACTAATTTTCTTTTTTTTTTTTTTTTTTGTAGACGAAAATCCATTACAGAACGAAACAATTTCTCAAAGGGATTCCCCAGAGGTAATCAGCCTCAGTGAGTGTCATTTTCAGTTTTATCCAAGAAACGCATGGGGTTCAGACGTATCTCCAGATGTTGTAAAAATAGGTCTTTAACTTTTCTTTTCAGGCTCCCCGGGTATTTTAACTCAGTTGTTGAACGGATCAGAAAATCTAACCCAGTACCGTAACTGGCAGACTCCGCAAACACCGCCCCCGTCTGAGATCAGCGACCAGCCTTCGTCCAGGTCCTGCGACAGCCGACAACAGCCTTCTCCCGGCCCCTACGACAGCATCAGACGGCGTTTATCCCGCAGGGTGTCCCGATCGCCCACAACGACTCACTCTGACCTCGCCTCTCGTTATTCCCTTAGGCCTGAACACAAGCAGAGGCATCGAGAAAGGCTGCAAGAGCTGACTGAAATCCTTGGCCTGTTAGTGGATCATTTTGTAGAATTAGAGGGTCCTATGTACAATTCTGCACCTGATATCTGCAGATATTTGATGAATATGCATGCTTTTTACAGGATTCTAACCCAAAAGTAAAGGATAGGTGTTATATTACTTTTTTTCATTAAAATAACATCGACTGCAAATCAATATTATTATTATACTCTGTGATTATAACTATTACCTTTGATTAAATTTAGGTCATGCCTGAAAACAGGTCTAGCGAAAGCAACGACAGCAGCGGTAACAGCAGTGACAGCAATGACGGTGACCGCAACGTCGGTGATACAGACAGTGAGCGTGAATATCCTGCCAGGCGTAAAGGTAGGAAAAGACCGTCCAGTGAAAACCTGAGACTATTAAAAGAGATGTCTGATAACCTCGAATATTCTATAAAGCCCCCTAAAATCCCGACCCCTCCACGATCTCCTGAAATTGTTCAATCACCATTCCCCGTAACACATCCGATCGACAATTTTGACCTGATTGACAACACGCTTCAGGTTCTAAATTCTGATGAAATAGCCGTAGTTAATGCTCTGCTGGAGCTTTTGAAGAATACCTCTTCTCAGGCCAGATCGTCTTCAGCCGCTTCACCAGCGCCTCATACCCTAGACACGAATGTAATATCCCCACAACCTTCTACCTCACGTACATCGTGTACATCAGTTACCTCAGGGCCCTGTAACGCCCTTGTTCATCACTCGCCTGTTGAGGCCTTAACAGAGTCGGGTAATTCACCCCGACATCCTCAGACGGGATCGGGAGTGACTAATTTGTCCCGGGTAAACTCGAGTCTCGAAGCCAACTCTCCACAACCCTCTACCTCGCATACAGAGAATCCTTCGTCTCCAGAGCCGTCAGTAAACTCTCCACATCCGTCTACATCGCATACGGAGAATCCATCGTCTCCAGAGTCGCCAGTAAACTCTCCACAACTGTCTACCTCGCATACAGAGAATCTTTCGTCTCCAGAGCCGTCAGTAAGCTCTCCACAACCGTCTACCTCTCGATTAAATAATTTGTCTATCACGGAGCGTCCAAAATTTAACAATATCAAGATTAGACACCGCTTCAATTTTTCTGAGGCCTACGCACTTGATTCATTCGCCAAAGTATTTCATCATATGCACGAGACCCTTCAGCAAATTTTAGATAGTTTTACCAGCACTTTGAATCCTCAGGATCTAGTGCAGCTAGAATTACGTGCCGATTCTCTCAACCCGGGTGTTTTTTCCCTAACCCCGGGATCTTTTCCATCCTGAAGACGTCCGGCCCTCGAATCTTTTGTAACTCCGCGTCGTAAAAGGAACCTATAATGTCTTCACCGTCATAATCTTTGAGCTTGTAGACGGGCAGATCCCTAGGGACTAGTTCAGAAACGGTAAATACCTCGTCTGAAAATGATTGTTCGTAGCCCTTGGTAAAAGGATTGCGGGCTTTCGACACTCTCACCATATCTCCGACTTTGAATTTATATTTTACACTTGTTTTGGGTTTAGTTAGACTGTATAAGTTTTTAAAGACTTTCCAAGAATTGGAACTGTTCACCTCGGCAGGGGCCATTTTTATACCTCGGTGATAGCTCAGATTATAAGATTTCACCAAGTCCTGTAACCCCGGCAGATAGGACCGGGTATTGCTGGAGCTGAAATACCGCCACATTTTGGTTTTCAGAGTTCGATTGAACCTCTCCACCACCGAAGCCTTTAATTCACTAGCGGTGGTAAAGTGTTTTATCCCATGTTTACGGAGCAGGCTTTGAAATTCCCGACTGAGAAACTCTTTACCGCTATCGGTCTGAAGTTTGACGGGAACTCTACCTTCCTCCAAAATATCTCGAAAAGCCCTGGTTACTTCTTTACCCATTTTGTTTTTCAGAGCCCTGACCCAGGCGTATTTAGAAAGAATATCTATACAAGTCAGCAGATACTTGTAGCCTCGGTTATACTCGGACAGGTTTGTCATATCCGCCAGATCGATCTGCCATTGCCCGTCTATATTGGAAACATACACTTTATTCCTTTTAAAATGGATTCTGGCCGGTTTATGGATCGTGTAGGCGTATTGCCCGGATAACCAGTCGGATACCTCTTGGTCCCCAATACAGTGTCCGGCATGCAAGACAGCTCTTTTCAAGGATTCTTTACCCCCTAAGGCCCCCGGGTTCTCAGAGTTATAATACGTTTTTTCCAAGACCTGTTCCATCGCCGGTGATGACACAGACACTGACAACACTTAACAACTTAGAAAACATTTATTTAGGATTCTGAATTGTTCAGACTGCTGCAGTTTCAGGTTCAGAAAGCCCCATCAGTTCTATCATATCATCAAATTCCAGGTCATATTTAGTCCACAGATTCATATAACCCTCATGATTAATATTACGTTTACAAAACTCATTGGCCACACGGCGGGTAACACAGTAAGAGTATTCATCCATTTCATAAAATGACTGCATTACAGTGTCATGAATAGAGCTGGTATTTTCAAATTCATCCACAGTCTTTTCAACCACCGTGTCTATTTTGGGAATCAGCAATAACAACAACAACAACATTTATTTATATAGCACATTTTCATACAAACAGTAGCTCAAAGTGCTTTACATAATAAAGAATAGAAAAATAAAAGACACAATAAGAAAACAAAATAGATCAACATTAATTAACATCGAATAAGAGTAAGGTCCAATGGCCAGGGGGGACAGAGAAAACAAAAAAAAAAACTCCAGACGGCTGGAGAAAAAAAATAAAATCTGTAGGGATTCCAGACCATGAGACCGCCCAGTCCCCTCTGGGCATTCTACCTAACATAAATGAAACAGTCCCCTTTGGATTTAGGGTTCTCACGGAAGGGCTTGATGATGATGGTCACATAGAATTCTGCCTTTTAATCCATCCATCATTGTTGGAGCATCATGAAGCTTTGAGTAGGTGGAGGTGGCACAGGCCACCACCACAAAGAAACCGGAAAAAGAAACAGAAAAGAGAGTAGGGGTCAGTACGGATTTTAGAGCCACCCTGAATAGTTATTATGAGGAAATTGAACATATAGAGTATCAGGATTAAGTTAAATTAAGTTAAATTGAAGTTATAGAAAGGCCATGTTAAAGTAATGTGTTTTCAGCAGTGTTTTAAAGTGCTCTACTGTATTAGCCTGGCGAATTCCTATTGGTAGGCTATTCCAGATTTTAGGTGCATAGCAGCAGAAGGCCGCCTCACCACTTCTTTTAAGTTTTGTTCTTGGAATTCTAAGGAGACACTCATTTGAGGATCTGAGGTTACGATTTGGAATATAGGGTGTCAGACATTCCAATATATAAGATGGGGCGAGATTATTTAAGGCTTTATAAACCATAATCAGAATTTTAAAGTCAATCCTGAATGGCACAGGTAACCAGTGTAGTGACATCAAAACTGGAGAAATGTGTTCGGATTTTCTTTTCCTAGTTAGGATTCTAGCAGCTGCATTCTGCACTAGTTGCAAACGATTTATGTCTTTCTTGGGTAGTCCTGAGAGGAGTGCGTTACAGTAATCTAGTCGACTGAAAACAAACGTGTGAACTAATTTCTCAGCATCTTTCAGTGATATAAGAGGTCTAACTTTACTTATGTTTCTTAATTGAAAAAATGCTGTGCTAGTGATCTGATTAATATGAGATTTAAAATTCAGATTACAGTCAACAATTACCCCTAAGCTTTTTACCTCCGTCTTGACTTTTAATCCTAATGTATCCAGTTTATTTCTAATAGCCTCATTGTATCCATTATTGCTAATCACTAAGATTTCAGTTTTCTCTTTATTTAACTTGAGAAAGTTACTATTTATCCATTCTGAGATACAAGTCAGACATTGTGTTAGTGAATCAATAGAATCGGGGTCATCAGGTGCTATTGATAAATACAGCTGTGTGTCATCAGCATAGCTGTGGTAGCTCACGTTGTGCCCTGAGATAATCTGACCTAACGGAAGCATGTAGATTGAGAATAACAGCGGACCCAGGATAGAGCCTTATGGAACACCATATCGGATATCATGTGTCTTCGAGTTGTAATTACCACAACTAACAAAAAATTTTCTCCCTGTCAGGTAGGATTCAAACCAATTTAAGACACTGCCAGAGAGGCCCACCCATTGACTAAGGCGATTTCTAAGAATATTATGATCAATAGTGTCAAATGCAGCACTCAGGTCTAAGAGGATGAGAACAGATATATGGCCTCTGTCTGCGTTCACTCGCAAATCATTTACTACTTTAACGAGTGCAGTTTCTGTGCTGTGATTTGTTCTAAAACCCGACTGAAATTTATCAAGAATAGCATGTTTATTTAGGTGGTCATTTAACTGCATAATGACTGCTTTCTCCAGAACTTTTCTTAAGAAAGGCAAGTTAGAGATGGGTCTAAAATTTTCAAGAGCCGAGGGGTCAAGATTATGTTTCTTAAGAAGGGGTTTAACTACAGCAGTCTTAAGACAGTCTGGGAAGACCCCCGTATCTAATGACGAATTTACTATGTCAAGAATATTGTCAATTAGCACGCCCGATACTTCTTTGAAAAGCCTTGTTGGTATTGGGTCAAGGACGCAGGTGGAGGATTTTAATTGAGATATTATTTTTTGTAAATCAGGTAAATCTATCCTAGTGAAAGAGTTTAATTTGTTTATAACAGAATGCTGGGGTTTAGGAGGATCCTTAGTGTTGGAGGGATATACTATGTTATTTCTAATATCATTAATTTTTTGATTGAAAAATACAGTGATAGCCTCACAGGTTTTACTGGAAGTACTTAGGAGGCATTCCTTTGAGTTACCTGGGTTTAGTAGGTGATCAATTGTAGAAAATAAGACTCTGGGATTACTAGCATTGTTATTTATAATCTTGGAGAAATAACAGCGTCTCTCAAGACGGACAGTGTTATTGTATTCTGTTATTTTGACTTTTAATATTTCATAGTGGATAGTTAGTTTAGTCTTCCTCCATTTACGCTCAGCTCTGCGGCATGTTCTCTTTAAATCCAACACTCTTTGGGTCTTCCATGGTATAACAATGCTAGAAGATTTTTTCACTGTCTTTTCAGGTGCAACTATGTCAACAGCAGCTCTCACTTTAGTATTAAATCTTTCCACCTTACTATTTACATTATCCTCGCTATTATAGTTGGCACTATAAACGGACTGATTGCTTAGAATGTTTGTAAGTTTTAAAGCTGCTGCTGAGTCAAAGAAGCGTTTTTTAACAATATGCTTCTCATGAGTGTTTTTTATCATTATTTCTATATTAAAAAGTAGAAGAAAATGGTCTGATAGACCAATATCAATGATCTGCTTTATATCAACTTTCAGTCCTCTAGTAATCACTAAGTCTAACGTATGACCTGCTTTATGTGTAGGCTGATTTACGAGCTGCCTCAAATCAAAAGAATCCAGGAGGTTCATAAATTCTTTTACTTTTAGATCACACTGATTATCTATATGAAAATTAAAGTCGCCAACTATTAGGAGTGTGTCATAGTTAGTAATTAAAATTGACATTAAGTCAGAGAATTCCTCAAAAAAAGACGAGTTGAATTTTGGAGGTCTATACACGGATAATACTAGAACTTGAGAATCTCCTTGGATAACAACGGCAAGATACTCAAAGGACTTGAACTTACCAAAACTGACATCTTTACATTTTAATTGGCTCGAGTAAATGTTAGCCAATCCGCCTCCCTTTTTCCCCTGGCGGTCTGCACGAGTAAAACTGTAATCCGGAGGCGCAGATTCGATTAAAACAGCCGCGCCGTCTGAGTTAAGCCACGTTTCACTTAGTGCAATAAAATCTATTTTTTTATCACTAATAAGATCGTTGATAAAAAACGTTTTGTTAGTTAAAGCTCTAACATTTAATAGTGCCATATTTAATGTTTTGGAGGTGCAGAGATGAATACTATGTGCGTTATTGATATTTGGAATCACCATTAGCGAAGTTTGGGAAAGAACTCACCGGCCGTGGAGACTGAAATCCACCGTCGGTCTCAAGGTCTGTAGCCCAGAGAGTGTAATCAGGTCGTACAGTAAAATAACGCGGGTCACGTTCTTGTCGGTCCTGACAGCCCTCCGTCCAGTCCGAGTTATAAAATTGGTAAGTTTCAGGCTTTGAAGCCTCAGGCGGAAACCCTGAGGATGTTACGCCGACCTCCGTCATTTCAGAGTCTGTAGCTGTCGAAATGCGGAGAGCGCTAAAAACTTCAAAGAATGCTGAGGTCTGATCATCCGTCTGGATCCTGGGACTAACTGGTGGAGTATTTAGGGTAAAAGGGAGGGGCTTGGCGTAAACTAACGTTGGGTTTCCCTTATCGTCGCCGTCTGCTTCTACCTTGGTTTCACACAACTTGGTCCGCCCCGGGTCAGCCGTTTCAGCTTTAAGAATCTTGGGCAACAAACATCTTTTCACGCCGCGGATCCTAGGCTTGGCTGGGACCTCGGTCCTAGATTCCATTTTTCCCTGCCAGAGTCTTTAGAAAATGTTCGGCTGTTTAATTCTGCCCGTTTCAGAAGTGGCCAGGAAGTGTGGGGAGCCAATGGTTAAATGCAGCCTGACTCAGACCGTGTCTTTGATCTAACAGTTTGTTATCTGTGTGTGAGATGGAAAAAAAAAAACAGCTTGACTTAGTTTGAAGCCAAGATGAGATGTTTTAATTGCGTGCTCATCTTAAAATCGTAGATCAAACAAAATGCTTCGCCTTTTATATCGGCCTTTCAGAACTGGCCGGGAAGTGTGGGGGACTGGAAAGTGTGGGTGACCGGCCAGTGTGGGGAGGCCGTCCGTCAGGTGCTGCCTCGGGCCCAGGGGCCGAGGCAGACCCTTCAGGACGGCTGGGTACGGATGGGAACGTCCTTGGACCGGTGCGGGACGACTTTGGGCTTGTCTGATCTGGTCAGGACACGCCACGGGCATGTCTGGGCTTGTGCTAGGGAGAGGGCGGGGGCCTAGGCAGCCCCTGGGCTTGTCTGAGCTTGTCAGGACAGGCCCTGGGCATGTCTGAGCTTGTTGAGGTACAGGCTGTAACACGCCGGGGCATGTCTTTCGGGAGAGGGGGGCGGTGGTGAGTTCAACCAGGGGGCAGACATCCATCAAACGGCCCTTGACAGTTTATTTCACCCAGCAGGTGCGGAGCGGGTTCAAACAGCGGTCAGACATCCATCAAACGGGCCCTTGACAGTTTATTGAACCAATCAGGGGCAAGGGGAGTGTTCAAGGAGGAGTCTGGGCGGGGACAGGGGGCCCTGGACCAATCCGACGCCAGGGGCGGTGCCAAAGGGGCGGGGATAGGTCACGTGGAGGGGCTGGGGAATTCCGACGTGACGTCATCAGGAGGCGACGGGGCGGGACTTCCGGTCTTGCATCATCGGGGCGGGACTTCTGCCATGATGTCATAGGGGCGGGGCTTAAATGACATTAATCATTTTGATTGACAGCTCTAATTGCGATTTTGACACAAACCCCATGCCTATAACTACTCAACCTAATGTAGCCTCATTTTTTGTTACATATTCATAAGGGTGTACTTTTTTTCCCTGTGACATGGCCCATTAAATTGAGAGGAATATGAAGCTGCATGTCGTTAATTGGGAGAGTGCAAGATGTTAATTGCCGACGTGCTGCCATTCAGTGCCAATCAGTTGGCCAATTGAGCAAAGCGAGGAGAAACACAAAGTCAAAACAAGACTATCTGTGAACTGGTTAAACTTGGCATTGAGATTAGACACCCTACCTTTTATCATTGCAGAACAGTTTAAATACCTAGGGGTAAACATCACAAGTAAACATAAAGCTCTTTATCAAAAAAATTTCGGCGTCTGCATGGAAAACATTAAGTTATACTTGCATAGATGGTCAACCCTTCATCTCACACTAGCTGGAAGAATTAACACTGTTAAGATGAATATTCTTCCTAAGCTCCTTTTTTTATTTCAAAACATTCCAACATACATTAATAAATCATTCTTTAAGCAATTAGATTAAACAATAACCTCATTTATTTGGAACTCAAAACATCCACGCATCCAAAGAGCAACCCTAGAAAGACAAAAAGCAGAAGGCGGCATGGCTCTACCTAACTTCCAGTTTTATTACTGGGCAGCAAATATACAAGCGATAAAAACCTGGACACAAATAGAAGAACATACACAGGCTTGGTCCACAATAGAAGTAAAATCCTGCAGTACTTCTTTATATTCCCTGCTCTGTGCTCCAATAAACACAAGTTATCAGCAATATACTAATAACCCAATTGTGCTTCACTCACTTAGAATATGGAACCAATGTAGAAAGCATTTTAAGACGGAGAAGCTTCTATCTGTGGCACCTCTGCAAGAGAACCACCTCTTTCAACCTTGCATATGCAGTTTTTAATATCTGGAAAAAATTTGGAATTAACTTGCTTAGAGATCTTTATATACAGTAGACAACGTCTTTGCATCCTATGAATAATTACATTTTCCAGCTACACATTTCTTTCACTATCTTCAAATCACTTTGTTAAACAGAACCTTCCTGATTTTCCTCATCTTGCACCCTCATCTTGCACCCTCATCCATGCTGGAAAAAATATTGCTCAGTCTCAAGGATTTAGACACCATCTCTGCAATATAAAAAATCATTTTACAGTCCCTCCCTTTCAAAGATCCAAGATGACACTGGGAAAAAGATCTCTCAATTAATATATCAGAAAAGGAGTGGAAAGTAGCAATGCAGAGAATTCACACGAGCTCCATATGCGCAAAGCATACAATTATACAACTCAAAATTATATATCGAGCACATCTGTCTCGTCTAAAACTCTCCAAAATGTTTCCAGGGCATGATCCAACCTGCGAACGCTGCAACCAAGTCCCAGCCTCACTGGGTCACATGTTCTGGGCCTGCACCAAATTAACATTATTCTGGACCAAAATTTTTAATTACCTTTCAGACAGCCTTGGTCTCACAATCCCTCCTAACCCATTAACAGCTGTGTTTGGGGTTCTCCCAGATGGGTTTAAAGTGGAGAAAGACAAACAAATTGTGATTGCATACCCTACACTTTCGGCACGCAGACTTATTCTGCTAAACTGGAAGAACCCAAACTCTCCTTTTTTAAGTCAGTGGGAAACCGATGTGTTATACTATTTGAAATTGGAAAAAATGAAATACTCAGTTAGAGAATCCGTACAGACCTTTTTTCAAAACATTACTTTTTTTAAAACATATTTTAAAATAAGCTCTTAAAGCACAGAGGAAGCAATTATTTCTGTATTTCTCTGCCTTATGCATCCATCTCATCAAATGTATTAATTTAGGTATGTTTACAAGCCTTAAATTTCACGCCGTTTGCCTTGCTCACTCTCTCAGGGGTGGGGATCGATTTGTTCTTAACTCAATTTTACTTTTTGTAAAAAATTGATTGATTTGTATGGATTGCAATAAAATTAATAAAACTTCAAAAAAAAAAAAAACTTGGTATTGAGCTCATTACATTTTTCACTGAAACAACACTTAGACCTAAGGATCTTTTCATCTTAGTACAATAATACTTAAACCGGTATTTATCTGTTACTAGTATAGTACTATTTCAGGTACACTGCGACTAACACAGTGGGCTTTGCTGTAGATTAGAGGGTGACCAGATGCCAAGTTTGGCTACACTTACAAGAAAAATTCAAATGCATCAGCCGATCCAGGAGTTGTTAGTGTAAAAAAGCACAGTCTAGACTGTTTGTCTGCCACTGTTACTTTGTTGTATGTTGTTGCTGTTAATGCAAGTAAACAAAAAAAATAAATAAACAAGTGGAAAACTTATTGGAAAACCTTCTCTGGATTACACTGCATAATGATCTGCTTTCAGAAAAAAGAGGAGAGATTGGTGAATGGAGAGATGTAATTGGATGCCTGCACCTTGGAATTACAGTAGACCATTTTTGCCAGCCTGACAATAAGGTCTGGCTCCAGACATCCACTGTGAGGCCATTTTCTAGTGTCAGGTCGAAAGTGACATTTCATTGTTTATTGAAATCAAGCCACATCCAATTGTGCTGACAGAACTTGTCTTTGACCGTTTCAAATAAATAATGTTTATAAAAATGTCGGTTTAGTTTATCCCATGCTGATCTATTCTTAGTATATCTTAGTACATATTTACGATAACAAGACTAATTTGTGGGCTGCTGCAGTTTGCTCCAGATCTGTGGATTTGCAGTGGACAAGGCTAAGACTAGGAGCAGTTGCAGTGTTGTTCCTGGAGTTCCTGGAGTAAGGGAACAAAGTTACATACTAACTGAGATCACATCATGAGCAGGTTTAACATACTTAGCATGGTGAGCAAAGTTACAAAATGAATTCTGCATGCATCAAACACACTACAGACATGAAAAGCACAAATATGCCATTCAAAAATATGGACACTATATTTTACATTTATATTTGGACTGAAGTATAGTATGATACTAAATTAAGTACAATAAAGACAAGCGATGAACAAAAATATTTATATTGCAGAGTATAAGAAATAGAAAAATACAGATCAACATTCATTTATTCATCAATATTCAGTACAATGAGCCAGTATCCCTAAATAAAAAAATTACTTTGCTGCTAGTTCATATAGTGAATATGGAAAGATGCCTCCAGTTTCTTTAATACTATGGAGATACCTTTGCATGTGTACCCTGGATCTAATATTACATCTTTCAAAATACATATTATATAGAGCTAGTGCTCAACTGCGAAGATTGAGTTGTGACTTGACATTCTTAACGGATACTACCCCACTTCTGACTAGGTATTTTATACACTTAGGTGATGGTTGGATTAACTAGGTTATTGGGAAATGCTGGGCACATAACAAATAACAAGTTTCTACTGTTCTGTATAATCTACATAATTGAGAAATGAAAATCAGCAAAACCAGATTAAGACCCCCAATAGCATTAGAGTGTCGCACACATATATTTACACTCTATGATATCACATATTAAAATAAAAGGAGCAGGGTAGTGGCCCCCCTAGGAGATTTAAGTAAGCAGTCACTTGTACATTGCATCAAGAGGGGGAGACATAATACATGAGTAACTGTGTACATATGTTGTGTGGAAGAACATGAGGTACCACTTAGGTAGACAAATGCTATCATTACTTTTTTCTCACATATACCAAGGCAACTTGGCAACCAGGCTCCAGGGCACATACCCAGATCACCCTGATTGTCGATCCACCCTAAGAGACAATTGTACTTCAGATGTGATTCTACCAATGTGTACCTCTCATTGTCATCATTTTCCATATTGGGATTTCTGGTACTTTTCATACACTCAAAGGTGAATAATGTGAATAATGTTTACAATGATGACTGCTGATTTTATGTAGCTTAATGACTGCAAGTATTTTTAAAAAGTTTAAATGAGGGTGAACTTCTTCCCTGAGCTCTTTTTCCTTTTACATAAAGAAAAATGTGTAGTGGAACTTGTTTAATTAATAGAGGGCAAGATGTTAATTGCCAACATTGTGCTGTTTATATACTTTCAGATGACCAGCTGAAAAAAACAAGTAGAATCATGAAACTAAAACATGGCAAGCAGCAGATTAGTTAAACTAGGCACCAATCTTGTTACCCTGTTCACTGAAACAGCACTCAGTCAACTTGGAAACATAAAACATTGTCTGGTCTTGATCCGGTACATTTCAATTGGCCTGTTATTTCTCTGTTATTGTTTATTGTGTTTGGATTTTTATTACATCAATAATTGTAGAGGTGTTTCTGGTTCACTATTGGGATCTGAGCTTCATAGAATAATCTGTGATTAGCTACTTAAAGTTATTTGCTTGTATATGTTTTCTTCACACATAAGTGGCTTTGAATAACAATGCCTGCGAAATGAACAGATATCAATGTAGTTTATATATCAAGTTGTGTACCAAATATGTGCTAAAGATGTAAGTTCACCATAGATAAACAAGAAGCAGAATATTAAAAAAAGAAGACCTAGACCACAAAGATCACAGTCAAATAATTGAGGTGAAAGACATTAAGGAAAAAATAAACATGAGCAATAATGAAATGGAATTTAGACACATAAAAAAACCCTACCTTCCCAGTCTACCTGCCAACATCCACTGTCACTCTGGAAGTCCACTACTATATATATTTTTTGAAAATGAAAATTAAACATTAGAACATCGGAACACTCTAGATGAGGACAGGCCATTCAGTCCAACAAAGCTTGCCAGTCCTATCCACTTATTTCTTCCAAGAAAACATCAAGTCGAGTTTTGAAAGTCCCTAACGTCTTACTGTCTACCACACTACTTGGTAGCTTATTCCAAGTGTCTATCGTTCTTTGTGTAAAGAAAAACTTCCTAATGTTTGTGCGAAATTTACTCTTAACAAGTTTCCAACTGTGTTCTCGTGTTCTTGATGAACTCATTTTAAAATAACAGCCTCGATCCACTCTACTAATTCCCTTCATAATTTTAAACACTTCAATCTTGTCACCTCTTAATCTTCTTTTGCTTAAACTGTATAGGCTCAGCTCTTTTAATCTTTCCTCATAATTCAACCCCTGTAGCCCTGGAATCAGCCTAGTCACTCTTCTCTGGACCTTTTCTAGCGCTGCTATGTCCTTTATGTAGCCTGGACACCAAAACTGCACACAGTACTCAAGATGAGGCCTCACCAGTGCATTATAAGGGTTGAGCATAACCTCCTTGGACTTGTACTCCACACATCATGCTATATATCCTAACATTGTTAACCTTTTTAATGGCTTCTGAACACTGTCGGGAAGTTGATAACTTAGAGTCCACTATGACTCCTAAATCCTTCTCATAAGGTGTACTCTCGATTTTTTGACCGCCCATTGTGTATTCAAACCTAATATTTTTACTTCCTATGTGTAATACTTTACATTTACTGATATTAAATTTCATCTGCCACAAATCTGCCCAAGCCTGTATGCTATCCAAGTCCTTCCGTAATGATATAACGGAGTCCAAATTATCTGCTAATCCACCTATCTTGGTATCATCTGCAAACTTAACCAGCTTGTGCTACTTATATTCCTATCTAAATCATTTATATATTAAAAATAGCAGCGGCCCTAGCACTAACCCCTGTGGAACACCACTCTTAACATCGGCCAGTTCTGATGAGGTTCCTCGCACCATCACCCTCTGCTTCCTCTGTCTGAGCCAATTCTGCACCCATCTAAAAATATCACCCTGAACTCCCACTTCTTTTAACTTGATGCCCAACCTCTCATGTGGCACCTTATCAAATGCTTTCTGAAAGTCCAGACAAATAATATCATAAGCTCCACTTTGATCGTATCCTTTTGTTGCCTCCTCATAGAATTCCAGCATGTTAGTAAAACACAACCTCCCTCTTCTGAACCCATGCTGACTGTTCAGAATAACTCCTGTCCATGCCATGTGTTGCTCAATCTTATCCTTAATAATTCCTTCCATTAATTTTCCTGTGATGCATGTTAAGCTTACTGGCCTATAGTTGCTTGGATCTGCCCGGTCACCCTTTTTATATAATGGGATGATATTTGCCATTTTCAAGTCCTTTGGAATCTCTCCAGTGTGCAGTGACTTCCTAAAAATATGTGTCAAGGGTTTATATATGTACTCACTGGCCTCCTTAAGAACACGAGGATAAATATTATCTGGTCCTGGTGATTTGTTTGATTTCATCTTATTTAATCTGAGCAGCACTTCTCCCGCTACAATTTTCAAATCCCTCAGTATCTCCTTAGTAGTCGTGTTTACCTCTGGGAGGTTGTCCACTTGCTCACTTGTAAACACCTCAGAAAAATGTAAGTTTAGGGCATCTGCTATTTCACTGTCTGTATCTTTTAATTCCCCTTTACTATTCCTGATGAACGTGACCTCCTCCTTAACTGTTCTTTTACTACTAAAATACTGAAAGAATCTCTTCAGGTCTTTTTTCGCCTTATGTGCCATATTCCTCTCCAACTGTCTTTTAGCCTTCCTGATATCCTTCTTAATGGTTGCCCTCATGTTCTCATATGCTCTATGATTCACTTTGCAGTCATTAGTCTTATACGAGACCTTATACAGCAGTTTTTTCCTTTGCAACTTCTTTTTTAAATCTTTATTAATCCACCGTGGAGTTTTTTTTAGTTTCCTATTAATTCCAAATTTAGGTATGTATCTGTCCTGCATTACATGTAAAACATTTTTAAACCTGTTCCACTGCTCCTTGACTGTCTCCATATTTAAAAGCTTATCCCAGTCTATCCTACTTAGACTTTGTCGCATCTGCTCAAAATGAGCCCTATCAAAGTTCAACTTAACAATTTTAGTCTTTGCATCTGTACTCTTACAAAATACTGAGAATTGTATTACATTATAGTCACTTGACCCTAGTGGTTCAATCACCTCTACATCCTCAATTCTATCCTGATTATTACAGAATACTAAATCCAGACAGGCTTCACCCCGTGTTGGTGCTCTAACATGCTGTGTTAAAAAACAGTCGCTTATTACTTCTAAAAACTCCTGCTCTTGTGCTCTTCCATCTGCAAGGTTATCCCAGTTAATATTTGGATAATTAAAGTCCCCCATGACTACAATATCCCCCTGTAAACTTGCCTTTTTGATATTACTAAAAAGATGTGTGTTGAAATTACTGTCTGAATTGGGTGGTCTATAACAGGGGTTCCCAAACTTTTCAGCTCACGACTCCCAAAATAACCGTGTCAGTGACTCGTGACCCCCACTATCCTTGGAAGTGGTTAAAATATACAAATGTTGCGCGCAACGGTGCACATGCGCCAATAGGCCTATCCAAACATGAGCATGACAACACGAAAGAACACAATGGTCTAACAACCATATAATTTTTTTTCATAGTAATTTACTCATTTGTTTAATTTCAACAAAATATCCTATCCAAACAAGAGCATGACAACAAAAAAGAACATAACGCTCTAACAACCATATAACTTTTTAAAAAATTGTTATTTACTCATTCGTTTAATTTCAACAAAACACCTCACCTAATGAGATGGGTGGGCACAATGCTTGGAGCACAGCAAGTACATTCTTGGGTTAATTTTGCAGACCGCGACTCGGAGATCATCCTCCAAGTTCAGTCGTGACCTGTATTTATTTTTAATGTATGTGAGTGCCGAAAAAGTCTTTTCGCAAAAGTAGGTAGTGCAAAACGGCATCAATACATCCATAGCGGCCTTGGATAGTTGTGGGTATTCCCTCTCGACTGAAATCCAAAACTCATCCAGAGTCTTGGAATTAAACATTGTCTTCAAGGTTCGGTCGCATGACAGTTCAACCAATGCGTCCTCCATGTCCGATGTCAGATGATTTGCCCCCGTTAGCAAGAGACGGGTGCTTAGTTTTCAAGTGTCGTAGCATTTTTACAGGCTTTAGGCTTTCATGTGCAAGCACCTCAGTGCACACCACACATTGGGGATGCTGTACGTTATTGACGATGATGCATGTGAATCCATACTGGATAAATTCCTCTCGATAATTTTGACTCTTGGAGTAAGGCTGAGCCGACTGTTTATGGATGGCCTCTTTATGCACACTCCGGCGTCTTTCCGTACCTGAGGACGATGGGCTTTCTGACGGTGGTGCTTCTCCGCTGGCCTATCTGCGTTGTCATTGGTCGATATTAACCAACGCTTCATTTCAACAAAAATAATATCCTAAGCATAAAGCGATGAAAATTACCTACACGTTACGTGCACATGTCGGAATGTTTAACATGGTGCTGTAAATTGATCTGCTGCAACTGACGCCATTGATGTGTCGTTAAACTGTCGTAATCACCTTAGGGGTTCGCGATCGAACGGAAAGAAATTTGAAAGGCTGATGGCTATTTAATTTGCATGTTTTTTTAAATGTAACTATTAACTACTAGTTTTTATCTTTTGTTAGTTATGGATAAAATGTTATTTCTAAAAAATTTAATTAATTTCTAAAAAGTTTTAAAAAAGTATTTGATTTCTTGGAAATCATCTTGCGACCCCCCCCCCTCCCCCCAATGTCTCACGACCCCCCAGAGGGTCGCGACCCCTAATTTGGGAACCACTGGTCTATAACACACTCCTAAAATAAGACCTCTTTCCCTAATATTTTCCAGGCAAAGCCACATGTCCTCACTAAGATGGGGCTCATCATCCAACTGAAGAGGTCTTAAATTTAAACCCTGTTTGGCATAAACAGAAACCCCACCTCCTTTTCTGTTCTGTCTATCCTTCCTAAAAAATGTGTATCCCTCTATGTTACACTCATCCCCATCTTTGTTACTTAGCCAAGTTTCTGTTATTGCTATAATATCATAATTATGCTCTGCTACATACAACTCCAACTCACTTACCTTATTTTTGATACTTCTAGCATTAAGGCAAGCTATTTTTAATGTGTTACTCCTTCTACATTTACGTGTTTGCTTAGAATGTACATTACTATACATTTTTATTTCTACACCATTGTTTGTTCTTCCATGTATAGATCTAAATCTGGCCTGTCCTAAACTCCCTGCCCCCCAATTCCCTACTTTAAACAATCCTAGGCTAGCCTATACATACGCCTCCCCAATACATTGGTGCCCCTCCAGTTCAGATGTAACCTGTCACGGTGGAACAGGTCCCATCTGTTCCAAAAGGAGTCCCAATGCCCCATAAACCTATATCCTTCTACCATGCACCAAGATTTGAGCCACGCGTTAAGCCTTCTAATATCCTCAGTCTTACCTGGACTGGCGCGTGGCACAGGCAGAACTTCGGAGAAGACTACCTTGTCAGTTCTGCTCCTCAGCTTGGCACCTAACTCTTTGAATTTGGATCGCAGAACTGACAGACTACCCTTATGGATGTCATTTGTTCCAACATGGACAATGACAACTGGATCCACCTCCGCTCTGGCCAAGAGCCTATCCACCCTTCCAAGGGAGGCCTCCCACCTGTGCTCCCGGAAGGCAACACACCGTGCGAGACTCTTTTTCTCTGAAGCACGCCTGCGCTTCAATCCCCCTAATGATCGAGTCCCCAACTGTCACTACCTCTCTCTTTTTGGGAACTGGTTTTGAGGTGGTCCACTGGGGCTCCTCAACGCTGTTTACTACCTCAGAATTATCAGAGTCATCGTCCAGCTCCGCAAGGACATGATAACGGTTAGACACTTCTAATTCTGGGGTTGATGACCCCAGACAGTGTGCACCCTTTACCTTACGCCTTGTGACCGTGACCCACCTATTCCTACCTGTCTGGTCTGGAATCTCCTCCCGTGCCACCTTGGGGGTGCACACTATCTCTCTAAAGGACACCTGGGCCAAGTCCTGCTAATTCTCTATTACAACGCAGGTCAGCCAACTCCTCCTCCAGTTCAGCGACCCTGAGCTCGAGATGCTGGATCAGCAGGCATCTCTTGCAGATGTAGCCCTCATAGACAACTGGCTCTTCCAAACCATCATCTAAAAAGTCCAATATCCAACAGGACTTGCATTGCACTGGCCTCATTATTAAAATTTGATTTGGGATTACTAAACTGCCTTAACTTTTTTTTTCTTAAAATTAAATTAAATTTCTTCTTCTTTCAGCTGCTTCTTAACTTAAATGGTAACACTAAGATTTGCTACAGATATTTTACACCTTTTCCCCTTAAGCTCCTGTACTGTTCTCCCTCTCAGCTGCCTGCTCTTTGTCTTTCTATGAGGTTAACTTTACTTTTCTGTCACTTCTCCTAACTTTGCGCTCCTCTTACTTAAATACAGATAACAAGAACAGGTACAAGTACAAATAACTTTTTCAAGCGCACTTCCAAACCCCCAGCTACTTTTGCTCTGGTGCGGGCGAAAAAAAACCCTTCTAAAGGGAAAAAAAGCTTTAAAAATTCCCACACGGTTCCTTAGCGGCAACCAAAACCCAAGTTTTTAAGAGCAAAATGTATTTTTATTATTTAAATCTCACACCACAGAACAAACCAACAACTCTCAACAGACTCTAGCGTTTGCAAAGCACATGTCAGCCACGTGATCCAATCCAAGAAAACCTTAGAGTCCACTATGACTCCTAAATCCTTCTCATAAGGTGTACTCTCGATTTTCCGACGGCCCATTGTGTATTAAACCTAACATTTTTACTTCTTATGTGTAATACTTTACATTTACTGACATTAAATTTCATCTGTCACCAATCTGCCCAATTCTGTATGCTATCCAAGTCCTTCTGTACACTACAACTTATAACAACAGACTAAAACTAAACACATAACAATATAAGAAATAAATATCTACTATACATATTAAAAGATTAGCTCAATTGTGCAATGTTTTCATGCAATGCTCATTTTTCTTCAAAACCATACGGCATATAGTATACATACATCATTTTTTTCATCTTCATTAGGAGAATGCAACAATGATACTCTCATGCAAATACAATGAATTTAATGTGAATATGTCAAAAAAAATACAATACAAATATATAAATCTTCTCTGCTAAAAACAGTAATGGTTGAGTTGTGTATTAGCAATTGACAAGCCACACAGGTAAGGCAATGGTAGTGTGGCTGTCTCACAGTAAAGAGATTATGAATTTGCATCCCGAATCTTCTCTGTGTAAAATACTGTGAAAAGCTTTTTTTTTTGCTAATATAACAAAATATTCCACCATGCACTGATAACGAGTGAAGCGAGCATATGGACAGAGGGATGGATCGCTGTAGGTGGCCCAGGGGCAACACAACAACAACAACAACATTTATTTATATAGCACATTTTCAAACAAATAATGTAGCTCAAAGTGCTTTACATGATGAAGAAAAGAGAAATAAAAGACAAAGTATGAATTAGAATAAGACAACACTAATTAACATAGAATAAGAGTAAGGTCCGATGGCCAGGGAGGACAGAAAAAACAAAAAAACTCCAGATGGCTGGAGAGAAAAAATAAAATCTGCAGGAGTTCCAGGCCACGAGACCACTAAGCCCCCTCTGTTGTTGTTGTTGTTGTTGTTGTTGTTGTTCCTTTCAAACAGTATTTCTGTAATTACAGTTATCTTGCTTCCGGCCTGGTTTCAGTTTCTTTGAATTCTGCCATTGTCATTGTCATTCCTGTTCTTTAAAAACCCTCCCTTTATTCTACATTTCTTAATAATTACAGGCCTATTCCTCACCTTCATTTTCTTTAAAAGGTTCTGGAGAAGGTAGTGGTCTCTTAAATACAGTTACATACAGTAACAATTTGTATGAGTATTTCCAATTAAGTTTCTGAACCCGTTATAGCATATAGCATATGCCTCTCGCATATGAGAATGCAGATGTACAATTTAAACAGATTTTGATTTTCATGGGAATTGTTACATATGCATCAATGCAACATATAACTGCCGTGATTGAATTTCATTTTATTCCCTCTGTTAAATAAAATGATTTTTTCGAATGTTTGGCTCTGAGATTTGTTAATTGTCTTTGCAAAAGCTATTCTAATGGGAAACTGGAATATCAAGATCTCCTTTGTTGTCTATCCGCGGAAGACCGGGCATTGTTAATGGTTGTAGATATTCTTCAGGATATTGTAAGTTGTTGTTTTAATCTTCCACACCATCACCACCAACTGTTTCAGCATAGTCTATTGATACGCATTTGACCAATTTGCAGTGTAACCAATTGTCATTTTTGGCATTAATTCATTTGACTTCCTAGTTTCTCGGTCCACGAGGACCGTGGTCATGTTTGAAAATGTTTGAGAGGAGAGCATGACTTGAAAAAATCTCATGGCAAAAGTCTTGTCTCACGGGACTTGAAAAAATTTCTCTTCCAAAAAGTCTTGTCGAGTCGAAGGATTTTTTTATATACTGTAATAGAGACATGACTCCCAAATATGTATTAGCAGCCATGCCACTGGTCCTATTCCACTTTCTTCTTTCCGTAGTATTATGCACTGAATGGAATCTAATTTACTTATGTTAAATTATGTTAAGACTAAGCTGATGTTGATACGATCCAAGGCTCTTTTTTCAAAGCTCAGCAAATTTTCCATCAACTTAGATGACAATGCAGTTACTCCTTCTAGTACAGTACATACCTTAATATTATTTTGATTTCACACTCTCTTTCCAAACTCATATTAACTGCATATCTAAAACTACATTCTATCACCTATGTAATTCTGTACGTCTGTTTTTCACTTACTTTACATGATGCAAAGATTGTTTATTATTTCAAGTCTGGATTACTATCATTTGTTATAGACTGATCTCCCTGTCAAATTTCTGAGTAAATTGTAAAATATTCAAAACGTAGCAGATGGGCTACTCACCCATACCAGAACATCTGCATATGGCTCCTGTAAACATTATTTAATTTAAATCCCTCATACTTATGTACAAAGCACTAAATGGCCTTATCACTTCTTATCTTCAGCCTTATATACCAGGTAGTCCCCTCATTCCTTCTGTCACCTGTGTTTTCTCTGTGGTGACATGATTATCTCTACTGTTGTAGTTTTGTCATTTAGTGTACTTGCTACCACACTTTGCAACCATCTTCCTCCATCTCTCTGCAAATGCACAAGTCTTTTGTCTTCCAAGTCCAATCTGAAAACATATCTATTCATCCAATATTACCATACCAATATTACCATACCATTATTAAGACCTTTTCTGTATTTACATTCAGACTTTATATATATGCTTCATATTTTAACTGCAAATTTCTGATGTAATTTTCAAGCTATTTATACTGTTTTTTGTTTGAATTGTGTCATCATACATACTTTGTTTTTACTTTAATTTTCTATGTGCCTACACTATATTCCCAAAAGTATTGGAACGCCTGACTTTATACACACATGAACTTTAATGACATCCCACTCTTAACACATAGGCTTTAATATGGAGTTCACCCACCCTTTGCAGCTGTAACAGCTTCAGCCCTTCTGGCAAGGCTTTCCACAAGGTGTAGGAATGTGTTTATGGGAATTTTTGACCATTCTTCCAGGACAGCATTTGTGAGGTCAGGCACTGATGTTGGACGATAATTCATCCCAAAGGTGTTCTATCGGGTTGAGGTCAGTGCTCTGTGCAGGCCAGTCAAGTTTCTCCATGCCAAACTTACTCATCCATTTCTTTATAGACCTTGCTTTGTGCACTGGTGCTCAGTCATGCTGGAACAGGAAAGGGACATCCCTAAAATGTTTCCACAAAGTTGGGAGCATGAAGTTGTCCAAAATGGCTTTGTATGCTGAAGCATTAAGGCTTCCTTTCACTGGAACTAAGGGGCCAAGCCCAACCCCTGAAAAACAACCCCACACCATAATCCACCATCCATCAAACTTTACACTTGGCACAATGCAGTAGGGAAAGTACCATTCTCCTGGCAACCTCCAAACCCAAACTCGTCCATCAGATTGCCAGACAGTGAAGCATGATTCGTTACTCCACAGGACACATCTCCACTGCTCTAGAGTCCAGTGGTGGTGTGCTTTACACCACTGCATCCAAAGCTTTGCATTGCATTTGGTGATGTAAGGCTTGGATGCTTATATGAAGCTCTCTATGCACTGTTCTTGAGCTTTTGGAGGTCTCTAGCTATTGACTCTGCAAAAAGTTGCCGACTTCTGCACACTATGCACCTCAGCATGCGCTGTCCCCACTCTGTGATTTTACATGGCCTACCACTTCATGGCTGATTTATTGTATCAGCCTTGATAATAGCAATTGCTACCATGTGATTAGTAGTGTCTCAGCATGTGATATCATGGGGTGATCTTATATAAGACGATGGTGTAATATGTTTTTTTAACAACGTTCTGTTTGATTTTCTTAAAGATTTTCGGTTAAGTCCTGTTACTTGATCAGTGCACTGTTTTTTCTCATCAGTTCAGTCTTTTTGTTTTTGTTTGATTCTGTCTGTTCCATTTTGCTTCATTCATTTCCCAGTCGTAATGTTCAAATTAGAAAGCGAACATTTCTTTGTTAGATGACTTCCAATTTTATTGTCTTATTCAAATATTATTTACAACATTTGTATGTCTAATACAATGCCTTTTCTTATTGTAATCATACATTCTACGTAATTTCTAGGTTCGTAGCTATAATTTTGTTTTCAAAATTTCTCTCTGGATGTTCTCAGCTCATGTAATATCTCATATTGCAAATATAAGCTAAAATAATTTTTTGTGTAAATGTAAGTTAAATCTATAAGTAAAATATAGAAATTTAGAAAAAATGTATATGTTTTTGGATAGATAAATAAAGCATTACTAATAGCTGTAAACAGTAGTTGGTGCCACTGAGCCCCAAACCCAAAACACAGTAACACCTGTGATGGACAGCCAGCATTTCAGTCCGGCCGGGACATCCCTCAATGGAAGAAACCCACCTTTTCAGGGCACTACATCCCCCGGGACGCTAGATGGCAGCTCTCCTGGATGGAAATGGTTTCTCAGATTCCCGCAGGGCAGCATGGGACATGGAGTCCGTCTCTTCAACCCTGTTGGGTGCCATGGGTGCCGCCAGGGTGAGCTCACCAAGAACCCGGAGAATATTACCGTGATGCTAACCCGGAAGTACTTCGAAGTCACGAGAATGGAAACACATAGTACTTCCGGGACACCTGAAGAATGAGTTTGACCCAGAGAAGGAATACTTCCGGGTCATGGACTTTAAAAAGGATTGTGGAAAACCCAGCAGGTTGAGCCGGAGTTGGGTGGAAGTGTAATGGAGCTGCTGGGAGTTGGAGGATCGGAGTTTATTGTATTATTGAGAATTGTGGAAAGTGCGGTGTTTTGGGCACTTTATTGGAAGAAATATTAATAAAATCTTCTTGGTGTTTTTATACATGTGTCTGGGACGTCTATCTGACGGGTTCAACAGGGCAACAGCGCCTCTAACGTCCACAATTGATGTAGTCAGCAGGATTCTGGCCGTTTGTTTGGTCAGAAAACCATTTAAAATTTAACGTGGACTGAACCCCAGACAGCGACACACGCAACCGCCACACCCGTTTCAATTGCTCGTCATGGGAAAGAAGAAGTCGATGAAACCAACCGTTGGTGCTGAAGGAAGCCCGGTGCACGACATCCCCTGCGTTCATGAGGAGCAACGGAGCAACACCGCTGTCGGACGGGAAGACATTTTTCCGGGTCCCAATAAAACCGACGAGGTATGTGCCGGGGAGGGATCGAAAACATCTTTAAAATAACCCACTTTGTCCCTTGCTCATACCTCGTAGACGGCGAGCACCTGGAGGTCGTAATAAAAACGGCAAATCCTCTTGAAGACGGCTGTGTGCTCTACGAGGGGAATACAAGCACCAAGGACTTCCGCATGACGTCAGACAGCCACAGACACATGACCTGCCTCAAAGAATTATGGGAGAAAGAAGGTGAACCGCGGCTCGTAGGCTAGAATCGAGATACCCAGACGGATGCAGAATTTCCGAAAAAGGAGAGGATGGCGGACGAACCATCACACACCACAAATAAAGGTAAGGAGTTTCGGGGAGTGATCGATCGATCCGCCGAGAAATTGAATTAGGCTAATCGCAGTTGGCTCGAAGCTAATCTCCGGAACTCCAAATCCCAAAAGGCCGTGCAAGACCCAACTGCGCAGGCACAGGAGAAGCCTGTCGGCTCAAGGCTGGAGGGCGGGGATTTTGAAAGTCAGAGCTTGCCTCCAGCCGATCATGAAGGAGACTTTAATGTGCAGGGGCTGGAAAATCTAATACAGCCTGTGGAGAGTTTTTTTCAGGTCATCACTTCAGTAAGAAAAGTAATAGAGGAATTGGGAGCGACGGCAGAGGCACCTCTAAGGCGTGTGGAGAAATATTTACACCGCTGTGGTCGGAAGCTTCCACAGATGACCGATTCGGCGGTACAGGTGAGTGTAGCCAGTACCGTACATGAAGTCGGGACTCAGATTACAAGGGCAGTGCAATTGTCTACTATCAGCTGCCAAGTAATATCACTTCCCACAGTTGATGTAAGCGTGACGAACGAGTGTCCGGTAGAAGGAGAGGGGCCGTCGGAGCAGCGGGATAGTGCTGGCTTACGAGTGGTCTTGAACCTTAAGACATCGGCCTCGGTCTCACTTAAAACCAAAAGGGTCCAGACAGTAAAGGGTCTCTCTCTTATCCATAGGGAGACACAAACTGTAAGCAAGCCCCAGAAAGTAAAGGAGATCCCGTAGGAAAAGCAGGGAGTTCCTAACATAGAGCGTGTGTGGAGGGGACACTCTCCACATGGGCGGGGAGATAGTCCACCCCCAGCTGGACAAAGGGCAACGCAGGCGTTACCGGACTGCTTCCAGTCCCGCCAGATATGGGAGGAGGCTGTGTTATGAATGCCACCGACCGGGCCACGTATGATGAAACTGTCCAGGGAGAACCGGGAAAGTTGTTAAAGGAAAACAAAAGTGCCATGTCTCCCCGTTGTTCTCCTGCTCTTGTTTTACAGGAAGAAGCCATGGTCCGGTCAAAGCAGAAAGTCCCTCCCAGGACAGGACTACCCTAGCGGGACTGGTCGCCTTGCATTATGATGCTCAGCTGGGGGAGGAGTACTGTGTTGGACAGCTGGCCTCTCAGTCCAGGCCAGGACGTCCCTCAACGGAAAAAACCCACCTTTTCAGGGCACTATATCCCCCGGGATGCTAGATGGCAGCTCCCCTGGATGGAAATGGTTCCTTGGATTCCCGCAGGGCAGCATGGGACATGGATTCCGTCTCTTCAGCCCTGTTGGGTGCCGTGGGTGCCACCAGGGTGAGCTCACAAAGAACCCGGGGAATATTACCGTGATGCTAACCCGGAAGTACTTCGAAGTCACGAGAATGGAAACACGTAGTACTTCCGGGACACCTGAAGAATGAGTTTGACCCAGAGAAGGAATACTTCCGGGTCATGGACTTTAAAAAGGATTGTGGGAAACCCAGCAGGTTGAGCCGGAGTTGGGTGGAAGTGTGACGGAGCTGCTGGGAGTTGGAGGATCGGAGTTTATTGTATTACTAGCAAAATACCTGAGCTTCGCAGCGGCGAAGTACTGCCTTAAAATTTTTATTAAGAAGAAAATTAAACCTTTTTAAACTGAGGGAAAATATACCAATAATTATTTGTTAAGGATCTTTTTGTATACCACATTGTCATTTCGGCCCTCCGGTTGTAATATGACCAAGATGTGTGCTGAGCTTACTCTTGAGCATGCAACGTACAGTTGGCCATGTGAAAAGTAATCTTGTTTCAAATCTCACAGCTTGGATTGCTGCTGTCACAATCGGTTTAAGTTTCATGGTTTGTTTCAATTACGACAGTATTTGCAGGACTTTTGTTGAAGTGACATTCGGCATCTGTCAAGCGTTGTAAGCATACAATTGGTTTCATCGATAACTTCACATCCAGCTTTTGAGAGTTTAAACATTCATAAACATCAAAGTGTCCACTACTGAAATCATCACCTGTGAATCTAAGATGTTTAAGAGGCATTGGCAGTTGTTGAAATGTGTAAAATATTTGGCCATTTTGGTACACTTGAAAGCGACAACCGAACAATTCAGCCATCAACTCACATGCAGAACCATAGGTGAAGGCTTAAGCATTTCACTCTTATAGTGCTCCTGTGTAATATAATTATCTCCTGTACCGTCATCAGTCCACACCTTGAACCTGTCCCAGTCATTCAACATTCATGGAAACCACTCGGTAAGTGACAGTTCTTTGATCGATGGTGATCACCTCGATAGAAATGTTAATAGGGGTATGGTTGGAACGATAAAGGAAATGGGTACCTGAACAATGTAAAGTAAGTCTAAAATACCTACACAATAACTATAATCGTAATAAACGAACAATAAAACAGCTGAGAAGCCTTGGATTAAATAAAAAGACTGTAGTTATCAGCAGGGAGACGTTAATCCCATGGCGAAGCAAGGAAGGAAATGTAGAGACCGGAGCCAAGGACGGCCCTATATAGGCAGGCAGCCAACAATGTGGGAGGCATTAGGATGGAGGACCCAACGCCGCCTCACAATGTGACCGAGCTGCAGGCTATGGACGTATATATGTACGCAAGTAGGATTCAGTTAGCATTGGGAACCCGCGTACCAAATTTCTTGAAGATGGGCCCATAAGTAACAAAGACTGTTGGAAAGTTCAATATGGCGGCTGACAGTGGCGTCATACCACTGAAATAAGTACGTACATCGTTTTCAGTTAGCGCAGGGAAGCCGCCTACCAAATTTCGTGAAGATGGGGCCATAAATAAGACAGTTCAACATGGCGGACGTTGTTGACCGTTATGACCATTACACGTAGAATTTCGAAACGAAACCTGCTTAACTTTTGTAAGTAAGCTGTAAGGAATGAGCCTACCAAATTTCAGCCTTCTACCTACACGGGAAGTTGGAGAATTAGTGATGAGTCAGTGAGTGAGTCAGTGAGGGCTTTGCCTTTTATTAGTATAGATTGAGAATTGTGGAAAGTGCGGTGTTTTGGGCACTTTATTGGAAGAAATATTAATAAAATCTTCTTGGTGTTTTTATATGTGTGTCTGGGACGTCTATCTGACGGGTTCAATGGGGCAACAGTGCCTCTGATGTCCACACACCCAACACACTTTTTTGATGCCTTACCTGAGATTTCATTCTTTAAGTCGGAACTCATTATGCTAGTGAGAATGGTAAAGCATTGTGCTGGAAAATCAAAAGCTTTGTCTAAGTGTTTAACAAGAAAGTGCATTTATTAAAATTGGTAGGAACTGAATAAAAAAGTACACAGTTTGTCTTTGAGTTTTCTATTCCTGATTATTTCAGTTAAGGTATCAGAACGTTAAAAATTCCATGTATTATTACCAACTAAATCTTATGTCTGACTTTTATCAAGGAGAAGACTAAACAAAGACATAAATTAAAGGCAGAAATTAGCCCGGTTTACAAACAGGTCAGAACCAAAAACAGTCAGGTCAGGTATAATTAATTATTTGTTAATAATAAAGAAATCCAGCACATTACAAAGTTTACTGCCTACAAGAGACAAACAGATGCTTAAGATCGCTTTTATGACTACATTAATATTATCATACAGACATTCATTCTTTTTTTACCTTATCATCTATTGCAGAGTCACAGGTAACACTAGTATATTTCTACAGGACTAGTTACAAGGCAGAAACCAACACTGAGTGGAATATCAATTTCTGGCATCATACACGTCATAAATAAAGCACAAACAAGCACATAAAGAATTGGGGGTTCCACACTATATATTTGTCAATAATGAAAAAGGGAAAACATCTTTACTGTACACACACAAGTTCAAAATGGAACTGAATAACAAAAAAATGGTGACTATACTGTATATCTTGGAGACAGGAAGAGGCGGTTTCAAGGGGACTGGAACCAGAAGTGACGTCTTAGGATGTGGGTTCTTCTGATGATCTACAGAGGGAAAAGAGCAGAAAGTGTCAGAGGACAGTATCCACCTCTGGTCCAACGGAGAAACACATTTATTTGATCCTGTAAACTGTCTCCCATGCACATGTGTGTGACAATGAAAAATAAGGAAACTTCACAGTGACAATGACCAAACTGGGAATTGAACTCAGGGTCTCTAAAAATTACAGGCTGTAGAACTTAACACTGAACGATATACAGTAGCAGATGCATTTTTATCTGTTTTGTGTAAATAGACATTCATCATTAAAGTTACAATACAATAGATTATTCATGACTGAAATTGAGTTTAGTTGCATTCCCACTAACAGAACTATACAGAAGAAATCTTGGATTCTGTTTATGTGACTTTAGCACTTAAGGCTGGTGTAGTTTGGCAGTGGACTAAATGTTGTAATGTTAGACTACTGTCTCATTCGTGTTTGCTCAATCAATCTATCCTTATATTCACACATCTTTTTTACAAGATCATTTTTAATCAAACTATTCTTGGAAAAGCATCATAGTAATTCTCTTTGAACTTAATGTAGCATTTTATACTGTCATTCCTAATATTCCACAATCCAGAAATTGCATATTCACAGGTATCTCTGGTATTACTCTTTGGTGCTTTGTGTTCTACCTAACTGACCACCAGTTGTCAATCTTGGCAATCTTGGAAACAACAGGTGTAGCTTTGTCCCAGTTACACAAAAAGTTCTCTAGGATTTGTCTTTGGTACACTTCTTTTCTGTATTTACATGCTTCCTATTGGCCATAATATTCTTAGATTTAGGCTGGATTATTATTTTTACATGGAAGACGCTCATCTCTATTTCAGCATTGAAAGTGAATGATCATGAGAGATCTCCTGGATCACAACTGTCTGAATAAAATAAACAGTGGATGGTCTCTTTTAAACTAAACTTCAATAAAGCAGAATTTGAGTTAATTGACAGAAAAGCGCAACTTAAGAAGATTAACTGCTTTTCATTCTTTCTCATTGATAATAATATTATTTCTTCACCTAAAAATACATTCATTGTCCATGTTTAACTCTTCCTAATCACTATTTACAATATCTGCAGTTACTGTTTAAAGACATGAATTAACAACTGGTTTATAATTTTGATTTCTGATTATGTTTTGGGTTTAGTCAGTCCTTAGGCTTGATTTTCTCTTGTTTACAATTCATCTTCTGACCTGCTACACATTCTGCTCTTCTGGCAAGCTAATGTTACATTTTGAATTTCTCTATTTCTTATTCTTCTCATATAAATGAGAAGATTCAGAATGATTCTTACTTCGACCTTTGCAACATTCAGTATCCATTCATTCAGATTCTTTTCTGACAACAAGGAGCTTATTCATGCTTTCATTTCATTTCGTACTTCTGTAACTCAACATTGTCAGGTGCCTCTTCTAATCTATTATCTCAGCTCCAGCTGGTTCAAAACTCCAATGCAAGACTCCTTAGAATCGAAACAGTCAGCACCTGTAACATGTAACCTATAAAATTTAAAATGACATTGCACAGGGCTACATCAGTAACCTCATGCATCCATTGATGCTGGAAGCTTTGTTGTGCTAATCTAATCTGTGCCCTGTGGGTGACATAGGTTTAGGCTCTGTGTAATACAGATTTTTCGAATTACCTCCCTAAAATATGTCAACTTGGATCTGATCAATGAATATATTTCTTCAAATAATATCTTAAAACACGTGTTCAAGAAGGCATTTGTTGTTGTAGTTTATTTTTTCTTTATTGTTATATCATCCATGCATAACTATCTGTATATAGTGGCACAAAATAGTGTTCCTTCAGAACTACAGTGCAACATAAAGACAAGATGTAAGAGGGGGCAGCCGCGTGTATACTTGAAATTGGCTGCCAAATAGTTGCAAAAGAGGTGGTTCGAGTTGGTACAGTTCAGTATAACAGTATAGCAAACATGGTGGTTATATATGTGGCAGCCGGGAAACGATGTCATCAGGTAGGAACCAGAAGTGATGTTCTTGGGGCCAGAACCGAAAGTGACGTCCTTGGGGATGGGGCCGAAAGTGATGTCCTTGGAGCGAGGACCGGAAGTGGCATTCTTGTAGCTGGGACTAGAAGTGATATCAGACCCGGAAGTGATGTCATTGGACCCAAGTGGAATGTCTGTCAATGGAAAAGAGCAAGGATTAATGCACTCCGTCATCCCCTGGTCTGGTGAGGAAATCACCGTCTTTTGAGCCTTTCAGCAGTCTCCCATGCACACATGTGTGACAGCTCAGACCCATTGAGTCGAGGGTTTCCTGAACGAGAGATCGTGAACCCGAGAAAGAGCATCGGCATTGGCATGACAAGAGCCTTGACAGTGAATGAGCAAAAACTTAAAAGGCTGCAGGTCTAATAATCAACTTGAGACTTGAGGATTCGACTCTTTGTGCACAGCCATCCACTGTAAAGGTGCATGATCCATGAACAAGGTGAATTCTCGACCCAGCACATAGTACCACAGCTGTGTAATCACCCATTTGATCGCCAGGACCTCCTGCTCCACCGCCGCATACCTGGTTTCCCATTCCATAAGATTCCAGCTCAGGAACATGACAGAGTATTCTACACCATCAACACTTTGTCCCAACACATCCCCCAGGAGGATAAACGGCAGAGAAAAGTTAGGAGCCTTCAAGATAGGTGCCGAAGTAACGGCCTGTTTCAAATCACGAAATGCAACCTCTGTGTTATTATCCCACACCACAGGATTAGGGGCCCTTTTCTTTGTGAGATTAGTCAAGGGTGTCACTCTCTCGGAAAAACGAGGTATAAACCGGCAGTAGTACCCCACCAAACCAAGAATGGCTTGAACCTGCCTCTTGGTTTTCGGAATAGGGCCAATTCAAAATGGCATTTACTTTGGAACACTGTGGTTTTACAGTACCCCGGCCCACTAGATAGCCTAAATATTTGGCTTTGTTCATCCTAAAGAAACATTTCTTCAGGTAGATACGAAGGCCAGCTTCACCCAGCGTTCATAATACTGCATTGACCTGCTGTATGTGTTCCTTCCAGGTGCCGGAACAGATGACAATGTCATCCAGGTAGGCAGCACTATATGAATTATGAGGACAGAGCACTTTGTGCACCAGACATTGAAAAGTCGCAGGCGCCCCATGTAATCTAAATGGAAGGATACAGTACTGCCAGTGACCGATAGGGGTGCTAAACGCAACCTTTGCAGAGTCCATTAAAGGAAACTGCCAGTATCCCTTTGTCATGTCAAGTGTGGTCAGATACTCTGCCTGTCCTGGTTGCTTGAGGAGGTCGTTCACTCATGGTATTTGGTAAGCATCAAACTGTGAAACTTGATTAAGCCACTGGAAGTCATTGCAAAACCTTCAACTTCTGTCAGACTTACTGACCAAGACAATCGGACTGGACCAGGGACTATAAGGCCGGGTTTATAGTTCACACTCAGAACGTGTACGCGCCCGCATCATGGCTGCCATGCGCTTCCGCATGCGTGAGTTGCAGTACCAGCAAAAAGTCGGGGGGTGCAGTGTGCTAAAAGTTGGAATGTGACATCAGAGTCTCTGGTTACTATCTACATGTGACAGAAAGCCGCTTTGCAGATCTTATGAGATTGGAGTGCACACTTCAATGTTTGATGAATGGTTTGAAGTGGTGAAGCAAAATGCCAACATACAGATGCATTCGTGGTGCTTTTATATTCAAGCGTCGCATATTCCCAATCGTAATGACACGATAAATTTTAAAAGTCTCACATACCAGCTTCTGTGCCATCTTTTTACTAGGGCTTCCTCCGGCATTGACAGCAGCGGCAAACAGCAATAGATCGCCACACTGAGCACATTAAATGTTATGATATTCTAACTCTCTGCTCATTTATAATCCTTAGACTTATAATTGATATCACTTTCATGATGAAATGCATTGAAGTATATATGTTACATTTTACAGATAAATCGGTAATTTCGTTTGAATAATGAATACTGTTAATAATTACACACATGGGGGTATCATGGTGGCGGAGCATTAGTGCTGCTGTCTTGCAGGGAGTCACGTTGCTGATATTCCCTGCCTGTAGTTTACATGTTTTCCTGCTGAGTTTCCACAGCGTGCTCTGGTTTCCTTCCAAAGATATGCAGATATGGTGCCACTAAAATGATGCCAGCGTGTATGTGTGTGCTTGTATTCACCTTGCGATGAGCTGATGCCTCGTCCAGGGATTGTTTCTGCCTTGTGCCCAATGCTAGCTGAAATGGACAAATCGCCTGGACTGATGGATTTAATTATTACACATCCTTTTCTGAGATATTGCGGTAAGGTGTCATCGGAATTTAATCGGTATTCCAGGCAATTCACAACACAGTGAAGCCAAATCTGTTCTCACCGTGATAATATCTCACACTGCCACCTGGTGGATTCCTCCAGATTTACGTAAAGTATGCACACAAGTATAAACAGTACAACGCCTGCGTAGCAGGAGCATCCGCTGCAGCATGTGTCGCGTAGCATGAAGTATAAACCCAGCCTAACTCTCCTCTATCACATCTAGTTCCAGCATACGCTTGATTTCTAGTTCCACTTCAGCTCTTTTTGCCTCAATGAGTCGATACAGACATTCTCATGAGACCACCCCCAGCTCCGTCACAATATCAGGTTCAATCAGCAAGGTTTGCCTTGGTGTCTCACTTACTACCTCCGGGGCTGACAGAATGTCTACTTCTACCTCCCGTCTCTGTTGGGCAGTCAAATTAGGCCCAAAGTTAAGATCTGATTTGTGAACAAAGAGGGTACAGGGCTGGCCGGAGGAGGGGTCAGGTTTCCTATCTTTCCATGGATTCAGCAAATTTCCGTGGTAAAACTGTTCACTTGGTTGATGATTAGGTTGCTTCACCAAATAGTCGAATAGTCCCCTTGTTTCCTTAACTTCGTAAGGCCCTTGCCAATGAGCCAATAATTTAGAGTGGGAAGTGGGCATGAGAACCATGACCCGATTTCCAGGGCAAAATTCCCTTACAGATGTGCTACAATCATATTGACAGACATGCGTTGCTTGAGCCTTTTCCATGTGAGTTTTCAATATAGGTCTAATTTTTTCCAATCTATTGCGTAACTGCGCGTGCGATATATTTGAGAATGTTTGTGGAGGGAAGTGTCTCTTTTTCCCAGCCTTTTTAGAATATCCAAAATTCCCCCGGGTTGTCGACCGTACAATAATTCAAATGGGGAGAACCCCATGGAGGCTTGTGAGACTTCCCTATAGGCCAAAAGGATGAGGGGGAGGAGCTGATCCCAGTCCCTTCCATCCTTATTGACCACCTTACAGAGCATTTGTTTGAGGGTTTGATTGAACCGCTCCACTAGACCATTGGTTTGAGGATGATATACAAAGGTCTTTAAATGCTTTATTTTAAGTATCTTGGCAACTTCCCTGAATGTCCCCAAAGTAAAAGGAGCCCCTTGGTCCGTCAGGACTTCTTTAGGGAGATTCTGCCTCTCGCAAACACCCCTACTAGTTCCCATGTGATAGCATTAGTGGTAGCTGAGTACAATGGAACAGCTTCAACAACAACAACAACAACATTTATCTATATAGCACATTTTCGTAGCTCAAATTGCTTTACAAAATGAAGAAATAGAAAAATAGAAGACACAATAAAAAATAAAAATAAGTCAACATTCATTAACATAGAATAAGTAAGGTCAGATGGCCAGAGTGGACAGAAAAAACAAAAAAAAAAAACTCCAGACAGCTGGAGAAAAAAAATAAAATCTGCAGGGATTCCAGACCAAGAGACCGCCCAGTCCCCTCTGGGCAATCTACCTAACATAAATGAAACAGTCCTCTTTGTATTTAGGGTTCTCATGGAAGGTCTTGATGATGATGGTCACGTAGACTTCTGGCTTTCAGTCCATCAATGTTGGAGCATCATGATGCTTTGAGTAGGTGGTGGTGGCGCAGGCCGCCACCGCAAAGAAACCGGAAAAAGAAACAGAAGAGAGAGTTTGGGTCAGTACGGATTTTTTGAGCCACTATGAATAGTTATTATGATGAATTGAACACACAGAGTATCAGTATTAAGTTAAAGTGAAGTTAGGAGAAAGCCATGTTAAAGTAATGTGTTTTCAGCAGTTTTTTTAAAGTGCTCCACTGTATTAGCCTGCCGAATTCCTATTGGCAGGCTATTCCAGATTTTAGGTGCATAACAGCAGAAGGCCGCCTCACCACTTCTTTTAAGTTTAGCATTTGGAATTCTAAGGAGACACTCATTTGAGGATCTAAGGTTACGATTTGGAATATAGGGTGTCAGACATTCCGATATATAAGATGGAGCGAGATTATTTAAGGTTTTATAAACCATAAGCAGAATTTTAAAGTCAATCCTGAATGACACGGGTAACCAGTGTAGTGACATCAAAACTGGAGAAATGTGTTCGGATTTTCTTTTCCTAGTTAGAATTCTAGCAGCTGCATTCTGCATCCGTTGCAAGTGATTTATGTCTTTTTTGGGTAGTCCTGAGAGGAGTGCGTTACAGTAATCTAGTCTACTGAAAACAAAAGCGTGAATTAATTTCTCAGCATCTTTCAATGATATAAGAGGTCTAACTTTTGCTATGTTTCTTAAGTGAAAAAATGCTGTCCTAGTGGTCTGATGAATATGCGATTTAAAACTCAGGTTACAGTCAACAGTTACCCCTAAGTTTTTTACTTCCGTCTTAACTTTTAATCCTAATGCATCAAGTTTATTTCTGATAACCTCATTGAATCCATTATTGCCAATTACTAAAATTTCAGTTTTTTTCTTTATTTAGTTTGAGAAAATTACTATTCATCCATTCAGAAATACCAGTCAGACATTGTGTTAGTGAATCGAGAGAGTCGTCAGGTGCTATTGTTAAGTACAGCTGTGTGTCATCAGCATAGCTGTGGTAGCTCACGTTGTAACCTGAGATAATCTGACCTAACGGAAGCATATAGATTGAGAAGAGCAGCAGACCCAGGATAGAGCCTTGTGGAACACCATGTAGAATATCATGTGTCTTTGAGATGTGATTACCACAACTCACAAAGAATTTTCTCCCTGCCAGGTAGGATTCAAACCAATTTAAGACACTGCCAGAGAGGCCCACCCATTGACTAAGGCGAATTCTAAGAATATTGTGATCAATGGTGTCAAAAGCGGCACTCAGATCTAAGAGGATGAGAACAGATAAATGGCCTTTGTCTGCATTTACCCGCAGGTCATTTACTACTTTAACGAGTGTATTTTCTGTGCTGTGATTTGTTCTGAAACCTGACTAAAATTTATCAAGAATAGCATGTTTATAGAGGTGGTCATTTAACTGCATAATGACTGCCTTCTCTAGAATTTTACTTAAGAAAAGCAGGTTAGAGATGGGTCTAAAATTTTCAAAGGCAGAGGGGTCAAGATTTTTTTTCTTGAGCAGGGGTTTAACTACAGCAGTCTTAAGACAGTCTGGGAAGACCCCCGTATCTAATGACGAATTTACTATGTCAAGAATATTGTCAATTAGCACGCCTGATACTACTTAGCTTCGGGAAATCAGGTAGCATAATCTACCAGGATCAAGATATATTTGTGTCCTTGAGCTGAGGGTTCTAGGGGTCCTACCAGATCGACCCCTATCCTTTCAAATGGAACATCTATAAGGGGAATGGGAACTAGAGGAGCTCTGTCCCTCCTAAGAATTTGCCACAATTGACATTCTGGACAGGATGCGCAAAAGCGGCAAACCTCCTTGTTTATTCCTGGCCAACAGAATCTGAGCTTGATTCACTCTAAAGTTTTTTCCTTACCCAGATGGACACCTACGAGGTGAGTATGTGCTACTTCACAAACCTGCCGCAAGTACGTTTGCGGGACTAACAACAGTGACCTTACCTCTCCCTAGTGTTCAGCTACCCGATACAGAAGGTCATTTTTTAAAACAAAGTGAGGCCTTTATGGCATGGGATGTAATGTGAGATGGACATTCACCAGAACATCTACATTTTTAGCAAATTTAACAACAACAACAACAACATTTATTTATATAGCACATTTTTATACAAACAGTAGCTCAAAGTGCTTTACATAATAAAGAATAGAAAAATAAAAGACACAATAAGAAAACAAAATAAGTCAACATTAATTAACAATTAGAATAAGAGTAAGGTCCAATGGCCAAGGGGGACAGAAAAAACAAAAAAAAAAACTCCAGACGGCTGGAGAAAAAAATAAAATCTGTAGGGATTCCAGACCATTAGACTGCTCAGTCCCCTCTGGGCATTCTACCTAACATAAATGAAACAGTCCTCTTTGGATTTAGGGTTCTCACGGAAGGACTTGATGATGATGGTCACGTAGACTTCTGCCTTTTAATCCATCCATCATTGTTGGAGCATCATGAAGCTTTGAGTAGGTGGAGGTGGCTCAGGCCACTACCACAAAGAAACTGGAACAAGAAACAGAAGAGAAAGTAGGGGTCAGTACGGATTTTAGAGCCACCATGAATAGTTATTATGAAGAATTGAACATACAGAGTATCAGGATAAAGTTAAATTAAGTTAAATTGAAGTTATAAAAAGGCCATGTTAAAGTAATATGTTTTCAGCAGTGTTTTAAAGTGCTCTACTGTACTAGCCTGGCGAATTCCTATTGGCAGGCTATTCCAGAATTTATGTGCATAGCAGCAGAAGGCCGCCTCACCACTTCTTTTAAGCTTTGTTCTTGGAATTCAAAGGAGACGCTCATTTGAGGATCTAAGGTTACGATTTGGAATATAAGGTGTCAGACATTCCGATATATAAGATGGGGCGAGATTATTTAAGGCTTTATAAACCATAAGCAGAATTTTAAAGTCAATCCTGAATGACACAGGTAACCAGTGTAGTGACATTAAAACTGGAGAAATGTGTTCGGATTTTCTTTTCCTAGTTAGGATTCTAGCAGCTGCATTCTGCACTAGTTGCAAACGATTTATGTCTTTTTTGGGTAGTCCTGAGAGGAGTGCGTTACAGTAATCTAGTCGACTGAAAACAAATGCGTGAACTAATTTCTCAGCATCTTTCAAAGATATAAGAGGTCTAACTTTTGCTATGTTTCTTAGGTGAAAAAATGCTGTCCTAGTGATCTGATTAATATCATTATTCCATTGTTCCCTTTTAAATGAATCCGGGGTCTGCTTAAATTGAAAATGCAACTGAGAGAGTGGATCCACTGCGACCTCAAGGGCCATGTTTCCTCCCATTTCACTGTTGCGCTGGGTGATGATGTCCCTTGTGTGATGGTCCTGGATTCTTCACGTCACTCGGCAATGCACCATCACCGCTCTCACCCGGTTCTATACATGGCGTGGGGACAGCTTGGGACGTATTTTCTCCATCCATTAATAGGCCCAAATGTTGGTTAGGAGTGGATAAAGTGACAACACTTTTACTATCAGACCAATCTCGCCCAAGTATCACTGGATAAGGGAGATCAGGAAGGACCGCCACTAAGTTTTTTAGGTGTCCCTTCATACACAATGAAACAGAGGATGGACCTGTATTAGCATGTATCTCCATGAATACAGGCCAGATTGGCCTTTATTTTAAGCCATTGTCACGGTAACACAAAACGGAGATGGAGATGTTACTGCCGGTATCATCAGTGCTGGTACCTTATTGCCATTTAAAACTGCCACTCTTACATAGGGATTTGTAAAAGGGTTAGACAGAGCACACCATCCCACCTTCTCTGTAGTAGCGCTGACTCCCTTGCCGCTGAGCACGGGATGCGGATTCGCAATCAGGGGCTTTGGTGCTTGCTCCAAAGTATAGTAATGGGGCTGAAAATTAGGGACACACCCTTGTTGGGTTCCATCCCGCGACTGTCTGATTTTGCCAGAGGATGAAGCTGCCTTACTCCTTTCAACAACCTCTATGAGGTCTATTAGGTTTGCTATTGGTTGTCCCCAGGCTAGCTGGGTGAGACACTTAGGCAGAGTGCTAACTAAGAAGAAGCAGGCAATACATTCTACCACCTGCCAGGCGTCGTTACTCTTTGGCCTTAGCCAACATTTCAGTCTCCCCCAGAAGGGTAAATGCCTGATCATAGATTGACCACTCAGCGTCATATTTCCATAAGGAAAGTTTCCTTACCTGCTGACTCAGGGCACTCCCACCTTTTCAATAGGCCTTGGCCTTTGTGGGTCTAGGAGGGGCAAACTCCTCTTCTAAGAGCCAGTAACAATTCTTTAGGATATCCCCCATCCAGCATGGTTCTATTCTGTAATCCCTCATCCTACTCTCCCTATGGACTGTATTATATACTGACCCCCGGGATGGAGCGTGCACCTGGTTGCCTCATCCCACAATCCACAGCCCACACCCAGCTACTTGGGTTCAGTATTTTCCCACCTGGGCCTTGAAGGGTTGTAATTCTTTTTCAGGTCCAGCTCCTGATTCTTCCTGGAGTCATCAAAAACCATCCTGCCGACTACACCACTGTGAAATGTCAGCCAACACAGGAAACAGGTTTCGGGGCAGCCACCCATATACTTGAAATTGGCTGCCAAATAGTTGCAAAAAAGCTGCGATGGGCTGGCGCCCTGCCCGGGATTTGTTCCTGCCTTGCGCCCTGTGTTGGCTGGGATTGGCTCCAGCAGATCCCCATGACCCTGTGTTATGATATAGCGGGTTGGAAAATGACTGACTGACTGATTAGTTGCAAAAAAGGTGGTTCGAGTTGGTACAGTTCAGTCCATAACACAAGAACAAACAGTATATCAAACATGGTGGTTATATATGTGGCAGACTGGAAATGATGTCATCAGGTAGGAAGTGACATCCTTGGGGCAAGAACCGGAAGTGATGTGTCCGGAACCAGAAGTGACACCCTTTGGGAGGTTGAGAGGACCGGAAGTGACACCCTTGGGCCCGGAACCGGAAGTGATGTCCTTGGAGCCAGGACCAAAAGTGGTGTCATCAAACTCAAGTGGAATTTCCTGTGATAGGTCTGTAAATGGAAAAAAGCAAGGATTAATGCACTCTCCCAACCCCTGGTCTGGCGAGGAATTAGCCTTTTAGCTGTCTCCCATGCACACGTGTGTAACAGAGCTTATATACACATATAATACGTACACAAACAGACTGGGTTACAAATAGAGATAAAAAGACGATCCATAGCAAGGATTAAATACAAACTTTACAAGTGAAGTTAGGCATGGCAATGTACTGATACATATTAACACAAAGATACAATGAGTGCACTCACACATTTATGAAATGTCAACTCTCCCAATGAAAAGCAATGGTGAATTTTGTAAACATTCTGTGTGACTGCAACTACAATTAGTATACTTTGTCAATTTTACCTTGAAAGTGGTAACTTCAGCTTGTATAATTTATTTATTTTTTATTATTTTACTAATTCAGCACCTAATGAATCAACTACAACTTACTGCAGGACACAGGATATGCCAGGGACAGATACAGTATAGGCAGGATTGTATGACTAAGTATTACCATATAAGAAACATTTCAAGTTAGATGTATATTTATTTATTCAATTCGCTAATAATAAAATTGTTTATGCACTGAATAAGGTAGTAATTATAGTGTTCATTAATTTATTACCATACAAGATAAGAACCATCTCTAAATTCTCGTTACATGCTAATAATCTGGTTTATGTAGAAATGTATGAAACATGACTCAATAACACATTATGCTACAGTGATTAAATATTTACTCAGTATTTCCATTAAACTAAACACAGATTCACAACTGCATTATCTAAAGATTATAATGATTCAGTATTTCTATGACACTATACAATAATTTATCGGCAAAGCACCTCAACGATCCACTACCTATCATGTTCAGGTGCAACCAACAACTTTGGCTTGAGACTTCAGAAAGGATTTTAAATTTCCTTTGGGTACTTTTTTTTGAAAAAAAAAAAAGTTTTTTAAGAAATGTAAACTACAATTAGCCAAAACAAATCCAACTAACAATAGCAAATGAATCTTTTTCTCATTTGAGTTGGAAACCTAAATAAATAAATAAAGAGAAAACAGAAATTTTAGTGATGGGCAATAATGGATATAATGAGGTTATTAGAAATAAACTTGATCCATTAGGATTAAAAGTCAAGACAGAGGTAAAGAATTTAGGGCTAACTATTGACTCTGACCTAAATTTTAAATCACATATTAATCAGATTACGAGGACAGTATTTTTTCACTTAAGAAATATAGCAAAAATTAGACCTCTTATAACATTGCAAGATGCTGAAAAATTAGTTCACGCCTTTGTTTTCAGTTGGCTAGATTACTGTAACGCACTCCTCTCAGGACTACCCAAAAAAGACATTGATCGATGGCAACTAGTGCAGAATGGAGCTGCTAGAATCTTAACTCGGAAATGAAAATCCAAGCACATCACCCCAGTTTTGATGTCACTACACTGGTTACCTGTGTCATGTAGAACTGCCTTTAAAATACTGCTTATAGTTTACAAAGCCTTAAATAATCTCACTCCATCTTATATTTCGGAATGTCTTACACCTTACACTCCAAATTGTAACCTTAGATCTTCAATAGGTGTCTACTTAGAATTCCAAGAGATAAATTTAAAAGAAGTGGTGAAGCGGCCTTCTGCTGTTATGCACCTAAACTTTGGAATAGCTTGCCAATAGGAATTCGCTAGGCTAATAAAGTGGAGCACTTTAAAACACTGCTGAAAACACATTACTTTAACATAGCTTTCTCATTGCTTCATCTTAGTTAATCTTAATGCTCTGTATATTCAATTAATTATCATTATTATTCATGGTGGCTCCAAAATCCGTACTAACCCCTACTTTTTCTTCTGTTCTTTTTCAGGTTTTCTGTGATGTCGATCTGCACCATCACCACCTAATCAAAGCACCGTGATGTCTTTACATTGATGGATTAAAGGCCAGAGGTCCACATGACCATCATCAAATTCTTCCATGAGAACCCTGAATACAATGAGGACTGATTGAGGTAATTTATGTTAGATAGAATGCCTAGAGGGGGCTGGGCGGTCTCGTGGCCTGGAACCTCTGCAGATTTTATTTTTTCTCCAGCCATCTGGAGTTTTTTTTTTTTTTTTTTTTTTTCTGTCCTCCCTGGCCATTAGACCTTACTTTTATTCTATGTTAATTAGCATTCCCAATTTTAATTATTTATTTTGTCTTTTTTCTCTTTCTTCATCATGTAAAGCACTTTGAGCTACATTGTTTGTATGAAAATGTGCTATAGAAATAAATGTTGTTGTTGTAGAATACTTATTCTGACTAACAGGTGAATGTAGGATCAAGGAGGAATAATGCTGGCTTCTCTCTGGCTATGGAGCACTGGAGTAACACTTTGTTTTTGCACAAATACATGAGGAATTATAACAATCTGCCTATTTTCTTTAGGCATTGTTTTTTTAAATTAAAGAGAATTTACAGTACAATGTAGTTGCATAAATGTGTTTAATACCAGGGCTTTTTCTATATGCCATTCAGTTACAGTATTTGTATACTTGCCGTTAATTAAATTATTTAAATATTGCCAAGGATGTATCTTCTAATTACAATCTCTGGAGAACACTACATTATGTAAACACCAGGTTTAAAATACTTTGGATAAGAATTAACACTTTCAATCACCAGCAGACCCCCGTGTTAGGATATAGCGGGTTGGAAAATGACTGACTGAATCATATCATACTCAAGTGAGAGAGGAACAGCTGTCTGCAGTATACTAAGGTATTTTTCATAAATCAGGGTATGTAAATGAGCACATATTGGTGCAGTATCATGAATACTGCATGGGTTTAACACATTGTAGTGGTGAAGCTGATGCTAAGCTTTTGGGCAACTCGTTTGATTAACTAGTTAATCAGTTAGAGAACACTAAAGAGTAGGTGCTCCTCTGCACATAGAGGATTGAACTGAGTTTGTTTGAACATCTAGTGGGGTGCACTCCTGGGCACTTCCCACATAAGGTGTGCTTATCACATAGATTTGGTTAGATTCAGAACATGCTACTGCCTAGACTATCATCCTGTAGTCACCGTAATTCTTATTAGGAAAGGATGCTATAAAATGAGCTGAACTATAAGAACTTATTTTAATACAGTATGTATATGATTTTTTCATATTGCACGATATTTATGTTTAGTAGGCATTACATTTTGAAATGTTATTTTATGTTATATTTTAACTGCAACACGGCTGTACATGAGCACAGTCTTCTTAACTTTGAAAATCGGACACGTACTATTCATTTTCTTGCAATTTTCTTTTAAAAAATCCCATTCAGCTTTAGCAACTGCCTTCTGATATAACTTAAAAACAAGACGGGATAGATATACAGATGGAGGGTATTAACTACAAAAATGTTGTTACCAAACCAGTTTTAATTTCTTTAACTCTGTATCTTTAATTTACGTATACTGTATTAATTTTACTACCAGAGTGTTGTTTTGTATTATTATGTCTACATCACCTTATAGCGTGGTATGTTTTAAAAACTAAACACTATGGAAGATGTCGTGCTAGGACAAAAATCACTGGACGAGGAATTAATTTCTTCTATTTCTGTAAGTTCCCGATTTACTGAATTTAATAAATACAATAATAGTTTGCAAATAAAGTCCAACGTGCTAGTTTTATTCTTCTGAAGCAGAGATGACATTTTAGCAGAAATTCATGCTAAATCCATAGGATGTTTGAGCAGATTAAATAAACATTATTACACTCCCATATGTGGAATATGGTAGAAATATGCTGTTAGGGCTTCCTTTATATCGCGAGATCACGCCGCAGCTTACGAAAACAGTTCTCGCGAGAGGATTTGAACGTAGTTTCGAGCTGTTGAATGCGAGACAAAACGAAGAGGACGCCAATAGGAGTGGTCGGTTAGTTGAGCAGACTGAAATAGAGGAATTCGGCGAAAGGACAAGAAGTCGGATTGGGGCGAATTGTAAAGGTTAAAGAAGTGAACGTAATACTAAAAAAATACTCTTCAGGAGGGAAATATATGTGATGGAGTTAACATTATACACTGTGGGATAAACAGCTGCTCTCTTGGGAAAATTTGTTTTGTCTTTTGTGTTTGTGGTCATAAGAAGGTAAGGGATTCGGATCTTATTTTCTGCGCACTCTGTTTTGGTTTTATGGTCCTCAGGCCTTTCATTCTACCCTTAGGTGCACACGATGTACCGTAGCAGTATTGGTTTTAAGAAACAAATGAACGGGGCAGTTTTAGGCCTGTACTTTCCCCCGTTGGCTAAGTACACTGTGTGACGTTGTTCTCAGTGTATGTGTAGTCATCAGCTGAGAATGTTTCGCCTTAATGTGATACTGGCGATATGTGGGGACAATTCGATGTATTTGTAAGAAGCAACATGTATTTTAACGATCACATGGGTTAACACTTTACAAACCTCAGCAGATTTACAGTACTGAGTCGTAGTCTGGGAACTTTAGGAATTGGGAGGGGGAAGGGATTACAAAAAGTGTTGCTTAGGAGTTTTGACGGGTAGTATTTTGGTAAGGTAATGGAAAGCTAATGTTTTGGAAATTTTACGTGCTATCGTATGGTTATTTATCTCCCTGACAGTCGCCGAATTAGCACTGGGAAAGGCGTCGGCTGTAATCAGCTACCGGTGTGTGGGTTTTGTTGATCATTTCAGTAATGCGTATTTGAGAGTCGTGACGTAAGTAGTTAAACATAACTTTGATAATTTGGGAAATTCCGATTGAATTAAACTAAACGTCGTAGTGAAACAGTAATCGAAAGTCCTTTTGAAACATCACTCCTAACTACTGTACTTTTTGATGTTTGTCAGTAAATTGAAACGACCTTCAGTAGCATGCTTTGGTGATTTGTGACAAATACCCGTGAACACAATGGATTGAATGGAATCCAATGTTCAATTTAATTCAATGTTCAAGAGGAACATTTGTATTTGATGTGACGGAAATCTTAAATGGTTGCTTGTATTTCAGGCGTTTTCCGTAACGAGCAGTGCCCCTTTTTTCCTCTGGTTTGTATCCGTCTGTAAACTTGTCCCGATGTCTGTGCTGTTGGATTGTGTGAAATCGAGGGAATTATTATCCAATTTCTTTTTTTAGCACAATTTCCGTAAATTGTTTGGCGAAGTACAAGTGAGGATCGTAGGTGTAGACGGACGATTTTTACTTTCATTTTGCAAATAGAAGCTATTCGAGTTGTTACAAATTCTGTACACTTGATGACTGTGGTGACGCTGAATTCCTAGTTTTCGTGACATTGCATAAGTTTAGTTTCATAGCGGTTTAAGAATATTCAGAATAAAGTATAAAAATGTGACTGCGTAAAAGTAACGGTGACGTCAATAGCAAGTAACGACCGCAGGTTTTTAAAAATGGTTGTTGCGAGTTCTTTGGTCAACTACTTTTAGTTTCCTAGCCAATACAATAATTGTAATTGGGTTGGCCAAGTGACACAACGTTTAGCCATGCTACTACACAGCTTTTCTTCATAGTGACGCATCTGGTTATTAGTATTGTGGATTTTGCACGTTTCCCGCCTTGTTTATTTACACTCCCGTGCTCCCTTGACATTACGTTCAGCGTTGTTTTTTCCTGACTTGTGTCCAGAGCTGATTATGCTTATATAATTTTTGATCTTAAAGGAAATGCTAACTGAAAACTGTGCCTAGCAACACATTTTTTTCTTTACTTACTGTAACAGCCAGCCAGAGAGAAGACTACAGTATTTGCTTGCACATTAAAGAAAATGGAGTACTGTACTGAGCTGAGAAAAAGGAATTAGAAGAGTCATCCTGTGCATTTAGAAAATGGCAAAAAAAAGTTTCTTCAGTGAATTCAGAATTTTTTTTTTTTGTTCTTTAATTAAAGTGATCATTGCTTGGATGCGTTTGGACAGTGAGTGAGCTTGTGTTGAGTACTGTAGCTTACATTTTCATTTAAAGAAATAAAGTGAAAACAATTGTTTGTTAGTAAACAATTGGCTTGCTAGCAAAATTTGTCAGCTTTACTTGTAAACATGTTAAGCAGGTTAGCATTGTACCTTCTTGGTAAAAATCTTATGGACATTTGATAGATTTGTGGCCTTTTTATAGGTTAGTACTCTGTTTTGTTATTTCTTACCAAAACACATGCTGTGGGACACACACAAAGAAATAAGTACTTGTTAGACAAATGGTACTAAAAATGTTTTAATTAAATTTTGTTTGCGATAAGTACATTACAGGAGAAATTAATATGACCGATTGTAATTATGAGAAGCTTTTTATTTTCTTTAATGTCATATGGGTAAATATTTTTTCTACTTATAGTATGTATTTGAATGAAATTTCATTGTGTTAAAAAATAACAGGTAACCCATGTGGTCTATAGTTTAATTATAAAAATACCAAAGTTAACACTTCAATATAGAATGTAAGTTTTTATACATTTGATTATGCAGAATCTCTTAGTGTTAAGTTTTTTTAAAGAGAAAGAAAATCTATATTTGAACCAGCCAATCCAGTAACATAGTCTGTAATCGATATTGACACCAAAAAAAACCTAAAAGGACCATCTCCAAGAAGAACAAAACTAGAAATATATTGCACATGACATATAAGAAAGTCACAGAATCTTTGACAATATGTGTACTATTTATGACTGTATTTATACTTTAACCTTTTGCCTACTTCTACTTTTCTGAAAACTGTGGTCCTTACATGCCTAATGACTGAGACTAACTAGTTAATGACTCGCTTCATTAAAATCAAACGGGTTTAATTTTTCCCTTTAGTAGTAGGGTTGAGCAGGTTTAATGTGAAGGGTTAACGCTTTGCAGCCTCAGTAATTAAACAACAAGGTATTTAATCATAAGATCAAAGGACTGAAATGTTCCATCAGAAATGTTGAACCCAACTGCACTCTAAGAAGCAGAAAAAGCTAATGAATTGTTGATGATGTCATGCCCCTTCCTGAACAATTGCCAAATTCTACACTGAGAAAAGTAATTTGAACCCAATCAGGCAAAGTGTTTCCATGAATGTAACTTTGTAACTGTGTCTTTATTCACATTTACACAGGCTGCCTTCTTGCATTTCTGAGCAATAATAACTGGTAATTGAGTTGCTTGTGAAGTAAGCTGCCCAACTTAATTTCTTTGGACTCCTTTGAGTTAAAGAAATGCCTCTGAAAACTTTCACTTATAGTACCTATTCCTATATACTTTTTAATTAATCTTTGATTCAGGCTTCCATAATGGAATAAGGCAACAATATGACTTCTGTATTGAATTGTGGTTTATTTGGCTAGCCACTAGCTTTCTAAAGAATGCTTACATATGCATTTTACAAACCTGTAAAATGCATATGTTATCATTTTGCAGAAACCATATAAATTTTTAGTATGCTAACTGCAAATGAGTGTTTTGGTTCAGGGTTCAATTGTCTCTTATGGTTTTTTGTTCATTTTTTATGTTACCAATGTGGATAAGGATTTGCGCTGGTATCCTGAAGGTTGTCAGTTCGAATCCCTGTCACTGCAAAAAGAGATCCTACTCTGCTGGGCCCTTGAGCATAGCCCCGTAACCTTCAATTGCTCCAGGGGCGCTGTACAATGGCTGACCCTGCACTCTGACCCCAAGGGGTATGCGAAAACTAACAAATTCCTAATACAAGAAATTGTGTAAGGTGAAATAAAGAACGAAAACTTTTTTTTTTTTTTTACATTTTCATGTGTCTATGTGTATTTGGCTATGCTTGTTATGTCTGGTGGATGGTTCCAAAAGAGGCGGGGCCGCCTGTCTGTCAATACATGTGAGCTCTATAAAGTTTCAGGAAAAGTCACAGTCCCTTGCATTTCATTGAAAACGCTTGTGGTAGAGGTGAGTTTTCCAGTATCTATTGGTCTTTTTGATCATTACGTATTGCTGTGTTTTCTGATGTTTACACAGTCTTTTTGATGTCTTTTATTTGTCAGGATTTTTTGTTGCCCTCTTGTTGGGTTTGGTGGGTTTTCCTCCCCTCTAGTGGGCATTTATGGAATTGTTTTGGAACTGTGTAGTTGGGAAGTCTTTAGTTCACAATAAAGTTTGAACGTTCTGACACAAAAAAAATGTAATGTGTCTTCATGTTACACTGCTTATATAACATGAATAAAACAAATGAGGCAGGAGCCTTATTGCTATATTTGATTCAGCTGTCAAAGATTATTATAGTGTACATTTTCTGCCATACAGGCATTTATGTATCGCATTTATCATTTTTAGCAAATGTTGGCAATATGTTATTTAATTGCATGCAATCATTTAATCTTACCAGCTTAGCCCATTTCAAGATCAGTGGATGCTGAACCAATCCTGGCAGTATTTGGTTCAGTGCAAGGGCCTTAAAGTATGAAATTGCATCACGCTTAATTGAAGGTCAGTGAATTGTTAACTGTAATTAATTATTTGAACCTGCTTTAACAGATCACCAGTGTTGTGCTATTAATTTACACTTAAACAACTCTGTCCTCTGCTAGAGATAAATTTAGTTAGGGGATACTAAGACCTCGCCTAGTGTAGATCTTTATAAATAGTATAACGCTGGTAAATAGGGATGCACATATCAGTTAGTCCCAGATCCAAGTCAGCTGATTTTTTCCCTAAAAAGATACCATTGGTGATCTGTAAATTGTCCTATCACCTTTTTCTAAGCTTTACAATATTAGTTGCTGTGTTCTTTACACAAGGTATTATGGAAGTTCAGCCTGTGCACATCTATTTTTTTTGTGCAGAAGACTTCCTGCAGTGTAAACAAAGAGCACAAAGTCGAGGCTTGTTTTACCAGAGAAACAAGAGAAGACTGGAATATTAGCCTTTACATTAAAGAAAGTGGAGTAATAAACTGAGAAAAAAAGAATCTGAGAAGTTGTTCTGTGCAGTTACACAAATGGCAAGAAAAGCTACCTTAATGAATTCTGACCTTTTTTTAATTTGTCCTTTCAAATTAAAGTGGACACCGTTTCGGTTGGAACAATGTGCTTGTTTTAAGTGTAGCAGTTTGTATTTTTAATTGGAAAAATAAAAGAAAGTTGAATTTGATGCTGCTGCTTAGGAAACATGCTTGTTGGCTTAACTGGAAATGTGTCTTTTACTTATAAACTTATTAAGCATGTTAGCATCTGGTCGTCTTGTTACACAACTTATGAAAATTTGATACATTTACAGCTTTTTAAAGATTTTTGCTGTGTTTATAATTTGTTACTGTGTGGCATACATCTTGATAAGAAACAAGTTCTACATTATTAAAATGGTAGTCCATATTTATAATTACATCTCAAGAATTATGAATGTCTACCTGGTACACTGAAGAAAAAAAACACACCTTTATAAATATAGTGAATGTGTATTTTAACAGTAAAAAAAGGCATGTGTACATTTGAAGTTTTTATTTGCCAATATCAAATAACTGATTGTGTGATGTATATTTTTTCTTGTCTTTAGGGAAATGGTAACAATTACTTTTTTAAATTAAGCATTGTTTACAGAGTAAAGTAAACAATATGACAGCTTGTAAATTTGTTTTTCTTTTTTTATAATTGATTTTATTGAAATCACACAAATTCCATTCAAATAGATCAATTTTACAAGAATAGGATTGAAAACAAATCATCCCCCACCCCTGAGAGAGTATGGGCAACAGAATAGAACTTAAAGCTAGTTAAAAATAAGTAAATAAATTAATAATCTATACTAATAAACGGCAAAGCCCTCACTGACTGACTGACTGACTGACTGACT
>JANRMT010062842.1:35151674-35165822 GCA_026402145.1 Polypterus bichir lapradei
ACTTTCTCTCGCAGTTTCGCTGAGTTTGTGCCAAACACCACCCTGACTATCTCATCTTCTTCTCCATAAGCACAGTCCTACACCCGTGAATATTTACCCGTGGCAGATTGCTATTGGATTGCCGCTGACGGACGGCCTTATATGGGCAGGCACTAAATTACAAACGCCAGCGGCAGCCTGTCTATGAACTTAATTTAAAGTGTAGGTTTACACTGTGCTTTGTTTCCGAAGTAGCAGAACTCATGAATATGGTTGTATATATCACTCGCTTGCTTCTTATTGTTTCGCTACCTTCTCAATTATATAATGCATGTTTTCTTCAGCGCTTTTTGGGGCTCTTCTTGGTTTTCTACGTACTGCGTGATTACGTGGGAGGCGTGATTATGTCAAACTCCGCCCCCACGGGTTTCAAGCTCATCTCCATTACAGTAAATGGAGAAAAAACAGCTTCCAGTTATGACCATTACTTGTAGAATTTCGAAATGAAACCTGCCCAACTTTTGTAAGGAAGCTGTAAGGAATAAGCCTGCCAAATTTCAGCCTTCTACCTACACGGGAAGTTGGAGAATTAGTGATGAGTCAGTCAGTCAGTCAGTCAGTCAGTCAGTGAGGGCTTTGCCGTTTATTAGTATAGATTATTATTATTATTATTATTAGTAGTAGTAGTATGTAATAAAACATACATTTGATTTGAGTCACCTCAGAGTACAAGTATCAAGTTATAGATGGTGATGAACAATTGAGAATAGTATTTTTGGATAATGTATGCCTATTTAGAGATGCTTATTCTTTCAATTAAATCAGTCATCAGTAGTGCATTCGAGTCGACAGTCGTTTTTAAGCTTTTTAATTTGACATGTCATTATCTCATATGCTATAAAGTCAAGTTCCAGTCCCACCCTTAGGAAGTGACCCTCTATCTGCCGCAGCCAAGTGTTACATGGGCGACACCTTGGCCTGGCCCAGCCACTCGGGTCCCCAAAAATGACGATCTTATGAGCTGGATCACCCTCGGGGAATCATGCCACATGGCAGTAGTGCCGTAACTGACGCTTCCTCACAATGCAGATAATGTGCCTCATTCGGGACTCCATGAGCAACTGCTTATTCGACACAAACTCAAACCAATAGTACCCAAGGATTTTCTGGAGAGACACAGTACCAAAGGAGTCCAGTCTTCGTCTCATGTCACTGGATAGGATCCGTGTCTCGCAACCATACAGCAGGACAGGAAGCACCAGGACTCTCAAGACTTGGACCCTTGACCTTTTGCATAGATATCGGGAGCGCCAAACACCCCTTTCCAGCGACCTTATGACAACCATCTCTCCCCCCCGCCCCAATTCGTCTAGTGACATGAATGTCACTGCCAAGGTAAGTAAACCTCTCAACAAGGACGACACTCTCTCTGCAAACAGACACACTGCTAATGACTGTGCTCAAGAGGTCATTAAAGGCTTGGACACTCAGACTCCTCGCTCAGTCTCTCTAGCGCCCTGAACAGAGCCTCCATTGACTCTGCGAAGATCACGGCATCATCAGCAAAGTCAAGATCCATGAATCTTTCTTCACTAACAGATGCCCCACAGCCACTGGACCCCACGACATTGCCCAACACCCAGTCCATGCAAGGATTGAATAGAGCAGGAGCAAGAATGCATCCCTGACGAACTCCAGAATCAACTGGGGAAAAACACAGAGGTTCTGCCTCCACTCTGCACAGCACTCACAGTACCAATGTACAGGCTGGCCATGATATCCAGCAACCTTGAAGGGATCCCGCGAACACTCAGGATGTCCCACAGGGCAGCTCAATCAACTGAGTCAAATGCTTTACAAAAATCAAAGGCTGCAAAGAAACTCTGCCGATATTTGTGTTTGTGCTCCATGAGAACCCTCCGTGCCAGAATGCAGTTGATGGTAGACTTCTTTGGCGTAAAACCAGACTGTTCCGGTTGCTGGTAGGACCTTACCCGACACCAAGAGCAGTGTTCGCCCCCTGTAATTGCTGCAATCCAGGCGATCACCCTTCCTTTTCTAGATAGGGATGACAAGTCCCATTTTCCAGTCAGTTGGGATGATGCCAGTCTCCCAGATGGAAGCAAAGATTGCTTGCAATGCTAAAAGGACAGCCTTACCACCAGCCTGGAGAAGTTTACCCTGGAATCCACAGATCCCTGCAGCCTTTCCTCCCCTCGGCTGGTTCACCACCTGTGCAATCTCGGTGAGATTGGGTGGTTCACTGCCAATTGGAGGATCAGCCTCAAGAACCATGGACCCAGAGATATCGAATGTGCTAGCCGGAGGATCAGCTTTGAACTACTACTCAAAGTAGCCAGCCCAGCGGGTCACAACTGCAGTGTCATCCTTGAAGACCGTTCCATCAGCCACCCTGAAATGTACTATGCCAGTTTGATAATTAATGTAGTGGCCTTGTTTTCTTATTGCCTTCTTTTCAACTTGCATTTTAGGAAGGCTTTTAAATTGTAAAGTTGTACTTTCCCAAAGTCTGATGTCATTGTGTAGGTTTTAAACAATGCCTTTAATTTATTTTTTAATTCCTTTTTGTTGACTCTGCTTTAATCCAGTGTGTAAAGCACATTTTCCATTTGCAAATATACATTTAAGATATCGTGTAGAGGCCATATGATTTTGTAAAAATGTGTGGTCCAGGAGGACCAGAGGAGGGCTTGTGCCTCCTCCAGACCGCGAGGGGGCGTCCGTCCTGGTTATGTTGGGGGCCTCGGGTAAAGGGCTTGGAAGCCCAGCCCTGTAGGGAGCCGTGGCCAACGCCAGGCGGCGCCCCGATGCCGGTATATCCTGTGTGGTCCCCGGCCGGGGCGCCCAGGAGGACCAGAGGAGGGCTTGTGCCTCCTCCAGACCGAGAGGGGGCGTCCGTCCTGGTTATGCTGGAGGACTCGGGAAGAGGGCTTGGAAGCCCAGCCCTGTAGGGACTCGTGGCCACTGCCAGGTGGCGCCATAGTGCCTGATTATCCCGGGAGCCCGGCACTTCTGCCACACCAGGAAGTGCCGGGGGGGAAGACGACAGGGGACACCCGGACGGCTTCCGGGTGCGCAGCCGGCACTTCCGCCACACGGGAGTGTGTCCGCGGGAGATTGCCGGGAAGCAGCTGGAGCCCATCCGGGTTCCTATAAAAGGGGCCGCCTCCCTCCAGTCATTGGCGAGAGTCGGGAGGAAGCGGACAGAGCTGGAGAGAGGACAGGAGGCGGCCAAGAGAAAGGCAGTGGAATTGTGTGGCCTGGACTTTGGGGGATCGGTGCAGGAGGCACTGGGGTTGTGAGTGCACGTAATTTGTAAATAATAATTGTAAATAAACAGTGTGTGGTGGAACTATGTTGTCCGTCTGCCTGTGTCCGGGCCAGCGTTCACAAATGTTTTATTGCTTTCCTCTAACTAAACATTTACTTTGGGTGCAGTAGATGGTGGACAAATGTTGCTGAAATTCTTAGTAATGCTTAGACTCTTTAAAATTGTAGTTGTTGTAATTTCAAAAATTGCACTATATTAAATCACAATTACAATGGAAAAACTTAATTCATCTGAATTGCCAATAGCCAGATCGAAGGTATGCCCAAAGCACTATAATCTCATCCAGCTGTTGAAATACATGGCTTTAATCATATTAAGAATGATGTTCCACAGGGGTTAGCGCTAGGGGTGCTGCAATTTTATATATAATATATATATACAGTAATCCCTCGCTATATCGCGCTTCGACTTTCGCGGCTTCACTCTATCGCGGATTTTAAATGTAAGCATATCTAAATATATATCACGGATTTTTTGCTGGTTCGTGGATTTCTGCGGACAATGGGTCTTTTAATTTATGGTACATGCTTCCTCAGTTTGTTTGCCCAGTTGATTTCATACAAGGGACGCTATTGGCAGATGGCTTAGAAGCTACCCAATCAGAGCATGTATTACATATTAACTAAAACTCCTCAATGCTATAAGATATGCATCCCGCGCGGTGTTTGTTTGCTTGTCTCTGCCTCTATCTCACCCTCTCTGACATTCTCTGCGCCTGACGGAGGGAGTGTGAGCAGAGGTGCTGTTTGCACAGAAGCTGTTTGCTTAAAAGATACTGACGCTCCTCTAAAAAATGCCGCTTTATTGCGGTGCTCGGCATATTTAAAAGCACAAAAGCACACGTATTGATTTTTTGATTGTTTGCTTTAATCTCGCGCTCTCTCTCTGACGTTCTCTGCGCCTGACGGAGGAGATTTGAGCAGAGGGGCTGTTTCAACAGAGGCTGTTTGCTTAGAAGATACTGACGCTCCTCTGAAAAATGCTGCTTTACTTAAAAGCACACGTATTGATTTTTTGATTGTTTGCTTTTCTTTGCGAGCGCGCTCTCTCTCTTAAATTCTCTGCTCCTGATGCAGAGACTCATTTGAAGAAAAGATATATTTGCATTCTTTTAATTGTGAGGAAGAACTGTCATCTCTGTCTTGTCATGGAGCACAGTTTAAACTTTTGACTAAAGGGTGTTATTTCATGTCTAGAGGGCTCTAATAATGTTAACAGTGTGGGAGAGTTTATAAGGGCTTAAAATATATAAAAATAACCATACAAACATACGGTTTCTACTTCGCGGATTTTCACCTATCGCGGGGGGGTCTGGAACGCAACCCCCGCGATGGAGGAGGGATTACTGTATGTGTGTGTGTATATATATCTATATATATCTATATCGATATCGATATAGATATAGATATAGATATATAGATATATATATATATAGATAGATATGTATAGATATATATATATATATGTATATAGATAGATATATATATATATATATAGATATATATATATAGATATATATATATATATATATATAGATAGATATAGAGATATAGATAGATATAGATATATAGATATAGAGATATATAGATATATATATATATATAGATATAGAGATGTATATATAGATATAGAGATATAGAGAGAGAGAGAGGAGACTCGGGTAGTGACCTTTTGTATTGTCAGACGTTACTGCCTTAGCAGTACGTTCCCGTGCAGCACTGAGACTGTGAACAGACGCTGTGTACGTGGGGATGTTAAGGACTATGAGACTGTGCTGCTTCCTTTAAAATTTAAGGGTCGGAACTTTAAAGTTTGGTCTGCCATTTCGGATTCCTGCCGATGGCCCTTGCTGATTTCCCGGAAGAACGTCCTTTTTCCCTAGGCTCTTAGCCAAGTTTGGGGCACCAGCCCTAGAGCCCCTGGTCATCATGAACGAAGGAGAGGAACAGGTGGCTTGTTGAAGGCCTCAAACTGATTGGACATTGAACCGGATCTCTCCAGTGATACTGGGAGTGACTCCTCCAATTTCCTAGAGTGGCTGGCTGGCCCATCTACAACTTCTCAACTTGCAAATGCCTCTGAATGCAAACCAAGCACTAGCTAGCAGACAGATTGTGTGCACTTGCAGCATGCTGATAGCTCTTTAGAATATGCATTTAAACAGACTTGCTCCGCTAGTGAATCTTATTACCAAGAGCGTGCCTCCGGGGTCTAGAAAACCCCGCACTTTGTTGAGAAAGACTGCCTTTTTAGAGTGATACCAGGTCATTTAGTATAGGAATTTATTGAGCAATTAGTTGTACCTGAAGTACATAGGGACATTCTTTGGCAGTTAGCCCACTCTCACATCTTGGGTGGGCAACTGGAGGCTGATAAGAGTAGAGATCGTTTATCAAAACTATTTTATTGGCTAAATATGGGAAAAGATGTTGAGCAGTTCTTTACTTTGTGTCCTGATTGCCAAATCGTCTCTGCTTATAAACCTCCTCGGGCTCCCCTTTGTCCTATGCCTATTCTGGAAGTCCCCTTTAAACGGGTGGGATTAGATATTGTAGGTCCTTTTCATAAGAGTAAAAATGGGTATAAATATATGCTGGTGTTGGTTGACTATGCAACACACTATCCGAAAGTGGCTACTTTGAAAAAGGCCAGTTCCTCCACTGTAGCCAAAGCGCTGTGCGAGATTTTTACTCGTATTGGCATCCCTAGGGAAATTTTAATTGATCAGGGCACACCTTTGATCAGGGCACACCTTTTACTTCTCACGTGATGAAACAATTGTGTGACAGCCTTGCTATTAAGAAATTGAGTACCATTGTTTACCATCTACAGACGAATGGTTTGACTGAACGATTTAACTTTAAAACAGATGATCAGGCGAGTCGCTCATGATGATCCGACATTTTGGGACTCTGTCCTGCCTTTTATTATGTTCGCAGTGCGGGAATTGCCGCAGGCATCCACTGGCTTGAGTCCTTTCGAGTTATTTGGCAGGCGCCTGCGAAACATCCTGGATGTTGTACGAGAGGAATGGACAGGAAACGAGGCATCAGCTCTTGGACCGAGCTTTGCGGATCGGTTAATTTCGTTGCAAGATAGAATTTCGAAGCTTTCTTCTATCGCTGTGGAGCATCGGCGACATGAGCAGGAAACCCAGAAACATATTTACAATAGGCGCTGTAAGCTCTGTGAATTCAAACCTGGTGATCGTGTTTTGGTACTGATTCCATCTGACCCGCACAAATTCCTAGCGAAATGGCAGGGCCCTGCCATTATTGAGGAGCGTATGGGACCGGTGAATTACAAGGTTAGAATACCCGGCCAGTGCAAAGCATTCCAGATATTACATGTTAATCTCTTGGAGTGGCATGACCCACGGGGGGGGGGGTTACACTTCCTTGGCTGCTGTCTCTCAGACCGATGTTGCCATTGGTGATGATTTGACTGACTTACAAAAGACCGAATTGATATCTTTGATTGAACAGAACACTGATGTTTTTTTGGACTTTCCAGGTGTGACTAACCTTGCAGAGCACAATCACTACCGAACCTGGTGTTAGGGTGCAGATGCGGCAGTTTCGGATCCAGGAAGTGTGACGGAATATTGTGCGCGAGGAAGTCAAGTAGATGCTGCCATTGGCGGTCATTCTTGAAAGTAAAAGTGATTGGTGCAGTCCGGTCGTATTAGTCCCAAAACAAGATTGTATGGTTCACTTCTGTATCGATTTCAGGCGCTTCAAAAAGTCTCTAAATTTGATGCTTATCCAATGCCCCGTGTTGACGAGCTGTTGAAAAAACTCAGTCAGGTGAGTTATGTCTCCACACTAGATCTTGCGAAAGGTTATACTGGCAGGTGCCTCTTGAGGATGGCAGTTGTGAGAAGACTGCGTATGCGACTCCTGATGGACTTTATGAATTTACTAGTCTCCAGTGTGGTCTTCGTGGTGTGCCTCTAACTTTCCAGCATATGATGGATAAGATCTTGCTTCCGCATTCCGAATACTCCGGGGCATACCTCGATGATGTTGTGATTTTCAGCAGTGATTGGCAAACGTATTTAGAACGTCTTCAGGCTATCCTTGAAAGCTTGAGACAGGCTGGCTTGACAGCTAACACTAAGAAGTGTAAATTGGGTATATCTGAGACTATCTGGGTTATTCCATGGGCAGGGGTTTACTCCGTCCACCGTTTCAAGAAGTGGAAGAAATGCTTGCTTACCCACGTCCAGAAATGCAGAAACAGGTACACGCTTTTCTGGGGCTTGCTGGTTATTAAAGAAGATTCATCCCTTACTTTGCGAATAGGGCTGCTCCCTCTCTCCGATCTTACTAGAGGCAGGAAAAGCCGCTCTGTTTTACAGACAGAAATTTGTGAATGTTCTTTTTGTGATTTGAAAACTGCTTTGTCTTATCTGGTTTTGCGGAATCTCGACTTCTCTTAAGGATTTTGTTCTATAGACGATGTAAGTGCATTTGGTGTAGGTGCCATCCTCGGGCCATGTCCCAGGTTGTTGATGAGGAAGAGCACTGTATCACATTCTTGAGTAGAAAATTGCTTCCTAGGGAATGTAATTATTCGACTATTGAGAAAGAATGCTTGGCGATTAAATTGGCTGTGGAAGCGCTTTATTACTTATGGGGTCGAAATTTCACATTAGTGACTGATCACACTCCTTTTCAATTGTTATACCGTCAGAAGGATACAAACTCTTTTCTCATGAGATGGTTTTTGGGCTTGCAACCTTACAGTTTTACAGTCGGGCATTGACCCGGCTCTGAACATGTTAATGCTGATGTCCTGTCACGCCTGTTTGAACCTGGTTTGGATAAACGCTTAATTCACGAAAATGTGAATAAAGCTGACGGAGGGGGTGTGAGCTGGGGGGCTGATCACACCCCTAGAGGATACGGACGCTCCTCGGAAAACTCCTCCAAAAACACTGACAGACTACCTTCACATTGCTCCTTTACTTGCTGGGCTTACTTGTGGCTGTTCTGTCACGCAATATGTTTTCCGTGTGGTACGCTGCATACTTAAAAGCCTGAACAGCACCTGTCGGTCTTGGTTTGGTTGATTCCTTTGTTTTCTCTTTCTCCTCCTCCGGTCATCCTCTGCTCTGTTGGGGGTCCCGCTCCCATTGTGCTCCTCTATGATGTCTAATTTTTAATCGAACTAACTGCATACTGAGCTTGTTTTACTTCTGAATGTTTGTTTAAAGTGTTTGAATAAAGTTCCTGTCTCTTCAATTTCCTGTGTTTCCTTTTTTATATATATAAAAAAAATCACTAAGGGCACACAAGACAGAGCCATGCCCGCCAACTATAAGACCATGGGATACGCACGACAGAGCCACACACGCCAACTGATCCATCCTCCAGCGTCGCTCTTGAGGCATGTGCCTGCACGCAACAACTCCCCAAACACAGCCTCAGTCGCTTTCGCCTGTGCAAAGGTCCACATGCACCTCTGAGCTATGTTGACTTTTTTTTTTTGAAGTTTTTTTAAATTTTATTGCAATCATTCCATACAAATTGATCAATTTTTACAAAAAGTAAAATTGAGTTAAGAACAAGTCGACCCCCACCCCTGAGAGAGAGAGCAAGGCAAACTGCGTAAAATTTAAGGCTTGTAAACATACTTAAATTAATAAGTTTGTTAAGCCAATAGAGATGAATGCAGAAGACAAAGAAATACAGAAATAATTGCTTCCTCTGTGCTTTAAGAGCTTATTTTAAAATATTACTGATTAGATCCTGCCATGTTTTGAAAAAAGTCTGTACAGATCCTCTGAGTATTTGATTTTTTCCAATTTCAAATAGTATAACACATCGGTTTCCCACTGACTTAAAAGAGGAGAGTTTGGGTTCTTCCGGTTTAGCAGAATAAGTCTGCGTGCCAAAAGTGTAGTCAATGCAATCACAATTAGTTTGTCTTTCTCCAATTTAAACCCATCTGGAAGAACCCCAAACACAGCTGTTAATGGGTTAGGAGGGATTGTGAGACCAAGGCTGTCTGAAAGGTAATTAAAAATTTTGGTCCAGAATGATGTTAATTTGGTGCAGGCCCAGAACATGTGACCCAGTGAGGCTGGGACTTGATTGCAACGTTCGCAGGTTGGATCATGCCCTGGAAACATTTTGAAGAGTTTTAGATGTGACAGATGTGCTCGATATATAATTTTGAGTTGTATAATTGTATGCTTTGCGCATATGGAGCTCGAGTGAATTCTCTGCATTGCTACTTTCCACTCCTTTTCTGATATATTAATTGAGAGATCTTTTTCCCAGTGTCCTCTTGGATCTTTGAAAGGGAGGGACTGTAAAATGATTTTATATATTGCAGAGATGGTGTCCGAGTCCTTGAGATTGAGCAATATTTTTTCTAGCATGGATCGGGAAGGTTCTGTTTAACAAAGTTCCTAATTTGAAGATAGTGAAAGAAATGTGTAGCTGGAAAGTTAAATTTGGAATGTAATTGTTCATAGGATGCAAAGACGTTGTCTATATAAAGATCTCTAAGCAAGTTAATCCCAAATTTTTTCCAGATATTAAAAACTGCATATGTTCGAAGGTTGAAAAAGGTGGTTCTCTTGCAGAGGTGCCACAGATAAAAGCTGCTCCGTCTTAAAATGCTTTCTACATTGGTTCCATATTCTAAGTGAGTGAAGCACAATTGGGTTATTAGTATATCGCCAATAACTTGCGTTTATTGGGGCACAGAGCAGTGAATATAAAGAAGTACTGCAGGATTTTACTTCTATTGCGGACCAAGCCTGTGTATGTTCTTCTGTTTGTGTCCAGGTTTTTATCGCTTGTATATTTACTGCCCAGTAATAAAACTGGAAGTTAGGTAGAGCCATGTCGCCTTTTGTCTTTGTAGGGTTGCTCTTCGGATGCGTGGATGTTTTGAGTTCCAAATAAATGAGGTTATTGTTGAATCTAATTGCTTAAGAACTGATTTATTAATGTATATTGGAATGTTTCGAAATAAAAATAGAGCTTAGGAAGAATATTCATCTTAACAGTGTTAATTCTTCCAGCTAGAGTGAGATGAAGGGTTGACCATCTATGCAAGTCTTGCTTAATTTTTTCCATGTAGACGGCAAAATTTTACTGATAAAGAACTTTGTTTACTTGTGATGTTTACCCTAGGTATTTAAACTGTTCTGCAATAATAAAAGGTAGGGTGTCTAATCTAATATTATATGCTTGAGAATTCACTGGAAAGAGTACACTTTTATTCAGATTAATTCTGAGACCAGAGATCTTTTGAAATTCTGTGAGTGCTGTTAAGACAGCAGGCACAGAATTTTGTGGGTCTGATATGTACAGTACCATATCATCTGCTTATAATGAAATTTTCTGTTCCAGTCCTTCTCTGATAATCCCCTTTATCTAATCAGTATTTTGACAATGTATTGCCAGTGGTTCAATGGCGGTTGCAAACAGTAGCGGTGACAAGGGGCATCCTTGTCTAGTACCCCGTTCTAGTTTAAAGTAGTCTGAACAAATGTTGTTGATACAAACTGAAGCTTCTGGAATGGTATAAAGTATGTTCGGGCCAAACCCAAATTTCTCCAATGTAGTAAAAAGGTATTTCCATTCAATCATGTGAAATGCTTTTTCTGCATCCAATGATAATATTTCTGGGGTGTTTGATTTTAGTTGGTGAGTATATTATATTAAACAGGCGTCGAAGATTTGAAGATAAGTGTTGGCCCCTGATAAATCCAGTTTGATCTTGTGATATTACCGAGGGGAGCACTTTCTCCATCCTTCTAGCTATGTTTTTAGAGAGTATTTTAACATCATTATTCAGAAGTGAAATTGGTTTGTATGATGCACATTGAAATAAGTCCTTATTTTGTTTTGGAAAAACGGTGATTAGTGCTTGGCGAAAAGTTTGAGGAAGAGTTTGGTTTTCTCTGGCTTCTGTATATATTGCTAATAGGAGGGGAGCTAGCTGAGCAGAAAATTTCTTATAAAATTCTGCAGGGTAGCCATCAGGGCCTGCTGCTTTCCTGCCTTGAAGTGACTTCATAGCATCTAGTAATTCTGATAACTCCAGAGGTTTATCAAGTTCCTCTGCACTAAAAGTGTCTATTTGTGGTATCTATAATGTATCCAGAAATGCATTAGATTGTGTATTGTCTTCTTTAAACTCAGTAGTATATAGGGATTTATAGTAGTCTCTGAAAGTGTGCATTATATTTTTGTGGTCGAGGATTTCATCTCCGTTCGTGTTGGTGATTACTGAGATTGCGTTGCACACTTCTTGCTTGTGAATTTGTTCAGCTAAAAGCTTATTAGCTTTCTCTCCATGTTCATAGTAATGTCTGGATTTATAAATTAGTTCAGTTTCTTTAGTTGTCAAGAGGTTTCGTTCTGAATGCAGAGCCTGCCTTTTCCTATGTAGAGCCTCGTTTGGTAGTCTGGCATGTTCTTCATCTATTCTAGTAATTTCGCTTTTTATCTCTGCTACTTTCTTGGTTTCTAATTTATTTCTGTGGGAAAGATATGAGATAATCTGTCCTCTTAAGAAGGCCTTAAGAGTAGGGATGCACCGATACCGATACCGGTATCTGGTATCAACCTCGATACCACATTTTCTAATGTACTCGTTAAAAGTCCCCTGATACCGGGGCCCGATACCACGGTCTGAGAAATGTCTGTTTGAGCGGCGTGTAAGGGGTTAATCACAGGCGCCGAGTGCCCGCCCCCAGGCCCCGGCTGCAGCTCAGAGCGGGGAGAAGGCGAGACGAGACATGTCAGCCGTGTGGAACTATTTCAAAGTGAATGAAGATGACAAAACAAAGGCAGACTGCAAATTGTGCTCAGCGAAATTGTCCAGAGGAGGCTCAAAAGGTAGCGCATTTAACACAAGTAATTTAATCAAGCACCTAAAATCCCAACCAGACAACGAGTACAAAGAGTTTACCCACGCTTATAAACCAACACAACCCACGCTGCAGCAAACTCTTGCAAGACAAGAGATAATGTCCAGAGACAATCCACGTGCTGTAAAAATAACACAGGCAATTATCGAGTACATTGCATTGAGTGACCAGCCACTCTCGGAGGTAGAAAATGTGGGATTCCTGCGTCTCCTCCATGTTCTGGAGTCCAGATATGATGTCCCAAGCCGCCGCTATATGACTGACACGGAGCTGCCTAAACTACACGACTCCGTGAAAAAACATATCCACAGCCTACTGCAAGCCTCCTCTACGTTTAGTTTCACCACGGATATTTGGACAAGCAGTGTTAGCCCCGTGTCGTTAATTAGCCTAACCTCCCAGTGGATAGACGAGAGTTTCACGCCGCAACGAGCCATATTACATGCAAAACAATTCCGCGGCTCGCACACCAGCCAGGCTATAGCGCATGTGTTTGAGGAAATGCTCCAGACATGGGGTATACCTAAAACATCAGTACATGTTGTGCTTCATGACAATGCCAAAAACATGGTTAAAGCCATGAATGACGCATTTCTCCAGGTGCTGCCATTGAGCTCGACACATACCTCGGAGAGGCCCCAAGCCCTCGTGAAGACAGTCCTCTGAAGTACTGGGGTGTCAACAAAATCAGGTTCCCCACTTTGGCTAAAATGGCCCAGAAATACCTCTCAGCCCCATGTAGCAGTGTGGAAAGTGAAAGGCTTTTTAGCTCAGTGTCACACATTATAGATGAAAACAGAAACAGGCTGACTGCTGATAATGCAGAAAAGCTACTTTTCTTAAAAAAAAAAAAAAAAAACAAAAACCTGCCACTCACTTTTTCGAAATAGGCTCCATTAAGTGAGTCGTCTTAGACTTGATGTTAATACCTACCTCAGTTGCACTGACTGCCACAGTTCTATGTTGGTGGATGTTGTTAGTTTATTCAAATATTGTGCACTAAATAGCAAAGATGTTTATTTATGCCCCTTGTGTTGTCCAAAGCGGCAGAGTTTACAACAAACTGAAAAAAATACTTGAGTTGCACTGTCACTGTTTAAATTTTTTTTAGAATTATTTATTCTGTAATGTTGCATACAACATGTTTTCATTTTAAATAAATGTTAATTCCAAACTAGTCCCTTGTTTTTTTTTTTGTTTTTGTTAAATTATATGACTAAAGCTGTTACCTGTAAATTTAAATCATGTTTTTATAAGTACTCGGTATCGGCGAGTACTGAAATGCAAGTACTCGAACTTGTACTCGTTTTCCAAAAAAGTGGTATCGGTGCAACCCTACTTAAGAGTTTCCCAGAGTATTCCTGCAGAAATCTCTAAGGATGTATTTGTCTCTAGGAAGAAACTGATTTGTTTGGATATAAATTCTGTACAATTCTCGTCTGCTAATAGAAGCGTGTTGAGATGCCATCTGCGAGGTGAGTGTGTGGGGCATAGTAACTTTAGCTCCAAGATCAGAGGTGCATGGTCAGAAATAACAATAGCATCGTATTTGCAAGATTTAATCATAGGCAAGAAGTTATTATCTATAAAGAAATAATCAATCCTTGAGTAGCAATGATGTACTGGTGAGTAGAAAGAATATGTTCTTGAGTTTGGGTTTAAAAACCTCCAGGGGTCTGATTAAGTTGTGGTCAGTTATAAACTTTGTAATTATATTTGCGGTGTTAGATGCTGTTCCCCCTGTGGTAGAAGTCCTATTTAAGAGTGGATTTAAAACACAATTAAAGTCCCCAGCCATTATAAATTTATGAGTGTTCAGATTGGGAATGGATGCAAATAAATTTTGTATAAATTCCTCATCAACATTAGGTGCATAAACATTTATCAAAATAATTTTACAGTTAGAGAAGTCTCCCATGAC
>JANRMT010062842.1:35185822-35201001 GCA_026402145.1 Polypterus bichir lapradei
GAGTGAGTGAGTGAGGGCTTTGCCTTTTATTAGTATAGATATATATAGATATATATATATCTAATATATAGAGAGATATGACAACAACACTCATATCAATGACAAAACAATTACATTAACAATCATGTTACGTTATTCTAAAAAATTTCCTTTTCTTTTTCATAACTTCTTTAACACACTACTTCTCCGTTGCGAAGCGCGGGTATTCTGCTAGTAAAACATATATGTAACATCAATTTCCACATGTATTGTGATCACTGATCAGTGAGGTAACAAATTTGTGTCTTATGTGCTAATTGTTTTTAGTTTTAGTTTAACATATACTTGCATTTTACCTGAGAATATGATCACTGTTTTCTGTGCTTGCACTCAATGAAGAGTGCTGTACAAAAATAAGTTGTATATTTATTGTATTGTGGCAATGATTCAGAATATTAGGCCTTTTCTTATATAAAACAGACAAGTAGAGTGCACAATTCCTGTAATTTTTAATTTTGCTCTGGGTGTCTTCATTGTTAGTAGTCTTGCATTGTAACAAGGTACAGTAGTACATCATTGTATATAGAAAAGGACAAATGGATTGAATTAGTAGTCAAGGAAGCAAATGTGTGTGGTGAACCTAAAATTTAATTGGGCACTTAGCAGGCAGGTGTTAGTTACAAAGTAGCAGATACACTATCCAGGTGAATATGCAGTTTTTGGTAATAATGGTAGTACAAGATCTAAAGACTTGTCTCTCAGTTAACTAGCCGACGCCTGCCGTAGCATACGGCGGTGAAAGAATAGGAACGAAAAATGGTGAGAGAGGAATGAAGAAATACTTCTTGAAAGACGCAGTGTGCATGTAGAATTTCCAGCCAAGTAGGATTACATGTGAAAGTGATAAATAAATCAGGCTTTCCGAATTTACGTACTATGGCCAGGGTATCCTGAGTTTTGTTGCATGTATCTTGGACTTCCTGGAAATGGGGACGGTAATATGATCATTTTTTCCTACATTTACGTTATTTTCAGTGTTTGCTTGCAGTGCTTCTGTATTCAAACCTTGTATTGTTCCACGCGCAGATCTTGTTGATGTAATCTGAGATAGTTGAGATGCACGCCCTCTGTTTTAACATACGCATCTACGACGTACTGTTGGAATAGTTTGCCGCTGTCGTGCAAAATACTAAATGTATTCCTCATTGCTAATTTGTACGCGTAAAATTGACATTGAGTAAGCCTTATTCGCTTGGCAGTTCTTTTATCGGGAACATGTTGTAAATCTTTGTGCCAGCCAATGTCTCCGTAAGGGAATAAAAGTAGGTAAACCATAGGATTGCAATTCATATTGAGCGTGGAAATCTGTTTACGGGAGTTGCGTATGGGATAGATGCAAATGTCCCTTTCGGCAGGCGTTTCGCCATCTTTTCCGACGAAAATTGCTGCAATGTCGGGGCATTGTATTGTCGTAAATCCTGCCTAGGGTTTTCCTTGAAAACCATTTGTACAGATGCTGTTGGATTGGACTGAGCGATTTCATGCATGTGTTTGTATAGTTTAGCGAAGGGGCTGATGGTTCTGAGAATGAAATCTAGCTGGAGATGTAAATTTTCACTGCATGCAGAGTTTGCTTTATTTTGTAAGTGTACTGCAGAAGCTTGCGCTGTGTCAAAAACATACAACTGTCCATATCCTGGAGAGGTAGTAGTGTTAGCATATAGTGGAGAGATTTGGTGATAAATCTGCACGTGTATTTTAAAACAGTATGGTCCGTGGCCAGGAGGTTGAGTTACCTATGCACCCATGGAAGCAAACGCTAGAGAAGAGTTGTATTCTCAAATGTGTTCACGATAATTTTTTACTTCTGATGCTTGCTGTGTAAGAAGCTGTTGTAAAGACACAGGCGGCTCCCGCAAAGGTGGTAAAGCTAATTTACCGTTGTGGCAGCACCTTGAGTACTTGTTGGATGTATTACGCTTAGCAGGCCAGTATAGTGCATGACATGGAAGACGACGAATAGAAATCGAGAAATGCCGTGTCTGCTGTGTGTGGGCAGAAGCGGTTTTGAAGTGGAAGCAGGACGAACTAGAAGAAAAATATGAGATTATTGGTGCTTTTAGATTTAGAAATACAATGGTGATTTTTTTTTTTCCATATGCTTTTTATAATAACAAGAGGAAAACCACAAATATGGGGTTGCATTTGATTGTCTTTTAACAAAGTCCATATTTTATTTTTGCACTGTGATGGTTGCTTAAAGTTCTAGCACAAAGAAGCAGATGGTCTGAAATCTCAGGTTTAAACTGCAAAAACATATTTTCTTTTCCAGCGGTGGATGAATACTGTTCATTGGTGGTGCATTATTCTCCTTGTTTTTTTTCTTCTCATTTTCTTGTATTAGTAGTGTTGTTTTTTTTTTTTTCAGAGCTAACTTTGCTTTTTGAATTTAATTTAACCTTGCGACTAATGCCATTGAGGGAAGAAATGAATGGCTGGAAAACATTTGTTTAAAAGTATATTTTCTGCCATGTGCAGAATGTGAAGAGTCCAGGAACTGTGCTTTCAGACTATGATGCCAATACGAATGAAGCAGTTGCCATTTTTTGCATTTATCTGCAATGAAATTTCTTTCCGTTATAATGCTTTCATATTTTACTTATTACTATAACAATTGTCCATGTTTTTCAAATGAACACTGTGTTCTGTAGAATTTACTTAATCATGCACACGTTGCATGCAGAGTGGGCATCTAGCACTTGAATATGAATAATAGAAAATAAACCACTGAGGAAATTATTATAATGCTACAAAGTGTAGATGATGGTCTATCAGATATGAATCTATAACATTAGCAGTTTTTCAGAGAGGCATACATTCTGTCCGTCCTAAATATTGAGATAATCACTGGAGAATTATGGATAAACTCTTTCTAAAAGGGGTTTTTGGATAGACCATAGCACTGAAATCACCTGACTAGAAACTACCTCTGAAATCAGATGTATTGTGCTAAATGTAATTACACAGAGTATGTGTAATTAATAGGTGTACAGACAGAACTGAATGCAAGTTTTGCTTGGATTACAAGTCTCATTTAAGTTCAGTTTCAGAATGTTCTCTGTACATTTTCACAGCACAATACCTCCACTAAAGCATGTACTCCGTTGCATGCGTGTTTAGCGGTATAGCAGTGAAAAAGGTCACCCCTTAAATGGTTTCCCACTGCGCCACATTTCCGAACGTTGTTTTGGCTATTTAAACTGGTGGTGTAGTATAAGAAAAATCCATATCATAACAAAAATAAACATTTTTCGGAATGAACTGGTTTACCTCCCAGCACTACTACGTAGTGATACATGGACTAAATACTTCTATCAATTTGACATAACCCTAACTAACAGTTGGGTGTTAGTTATATTATTGCTCTAGATGCCCAGATTGCATGCAGACACGTGTGATTACATAGTTTTTAGTGAATCTGGGATTTGTTTTTAAAAAAGGTAATCTACAGCAATTAAAGTAATAATTAAAATATGAAGCAGTATAATAATTGTTGGGTGTTCTTGGTGGTATATTATAAAAACCAGTAACCATCCTATCCTTTAACTATATTAGTGTAACTTATACAATTTCTCCTTTTGATATTTTTAACTCTGTTTTGCATTTTCAAATCTTTCTTGTAATTAGTGCTTTGGTGGTATATATACATTGTGTGTATATATGTGTGTGTGTGTATGTGTGTATATATATATAGAGATATATATATATAGAGAGAGAGAGATATATATATAGGTATATATATAGGTATATATAAAATGTGTGGACTAGGTGGTATTAAATGTATGGCTTGTATAAAAAAAAATCGTTAATTCTTGTGTAACTCAATCTGTCTGTGAGTAAGTTGTTTTGTTGGCATATTGCATGAAGTTTTGGGATAAGGTAGTTATGTGAAGGGGAGATATCTGTCTGTCTCTGAGTTATGTTGGCATTCAGTTACCAGCTTATAATGGGATCCATGTTAATTTTACTGCCCATTTCCAATAAAATCACAGTGGCTCAATTTCTAAGCCGTTATACTTATTAAAAACCTTACCTTTTCTTTTAATGTCCAGTGTCCTTGATCACATTCACATGTCTTTTTTTCAGTGTTTCTGTTATAGCCTCAATTCACATAACCTTAAGCCCTGGAGAGTCGCAATGTGTGTCTGTAACTTCCAGTTGACAAACGTTTTTAATATTCTAGTAGTAAATGACAAAATGTAGGCATAAACTATATAACGTGTGAAGCCTGAAGTCCAAATATCAAAAACACTTTCACAAAAGGTACAAATATAACAGAACAAGTGCTCTTTTATTCAATAATATAACTGCAGAATAAAGTTGCCTTAGCGTGCGACATTGACACGCATTTACTATGACTGCCTCTGTGGCGCAATAGTATCAGCTGCTGACTGGGAATCAAAAGGTCACAAGTTCGATCCTGCACGACTCTCACGACGGGCTCGTGAGCACGGCTGAGATAATAAAACTGAATAATAAAAAAAAACAAAAAAAAAAAACAAAGCTAACCTTTACAAGTATCATAAATTACACCGGCTGTTACAGACTGAAAACAAATGTATGTTTTTTTCTAAAATAGTAAGAATAAGAGCAGTTCACTTCTCAAAACAGAGTCGTGCGGGATCGAACTCGTGACTCTGTTTCCCAGTCAGCAGCTGATACTGTTGCGCCACGGAGGCAGTCATAGTAAATGCGTGTCAATGTCGTACGCTAAGGTGGCTTTTTTTTTCTGCAGTTATATTTTTGAATAAAAACGCACTTGTTCTGTTATGTTTGTACCTTTTGTGAAAGTGTACCTTTTGATATTTGGACTTCAGGCTTCCTACAATTTGTCATTTACTACTAGAATATTAGCATTTCTGTTTTAAAAATGTGTTTACACAGATTACTGTAGAAACGGAACACGCATGAAATGCGTGTGTTCCAAATAACAATCTATTATTTCCACTCTAAAACTCCACTTCACTCCCAGATAATCAATCAAGGCATAAGCTGGGAGAAGTTCGTGCACGTTCTAAGTCGGTGGGGGGATGGAATAGTCGGCTGCTTGCAGCTTATCTTTATTGGCATATTTAGAGGACAAAAGACGCTGGCAGAGAGGTGTGAACGAATTTAAGAAGCGATTTAAGGTGGGACGGATCTACGAGTTTTTTCGTAGGCTCTGGTAATTCTAGTGTTAAACAGAAGATAAGCTTGTCTTGTGCTAATGTGGCATGTTTGTCATACAATGATAGATTACAAAAAGTAAGAAGATAGGCTGTGATTGAGGCTGAACTCACCATACATGGTAAACATTTCTATAGCCACTGGTGCTGTTAGGCAGCATATCTGTTGGCTGTCAAAATAGAGCAAACTCGATATACTTAAATTTGAAACTGTGGTGAAAAATTGTGAGGCATTTGTGTGATCAGTCCTACTCTGATATTCCTGCTTATGTAGTCCGACATCCTCGAGGCAAGCCGATCCAGCAAATGCAATTCTAGCATGCTGTCTGACTTGATGTCATGTAGTACGGCATTGGCCTAACACATTTGCCATACATGTTCATGAATACTTGGTAATCCAGTGGGATTAGCATAAAATATTAAAGTTCTATTAGATTATTATTTTAGCGTAGCCATTATATGTAATAGTGAAATATTAATATTTCTATTATAATAACCTTAAAAAATTACATTTCTAAGCTAATCTAAGTATTTATTTTTTGACAGGTATTTCAGTATCAGTCACTATTCTGCCCTCTTCACAACAGAGTAACAGATAACTTGAAAGATGAAAAAAAGTGTGTCCTAATATCAGGAAATTGTTTCATGTTGATGTGACCTGTCCATCAAACTGTGGGAAGCCTGATTAGGAGGGCAGCACACAAGACATGAGTTTACAAAAGCACCAGCACATGGGTTCTGACAGAGATCTACAATCTGCTGCATCCTCTATAAGCCTCCCTTCAGTTAAGAAGCCACCAAAGAAACGCCGCCTTTCCTTAGGCTCTTTGTTTCGTCGTAAAAAAGACACCAAGAGAAAATCAAGGGACCTCAATGGAGGTGTGGATGGCATAGCCAGTATAGAGAGCATACACTCTGAAATGTGCAATGATAAGAACTCTGCCTTTTCAGTCACAGGAGCTTCTGCCAGTGCTGCATCAATTGTTGCAGGAGCAACCACCTCTGCCTTTTCTCACTGCAAGCCCGCCGGAGACTGCCTGGAATGCCCTTTGTGCCTTCTGAGACATTCTCGGGACCGGTTCCCAGAGATTATGACTTGCCATCACCGCTCCTGCACCGATTGTTTACGGCAGTATCTACGGATTGAAATTTCTGAGAGTCGAGTAAACATCAGTTGCCCCGAGTGCTCAGAGCGCTTTAATCCTCATGACATTCGCATGATCCTCAGTGATGATGTGCTAATGGAGAAATATGAGGAGTTTATGTTGCGCCGATGGCTGGTTGCTGACCCAGACTGCAGATGGTGCCCTGCTCCTGACTGTGGGTAAGGAATTTAAAATTAGCTTTTGCATTTATATTTTGCTTTGCCTCTAGTATATTCTCAGACTGACAATTGTATTCATTTGGGATGATTATACATTAACATCCATAAGTTTGGATTTGCACGAAATTATTTTAATTGCCTTTGATAGAAGCAAATACTTTTTTTTTTTTTTATCAAGGTACCACTAAATTGATTTAATATATAGCCAAGATTTTACTAATGTTACAAATGGGTATTACTAACAAAATGAATGTTTCTAGTATATTTACTTTTCTAGTCCTAATGGGTAAAATCACTTTGCTTATCCTTAATTAATCATTTAAACAATAACGGATTATTGGAAACCTTTGTAATAGTGCTTGCTCAGCCTAAACCTGTTATGATAGATAAAGCAAGTAGATTCATTCTTTGAGGTACAAGGTGCTGGCATTCCTAAAGTTTAATTTTGGTTTCAAAAACTACCAAAACAAAACAGCTTTTTCAAGAAATGTGTCAGTCTATTGAGTTGCAATGTGAATGTTATTCAGTGTGACAGATTTCCAGGCATGACTGCACAGAGGGATAACTACATCAGAGTCTGTAGTTTGAGACACAGACAATTTACAGGTTCTGAGGTAGCTGCTTCCTTAAGCAGTATATGCTAAACACCATTGTAGTCTAACAATGGCAAGGAAAATCTGGGATGCTAGTCAAAGATACAAAGTTTCAAACAAAGATCCATATCTGAAGTAAGGAAATTTAAAAAAGAAAGTTTGGAAAATTCACAGTTCAGTGTCTGTTCTTTTTGTTCATTTTCAACTTTTCTTTTCGTTAGCAAAACACATTACAAATGGTTGTTGTTTACCTCTGTTTTTGTCCCTCGTGTGTACACCTTTCTGAATGCTGCCAGAGGCTGGAACATACAATGCTACTGCTAGGCATTGTCTTTTATGTTAACTTTTGTCCTGTACGTTTTTGTCACGTTTTACAAGGTGTTATCAAATGTACTAAATAATCAGTTAGTGAGTAGAAGGACTGTCGGATCAAATGTTGCTTATCAGATATAATTAGAAAGTGCAGTATTTTATAACTGTCTTATTCAAAGGCAAAAATGACATTCAAAAGAGCAGTTGCTTCCTTTACATTCACTAATTTTGGCATGGAGTTTGTATTCTGGATGTGCAATGCAAAGCTGAAATATATTACAGATTAGTGTTTGCACTTCACTTCCATGATTATCCTTTTCATAATTTTGAACGGTTAACTTTGTATCTTAATTAGTAAGTAATTCTGATGCTTCATTTATTGTGCTTTAAAATCCAAACCTCAAAAAGGCTCTTTAATGTAAGTCAAAATGTTGTGTACTACAGTTGGTCAAAGTCTTATGTGGCTCTTGATTTTTTTTTTTCATATAATACCTAAGAAATGAGATGTAGTTAAAAAATATTCATGCAACCTTTATTAAAATATTGATACATTTGTAAAGGAGGACAAAAAAAACGAATTGGCTGTGCGGACCCTGACTCGTTACTGAGACAATCCCACAAGCCACACAGGAGACACTTTTGCGGGAGAGTCCATAGGTGCCAACAGGATTTATATTCTAAATGCAGAATATAAGTGATACCTTGCAGTTGACCATTGAACACCTCCAACACAATAAAACAAGGCTGTTTTTGAACTGCCTTCCTCTTTCCTGTCTTTTACTTCATTTTCTTCTCTCACCTTGTCACAGTTCTACTAGCTGAGCCATATTGTTCTTGATCATTTTCGGTACAGCGAGCCGTAAAAGCAGCCACAAAAAGGAGCTTAAATCCTTAGTAGCCTCATACACCAGCACAACACTTTGCTACAGTATTTTTAATACTTTTTTTATTCGCTGTGCTTTTTGCAAGTCATGAAGTGCCTATGACAATCAGTGTGTTTACATGCACATTATCCTAGTTTCTACAATGTCATGTAAACACTTGGTGTTTAGTTAGAGAAACTGGTTTATTGGTCTCTGAAACCAGGTTAACACATGTTGATCTCTTTGAAAGCAACCTTATTTGGCCACAGGGGTGCGGAAATCCAACGCCTGACTCGTCCGACACGGGTAAATTGACCGTCGGACAAGCGTGTTTTTCTGGTTTCAGTTGTCCGCGGACAAGTGCAGTTTTCTGGAGAAAAAAGAATTATATGTGCTGTGCAGGGCACGTTTTTACCACTACTTTCAAATTTTAAACATTTGAGTACGTACTTCGTGCGGAAACAGTCTACTTAGGCATGTTCTTCATGTCTCAAATAGGTATTCAATATTGCTTACAAAATGACAGCTGATTTTTCAAAGGGGAATCACTCTTGTGGTCCAACATAAGTATTTTACCCTATTATTTACACGCTTGGGAGATGCGGTCATTTTTTTCATGCCGACATTACGATGTAATTTGATGATTTTTCATTATAATCGATAAGTTTTATATATTATTGATAAAAATTCATTTTTTCTACATAAAAATTCGGTCATTTCATCTACAATGCAATTGTTTTCGCTACATAAAGTTTGTTAGGCAGTTAATCTTTCCTGAAATTTGCGATTTTGCGTAGGTTGTGATATATTGAGGAGTTAAGAAATCTATTGCGTGACATCAGTTTTGATGAGCTGTCTATAGATCGTTTTTGATTAATTTTTCATATCAAACAAGTTGGTTTTGCGCTGTCAGTTTATTAAAAAATAAAAAAGAAAACATTCTAACGGTTTCCAAATGTTATGAAATATAAATAAAAATCTTCACTTAGACGCGATTATTTTTTCCCGACAACATCGGTAATATTTACTTCTTTGGAAATGTACCATCTTGCGGAATTTCGAATACGCCATTAGGAATTACCTGCGTAACTCATAACGCACTGCGGTAAGCACGTTGTTCTCGCTATATGCGTGTTGCTGAAACTGAAACAAGTAGCATCGCGGATGAAAAATGGATCATTGCTTGATTAAAACTGGCACAACAGGCCCTGAAAAACCTATGAGAGCGTATTAAGGCCACGGTGAAAAAAATACGGTCACAGTGAACACACAAAAAAAAATTAAAGTCGACATGTTGACTTTATTCTCGTAGTTTCAGTAGAATGTCACAAACTAAATTTCATCTTAAAATGAATGTTTCATTTACTAGATTTTCTCAAACCCCGTCATAAATTAATGTAGCATATTAAATGCTTTATATTAAGTGTTCCCCGACCCAGTTGTTAATCTCAGAGCGCTTCTTAAACTGACTTCCTCTTGCACTGAGGAAGCGCCGGCAGCAATCGCCGCACATTGACTTCATGATATTCCTGCTCAATGAACATTCAGAATACTAAGGTAAATACTTGATATCTTTTTCACGGTGAAATGCATTAAAGCATGTATTAGACATGGGTGACGGGGGGCACGGTAGCGTGGCTGTAGTGCTGCTCCCTTGCATTAAGGGGTCCTCAGGTCTAAGTTCAGTGTAGAGAAGTTTATGGCAGGTGTGATGAGGCTCCAAAAAACTGGATATTTGAATGGGTATCGCACAGGTTTAACTGAAATTTTGTGTAAATGTTGGGTTCGTGATCTGGCGGTCTGAGACACGAACGCAGAATTCAATGGATGTTTTTCTGAGCAGGCTTTCTTTACTGCATGTTTGCTGTGTCTATCTTACGTACTAAACCCCCAGTTGCTATCCTTTGTCTTTCTCCATATAACCAACCACCACACGATAAACGTCTTTGTGAAATTAAAACTAGTTATACACCTAGACCTCAGAGTTTTCAGAACTTTAAAAAAAAATGTCGTTATACATGTTTAATCATGCCATCCATTCAGAGGTCTAAGCGTATAACTAGTTTTAATTTCACAAATACGTTTATCGTGTGGTGATTGGTTATGTGCAGAAAGAAAAAGGATAGGAGCTGGGGGTTTAGTACGTCAGATAGAGACGTGAGTCTAAAAGTAATAAAGTTGGTTCAATTGAAAAAGCGTTTTCTAAAGCTGAACGCTAGGAGGTTGAGCATTTATACTAGGCTTTTCAATACTACTTCTTTAGAAGAGTTTGACCCACGACCAGCTGTGGAATTCTGGCTGTCACCTGGCAACAGGCACATCATTCATAAAAAACCTGAAAAGTCATCAGCATCCACTTCTGCAGGACCATTGGTCCAGGAACTTTGCAGTTCAGTTCAAGCAGAAATGAACAGCATTCAGCCCATGCTGTTTGAGATAGTAAAGTTTCTTGGGGGAGAAGATGTTGCAAGACAAAAGCTGAAGAACATGGCAGAAAATTAATCAGGACAGTGTTATGTTATGTAAATGTAATATATGAAAAAAGAACTAGTGTAGCTATAATGAAGGCATTGTTTATTAGCCAGTTAAAATAAGGGAATCTTTTATATAATGTTCTAGAGCAAGGTGGCAAAATACTACTCCCTGAAAGAACTTTTTTCAGTTTTAAAATGGAAGGCAGTTTTGGTATCAATAAAAGAGATTAGAAAAATAAAGTATTTTTCACTTTTGTTATTTGTTTATGGGCAAGTGAATTTAACTGGTGGACAAGTGGATTTTCTAAGTTTACTTGTCCGTGGACAAGTAGAAACAAATTTGATTTCCACACCCCTGGGCCATATATGCCCTTAACTGGGTTACAATAAAGGAGTTTGTAGTCTGCACATATCCATTGCACACTGTTCGCCTACTTGGCTTTCCGCATACTTTCATCAGTCACAGGTATTAGCATCCACAAGATAAATTTCCCGAGGCGATTGATCGGGTACCGATTTGGATATTTTCAGCTCCTGCTTTTCTAAGCTTTACAGTTATTTAGTTGCAGTGCTCCTGTATGCAAGGTGGTGTGTGTGTGTGTGTGTGTGTGTGTGTGTGTGTGTTTTTTTACCCCCAAAACCAAGAGCAGTGAGTGGAGGTTTATTTTAACAGTGAACGAGAGGCAATTTGTATAAGCCTTTACGCAAAAGAAAGTGGAGTAATGAATTAAAAAAAGTAATCTGAGAAGCCGTGCAAGTAGACAAACAGCAAGAAAAGCTACTTTAAGGAATTCAGACCTTTATTTTGTCCTTTAAATTAAAACATTTGAGCTTGGGCAGTGAGCTTCTTTAAAATGCAGAAGCTTACACTCTTAACTGAAAGAAAAGAGAAAAAAAGACATTTGAATTTGCTGCTTAGTAAACAGTAGGCTTTTTTAAAGATTTGTGCTGTGTTCATTATGCGTTGCTGGGTGTCTTACTTATTTGGTAAGAAAAAAGTATTACATAATTAATGTACAGTAACACTGGGCACAGTCACGATCTTGTGTTCCATTTCTGTTCGGCCAGTCGTGGCCGAAAAGACATCAGAGTTCCTGTCGATCAGTGATAGTGTCGGTTAACCCAAACCCAATAGTGACTTCAGTCTGAGGGACCTCTGCGGACGTGACCAGCACCTGCTGGGGGTCATGCCACTCCTTTAAAAGATTAATATGCAAAATTTGTACAATTTTCCCGCCTACTGTGAATTCTGACTTTATAATTTACTGGGGACATACACTCTTCAGTCACTGCTGGACCTAGCCATTCAGCTTGAAATTTATGCTATCCAATGGGATCAACACCAGTAGGTGATCCCCATTCTTAAACTCGCAGAGTTGTGTTGTGATAGTCACATTTTTGCGTCTCCTGCTCACACCACAGATGTTCAACCACAATAGAAGACAACCTGGAAATCTGTTCCTGCAACGAAGCAACTCTGTCGACAAAACTCCCACCTCGAGGTGCCCCATGAGTCCCAGTCCACTCTTCTCGAAAAATGTCTTAACACCCCACGTTGTCGGCAGCCAAATAGTAGCTTGAAAGGACTCAAGTGAGAGAGAGAGATTGTACTGATCAGTCAAAATCTCGCGAGAGATACCAATAACACATGAACATTTCTGAAAGTGCTTTTACAGTCGTTCGGGTGTCTGCCTGCCACAGCACGGCCAATGCTGGGTATCTTGTGGCATATTCGACTAATATAAGCATACACTGTGAAACCCATTTTTACTCTTGGGAAGTGGGCCAACAATATCTAGTCCCACCCTCTCAAAGGGGACATCTAAAATAGGCATTGGTACAACGGGTGCCCTAGCAGGTCTGTGATCAGAACCTATTTGACAGTTGGGGCATGCGTTAGAGTTGCCCCACATCCCCGTCCATATTCAGCCAATAAAAGCATTTTGAAATGCGTTCCTTTGTCTTTTCCATGCCGAGGTGACCAAGCACTCCACCCCCACCCTACAAAAAACGTGAATGTGAGCAATTTTTAACACAGTCTCGCTGTGTTCACTTGGAACGACCAACTGCTCGGTCCGTCCATCACCCAAGCAATCAGAAATCAACCGATACAAGAAATCATCCTTAATTAAAAAATGTGGTGCTTCGTCTGTGTCCGATGCAGTTTCGCACTCACTGCCTGCTACTATTTCATCAGGATCATTAGGAGGTGTCCGATCTGTAGAGGTTGTTTGCTTGAGCGGCAGCATGTTAGTGGTCCAGCTGCTCCTGGTTCCTCAATTGAGGATTAGTCCCGGACCCCACTGAACAACTCTGGTTCAATTTCAAACATGGCTCCTTGACTGATGTCAGCAGTAAGCCCCTCTCTGTCCACTGCAGGGGGAGGCACTCTGCAGGTAGCCAAGACCTGTGGGAAAAGGTCATTCCTCTTTCCTATTAAGAGGCCAGGGTGAAGTGTTTGATATAGCAGTTCAAACCTTTAAAGTTCTTCCCTTTAAATTTAAGAGGGGAGTAATGTAGTCCTGTATGTTTTAATAGCCCCATGGTCTATGGTCCTTTAAGAGGTCTGCCAGAGCAAGTCACAAAGGTCACTATACCAGAGTCCAACAGCACCAGAAATTCACATCTGGCAAACATAACAGAGACCTTAAAATTGTCCTCCCTTAACATTTTGGGGTTTTTCTTGCGAGCCACATAACTGGCCCAAACCGATGGCCATGATTTGTGCAGGTGGGCGGTGGCTCTCAAGCCAGATGTCCTGGTTGATCACGGAGAAAGCACCTGCATTCAGTCCGCACTATGGTGTTCCTATGATGGTGTCTTCCACCAATGATGCCAGCGACCCGAGGAACCTGTGTTGGCTGGATCAAAGTCAGGGCCAAGTCCAGGTAGCCTCTGTGTCAAGGCGGCATGGGAACCCTCCAGTCTGTGGGTCAGGTCTAACAGCGAGTGATGTTGTTCCTGAGCATTTCATCACAAAGGCCCCGACAGGACTGCATCAATAGCGAGCTTCTCCACAATGTGCTCAAAAGTGTCCCAACAGACTCAGTTTTGAATCGGGCCCACTAAGTCCTGGATATGTCCTCGTATAGGGTGATCTGGATCAACGTGCAACAGACAAAATTGGCACCCCTTGACTACTGGGCTCATAGCTATGCGGAGGAGGACCTCTTTCTTCAGGAAGTCATGAGCCTTTTGGTAGGGAGGTTTCACATGACTTGTAAGGCCTCCCCGGTTCAAAATGGGACCACCATAGCTACCCAGGCTCCCCATTCCCAGCGCATCCGTCTCCTCGTTGGAGGGAAGAGGGACCCTGGTTGCTTCAGAAAGTCATGAGCCTTTTGGTAGGGAGGTTTCACACGACTTGTAAGGCCTTCCAGGTTCAAAACGGGACCACAATAGCTACCCAGGCTCCCCTGTCCCAGCGCATCAATCTCTTCAATGGAGAGACACTGATATTCCACTCAGCCATCCTCACCATATGTTGCAGAATCTTCCTGACAGACGCACTGCAGTTTCCCATACCAAGGTGTTCTGCATCTCGTTAGGATATTCTCAGTGGTTCCCCAGTAAAAGATGGTAAGGATGGGAGGAAGGATTCTCACTCACTTAAACCTCCTAAGGAAGTGCATTTTCTGCTGAGCTTTCTTGGCCTGGTGTGTGGTGTTGAGAGTCCAGGAGTGATGTAAACACCCACAAATGTTGTGCTGCTGACCCTCTCCAAAGCAAAGCCACTGATATGCAGTATGGAATGTTCAGCCTTTGTTCTGAAGTCCACAACGGCACAACGGTGTTCCCAAATACGCACTTTGCTGATAAACTGAGCGCCCTGCGCACTGAGTTCACACGCCGCTTTGGTGACTTTGAAGAACAAAAAAAGAAATTTGAGGTGTTTCGCAACCCATTTGACGTCGATGTGGAAACTGATTCAGATGGAGGTGATTGAGCTGCAGTGTAATGGCACACTGAAGGCAAAGTACGATACTGCAGGGCCCGCACAGTTTATTCACTCCATACCTGCAGAAATGCTCCAGCTCCGTCTACATGCGGCTTGAACCTTGTGCATGTTTGGTAGCACATATCTGTGTGAGAAGCTCTTCTCAGGGATGAAGACTAACAAAACAGCACACAGGAGTCTCCTCACTGATGAGCACCTGCAGTCCATCCTGAGAATCTCCACAACACAGAACCTCACACCAAACATAAACGAACTTGTTGCCCAAAAAAGATGCCAGGCGTCCAGCTCTAAAATGACATATGAGCAAAGACAACTGAATGATTTGATTTGTTATTGCTGAAAAGAACACATTTTATTTATATTTCCAGGTTTTGTTATGCAGCATGTTCATATTTGAATTTGTATAATTTTGACAGGATATATTTTTATGGAGAGCAAAATCTTTTGGGAT
>JANRMT010062842.1:35221001-35328094 GCA_026402145.1 Polypterus bichir lapradei
TTTGAATGACATTACATCACTCTGTGTATAAACAATGCGGAGATCTGCCCATTCTTCTGCCAGACAATGATGAAGGCTTTGAAAATATCTCCCTGGAGTGTCTTTCAACTCCATGATGGACAATTTTATGGCGAGTAAAATTGTCTCAATTTCTGTAAGATTGACAGCTTGCCTTTGCCAAGCCTTAGATATGTTGGACATCAAAGGTAATACTTCTGAATGCATCATTAGAGAGGAAACAAAATTGTATGTATTAATACATTGCTTAATCCTTCAGCTGTGATATCATTTCGTTCAGTGTCTTCAGCTATGACACTCCTCATACACTGTCATTGTGATTGCACTGCAGAGTCATGAGACAGCCATCTAGTGTCAATGGCCATTTTTAGCCCAATCTGGGGAATGTTCAGAATATTTTGGATTTCTGTTAAACCAGCTGAACTGAAGAATTTTGGAAAAAATAGAACAGCTGCCTTAAGATGTTGTTCAGTTTTGTTAAATAAGGTACAGCAGCTGCTGCTTGGGCACTTGCATGGGCCAATCGGTGGTTTGCACAGTGGCAGTTGACCAAGAGTCCCGATGTTTTATCTTTTAAGCAGTTTTGCCACACCTTTGTTTCCCAATCATAACACCACTCCACCTGACCCTAGTCCAACCAGATTAGCAGTTTTCAATCCTAGAGTGTCCATAGTCTCACTCAGTATGTTGGTTATAGTCTCTGCTTTGCCATCAATCGTATTGTGGGTTGACACAAAACTAATTCTGACCTCTTTAGTGACCTGGCAAACATATTTAATGAAAATGATTGTTTTACAACTTTAACACAGCATGTTAAAGCACCACCACGGGGTGAAGCCTGTCTGGATTTACTATCTTGTAATAATCAGGAGTGTATAATAATAAAAATAATAATTGAGGGTGTAGAGGTGATTGAACCACTAGGGTCAAGTGACCATAATGTAATACAATTCTCTGTATTTTGTAAGAGTGCAAATGCAAAGACTAAAATTGTTAAGTTGAACTTTGTTACGGCTAATTTTGAGCAGATGAGACAATGTCTAAGTAGGATACACTGGGATAAGTGTGGAGATGGTCAAGGAGCAGTGGAACAGATTTAAAAATGTTTTACATGTAATGCAGAACAGATACATACCTAAATTTGGAATTAATAGGAAACTAAAAAAAACTCAGTGGTGTATTAATAAAGATTTAAAAAAGAAGTTGCAAAGGAAAAAATTGCTTTATAAGGCATATAAGACTAATGACTGGAAAGTGAATCGTAGAGCGAATGAGAGCATGAGGGCAACCATTAAGAAGGATATCAGAGTGGCTAAAAGATAGTTTGAGAGGAATATAGCAGATAAGGCAAAAGAAGACCCTTTCAGTATTTTAGTAGTAAAAGAAAAGTCAAGGAGGAGGTCAAGTGCATCCGAAATAGTAAAGGGGAATTAAGATATAGACAGTGAAATAGCAGATGCCCTATACTTGCATTTTTCTAAGGTGTTTACAAGTGAGCAAGTGGATAACCTCCCAGAGGCAAACGCGACTACTAAGGAGGTACTGATGGATTTGGAAATTGTAGAGGGAGAAGTGTTGCTCAGATTAAATAAGCTGAAATCAAACAAATCACCAGGACCAGATAATATTTATCCTTCTCTTCTTAAGGAGGCTAGTGAGTACATATACAGGTATAAACCCTTGACACAAATTTTTAGGAAGTCGCTGCTCATTGGAGAGATTCCGAAGGTCTGGAAAATGGGAAATATCATCCCATTATATAAAAAGGGTGACGAGGCAGATCCAAGCAACTGTAGGCCAGTGAGCTTAACATGCATCACAGGAAAATTAATGGAAGGAATTATTAAGGATAAGATTGAGCAACACATGGCAAGGACAGGAGTTATTCTGAACAGTCAGCATGGGTTCAGAAGAGGGAAGTCGTGTTTTACTAACATGCTGGAATTCTATGAGAAGGCAAGAAAAGGATATGATCAAAGTGGAGCATATGATATTTACAGTGCATCACTTTTTCCACATTTTTATGTTACAGCCTTATTTCAAAATGGATTAAATTAATTTTTTTCCTCAGAATTCTACACGCAACACCCCATAATGACAACATGAAAAAAGTTTACTTGAGGTTTTTGCAAATTTATTAAAAATAAAAAACTGAGAAATCACATGTACCTAAGTATTCACAGGCTTTGCTTAATACTTTGTCGATGCACCTTTGGCAGCAATTATAGCCTGAAGTCTTTTAGAATATGAGTCCACAAGCTTGGCACACCTATCCTTGGCCAGTTTCGCCCATTCCTTTTTGCAGCACCTCTCAAGCTCCATCAAGTTGGATGGGAAGCGTCGGTGCACAGCCATTTTAAGATCTCTCCAGTGATGTTCAATTGGATTCAAGTCTCTGCTCTGGCTGGGCCACTCAAGGATATTCACAGAGTTGTCCTGAAGCCACTCCTTTGATATCTTGGCTGTGTGCTTAGGGTTGTTGTCCTGCTGAAAGATGAACTGTCGCCCCAGTCTGCGGTCAAGAGCACTCTGGAGCAGATTTTCATCTAGGATGTCTCTGTACATTGCTGCAGTCATCTCTTCCTTTATCCTGACTAGTCTCCCAGTTCCTGCCGCTGAAAAACATCCCCACAACATAATCCTGCCATCACCATGCTTCACTGTAGGGATGGTATTGGCCTGGTGATGAGCGTTGCTTGGTTTCCTCCAAACATGACGCCTGGCATTCACACCAAAGGGTTCAATCTTTGTCTCATCAGACCAGAGAATTTTGTTTCTCATGGTCCGAGTGTCCTTCAGGTGTCTTTTTGCAAACTCCAGGCGGGCTTCCATGTGCCTTTTACTAAGGAGTGACTTCTGTCTGGCCACTCTACCATATAGGCCAGATTGGTGGATTGCTGCAGAGATGGTCGTCCTTCTGGAAGGTTCTCCTCTCTCCACAGTGGACCTCTGGAGCTCTGACAGAGTGACCATCGGGTTCTTGGTCACCTCCCTGACTAAGGCCCTTCTCCCCCAATCGCTCAGTTTAGATGGCCGGCCAGCTCTAGGAAGAGTCCTGGTGGTTTCGAACTTCTTCCACTTACAGTTGATGGAGGCCACTGTGCTCATTGGGACCTTCAAAGCAGCAGACATTTTCTGTAACTGTTCAGAAGCCATTAAGAAAGCTAACAGAATGTTGGGTCATATAGCACGATGTGTGGAGTACAAGTCCAAGGAGGTTATGGTCAACCTTTTATAATGCACTGATGAGGCCTCATCTTGAGTACTCTGTGCAGTTTTGGTCTCCAGGCTACAAAAATCACATAGCAGCGCTAGAAAATGTCCAGAGAAGAGCAACTAGGCTGATTCCTGGGCTACAGGGGTTGAATTATGAGGAAAGATTAAAAAAGCGGAGTCTGTACAGTTTGAGCAAAAGAAGATTAATAGGTGACATGATTGAAGTGTTTAAAATTATGAAGGGAGTTAGTACAGTGGATCGAGAACTGTTATTTTAAAATGAGTTCATGAAGAACACATCCAGCAGCTCTTGCATTATTCTTTCAGAAGTGTAATGTACATTTTTATCAACATTGAGATGTTGTAAAAAGGAACCACCCATTTCTTTACAGTGCTCCAATAGCTTTTCAAATAACATATGTTGCAACTCATTTTTTGCCAACCAATACATGGATCTTAAAGCTCTCACAAAGGTTTATAATCTATAATTTATAATCTGTAAATTATTTAATAATCTTATAATCTGTAAATTATTTAACTCGGAGATCTTTGTTTGGCCAATTCCAGTATGCTTTAGTACAAGCTTTCCTAAAAGGTCAGCAGAAGACTCAATGTGCGTTTTACTTTTTTCATGGTCCAGCAAGCTTTCTTTTCGAATTCTTGTGCATGGCACATTTACCCAAGGTTACTCCCTCCTTCGGGGGTATTTGTTTGAATATTTCATGCACGATGAGCACCACATACCATATTCTTTGACCATTAACCAATCATAATCTTTAAACCGTTGTTTGTTTATGCCTGATAATCAGTTGTTAGATTTATCAATTAACAGAGTGTGTGCTGAAGAGATTTCCCGTGATGGACCAGTTTCTGCAATGTCTGTGTCTGAAATTGCCACATCAGGAGTTGACGCCGCATCTTCATTAGTTTGTGGCGTCTCTTTTCTGAAATAACTGCGCAATGTCTTTTTTTTTTTTATAAAAACTATTTTTTACTCATGTTGGTAAAACGTTTAGGGGGGAAAAAAAATTAAAAGTACCTACGAATAAGACTTTTGACGGGGAAAGTGGGAGCCTGTTGGATATTCAATGCACACTTGCACTACGGCAGGGCAAGACATGAACAAAAAAGGAATGGCAGATGGGTCACTTTAACAATACTTTCAGCAATTCAGTGACAAAACCTTTGCTCAGGACACAGTGTGGGCTGCAAGGGTTTCTGCACACTTTTTGCAATATGGACGCATGTCCAAATATGAGCAAATATAAGAACGGCAGAGGGAGTCACTTTAACAGGAAGCACAGTGAGTGCTGCAAGGATTTTTGCACACAAAACACACCTAATGCTTAAACAACTGTATTCATATATTGGTTTGCTATGTACTGAACAAGAAGAGAGCAGCTGTATGCTTAGCAGCACTACACAGACTGCACTGACACTGAGAACAGAGACATCACTTCCTGACGTCCTTTTTCTGATATCTGACGGGCTGGCTGCACTAGTCTTTTTTTTTTTTTTTTTTTTTTTTTTATTTTATCAGTCCTCCTCTTGCCTGCCCACCTCCATATTCTCTTTGGTTGTGAACTGCCGCTCCGTCCCCGCTATTAGCATGTATAGCCCCCTTTTGCCCGTCCACCTCCCCATACTCCTTGCTGGTGTATTAAGCTGCTACACCCCCGCTATTACCATGTACAGCCCTCTCTCGAAAGCCCACCTCCCCATACTCTTTGCTTGTGAACTCCACTCCACCTTGTCCCTGCTGTTAGCTTGTTCATCATCGAGTGATCGGCAATATCCCGCTCCGCGCCTCTCCCCTCGCCACTTGCGATCCTGCTTCTAAAGTATTTGCCCACCCACCCTCTTGTCCCTTGCCATCTCTGCAGGTCCTCAGATCTGCCTGTCCCTGCAGATGTGCGGCTGTCATCTCAAAATGTCATGCAAGATTATAGCCAGGCGCTCAACTAAATTAGCCGGTTGGAGCGCCCAGCTAAAAGATGCTAGGGAGAACACTGTTCTATAGTGTCTGGGCTGGCTGTCCACTCTGATGAGAGAATCTTTCCATCCAATGATTCCAACTCTGGTTTATCCAGGATGACTTTTCCATATGCAGGAGTGCAGCCTGGCAGTATAGCAGTGACACAAAGTGCCACATACAGATCGCGAGAAAACAAACTGAACACATATATCCCATACAGACGGACATACAGTGTTTAGTCATTTAGCAGCTGTAGTCAGGGACTGTTAGAATAAAGTCAAGTCTTCAGCCTGAATTTAAAAGCTAAGGGTGAAGGGACATCTTGTATATTAGCAAGCAGATCTTTCCACAGCTTTGGGGCCCTGTAACTAAAAGAGCAACCTCTTGTATTTTATCAATTCTTGGGATCTTCAGTAGACTGGCATCTTGATTTCAGTGTACGCTCTGGTTTGTAAGTAAAGATAGGTTCAGGTAAGTAAGCGGGGCCTTAGCCAGAAGGCTGTATAAGTTAAAAGGTGGACTTTGAAATCATCCCCTATCTTAACTGGGAAGCCAGTGTAAGGATTTGAAAACTGGAGTTTTGTGTTAGTAATTTCTTGTTAGAGTAATTCTTACAGCAGCAGTTTGAGAATTTATTGAAATCTGCATTAGGAACTATTAGAACAGCCAGTGAATAATGAATTGAAGTATTCAATCCTGTTAGAAATAATGCATGAATTAATTTCTCTATCTTGCATATTTAGAAAACGTCTTAATCTTCCAACATTTTTAAGATGGAAATAAAAACGTGTTCTGGATAGTTTTGAAGTGTGCGTTTTAAATTACATACTGTTGTCAAATAATGCTTAAATTGTGTGCTGATTCTGAGTTGGAGTGACGGAATGTTCTTGCAGTTAGCAATAACTAACATTTCTTTTTGTATTCAGAGACAAGTAGTTCTCAAGCATCCACTACTTTAAGTCACTGACACAATTAAGGACCGTACCGAAGAAATGCCATTTGGTCTAAAGGAAAGGTATAATTGGGTGTCATCTGCATATGAGTGATTATTAATGCTTTTTGCTAATAATTGTCCCCAGTGGACGCATTTAAAGTGAAAACAGTAAATATCACAGTAACTTAGCCCAGTGGAGCACCATATCTGTTTTCAGAATATATTGATGGAGTACTGTCAGCATATTTTTGTACATATTGGTAATGTTTTGATAAATAAGAATTAAACCAGGCAAGCATATTGTCTGTGGGCCCAATGTAATTTTTCAGTGACCAGCCAAACATATTTTAACATGTCTGACTGCTGCAAATACATCTCTAAGGAATGAGAAGATGGGGTGCAGTAAAGGCCAGGGAAAATAACTTCTGTGAAGGCACAGGACATCTCTGTAGGAAGTGTTGAGAGATACAGGTGAGGAACAGTGCTTCAGCGCCAGATTGGTGAAATAGTTTAAGATTTGGTTTCCCCAGGCATCTGTACTAGACTGAAAACAAGTTTTCTATGAAGAAGCTTCCCTTTTATAGGGCGCAACTGCTTAAGATTTTAATGGCTCTATATTTAAATAAGAGTCCCAGTAGATATTTTTGTTGTTTTGTGTTTGTTCATATTGTGACTAGGGAATCCATTCCCGGGAATGAAACTGCTGTAATTCCCGGGTGAACGGGAACGACCAAGCTTGCATATGTAGCGTGTAAAAGTGTAAAAATCGATCAAGAAATAACAGAGTTATAGTTGAACATAATTAAGTGGCACGGTTTTTTGACCCACGGTGTAGTGTGTTGCCGATTTAATTCAGTCAACAGTCCAGCAGCAGTCAGTCTCCCGGCTCCCACTAAGACTGAGCACAGTGGACTGGGAAGAGTCTGCACTCTGCAGCTCATGAATGCCGGGACAGGGCAGACTTCATTGACATCTGTGCTGTTGACAGTACAGGCTGGTGTCAAGTTTCTAACTGGAGCAGAGCTCGGGTCCAGTCGGCAGTCGGAACATCAGTTGTTTGTGTTAAAAGCCTCGTACGAATGACCAATTTTGTCGAGTTTAAAAACGACAGAGTTTGGCAGCATTTTTTGCGCGACTGCGCTTTCTACTTCAGCGGAGGCAGAGCATGCTTTCTCAGCGGCTGGCGTACTCTGCATGAAGGTGTGCTCTTGCCTGGACAACCGCACGCTCGACACGTTGTGCTTTCTACGCTCTTAATACCGCAACCAACTAGACACATGTACTTATATGACAGCATGAACTGCTTGTAGTTAAGGTTAGTCTTTTATTGGTGTCAACATATTGCAGTAGTTTTATTTTAATAAGTGTTGCTTGTTCTAAAAACGTTCACATGTGAGATGCCTGTGCACTGTGTCATTTCCGGGAACCCGGGATTCCTGGGAATGACATGCGGGATTCCCAAATTCCTGGGAATGGATAAACCCATCTGGGAATGGGTTCCCTAATTGTGACTGCCTCGCTAGACATTACATAATTTTGAAATATAAAAATCTGTAACAACAAGAATTATTAACCTAAGTTTGATGACATCCAAATATTTACTTATTTTTAACCTTATTTTTTAGCTAATTTGACAGCGTTAGTGAGTGGGTGATGGAGTTAATGTAATTTAACTAATGCATGGACTCACTGGGATTCCTTAAGCATAGTTTTTTGTAAACAAAAGAAAATCTTGCTACTGTTCACGCAGTAAATATTTATTCAAACATTCTATACACATAAGCATTCAAGCACTTGATCCCCAGATAACTAGCTGTTTTTTTTCTTGGTGATCTAAGACTTTTACATAGTAGTTTGCTTTTTGAACATTATATTCCTCACAACATGGCTGTAGCTATCTTCAGCTGTTTCCTTACTCATTGTCTGCAGGGCTTGAATTCCTGCTTGCTTTAATGTCATATAGTGGGATAAGCCCAGTGTGCTTTCAAGTAAAAAAAAATAAAACAAAATAATACGTTTTATTTATGTAGTGCCTTTCATACACTCAAGGACACTTTACAATTCAATAAACACATTAACAAGACAGTAGAAATCACATACAAGAAAATGAATAATACTCATTGAAAAGATGTGTTTTTAACAGAAGTTGGAAATGAATAGTAGAGTTTTCTTTGCAAAGGCCAAGTAAAGAGCATTCCAAATTTTAGGGGCTATCACACTGAAAGCTCTGCCACCCATAGTTACTAACCTGTATTTAGGTACAGTGAGTAAGTTTTCATACGATAATCTTAATGCACTGGCAGGACTGTAAGGAAACAGCAGCTCAGACAGATAATTGAGGGGCTAAACCTTGAAGTGCTTTAAAAGTAAGAAGAATTGTTTTATATTTGATTCTTGAAGAAACTGGTAACCAATGCAAATCATAAAGGACAGGAGTGATGTGAGCAGATTTTTTTAATGTGTGTAAGTAAACAAGCAGCAGAATTCTAAATATACTGTAATCTTTTTCCAATTTATGCTATTAATAGAACTGGTGAAGAAATAAAATTGTAGTTTGTGCATGAGTGAGAGAGCTGTGCAAGTGACAAGATTATTTATCTTTTAACACAGTGCTGCACATAGCTGTGATAACAGAAATAAAGCTTTGCATTTACCCTCGGATTGTTATAAACATATCTATGGTGGTTTGCCCAACCATCCATTTTCTGACCAGCCATATCCATTTCAGGGTTGCTGAGAGTTGGTGCCTGTCACTGGTCCCTTTGGGCATATAACTGGCTACAGCCTTTGATGGGATACCAGACTTGCATATATCTGACTATATATCATTCCATAATAATTTATTTAATCAGCGTTTAATCAGCCTTTAACATTGGTCATACATTTGTTTAGATTTGGATGAATAAGGCAAATCACTCTCATCATACATCATGTAGTGGGTTAATCTCATAGATGCAAAATTAGCGGGTCATACTGAAATTGTCATCTGAGCCATCTTGATCCTGTCTGTGACCAGACCATTCTGGGTGATGTTATCAGCAAACTTAAGCTTTACAGATGTGTCATAGGAGATGCAGTCATTGCTATAGTAGAGGATATGTAAGAAGCCTTGGAGTGTGGATTAATGGATGATGGGGGGGCTTTTTGCTCAAGGTCAGAAACCCTGACATGTTCTCCCAGCTTCACAGTGTGGCACATGTTCATACTTGGTGGTTTGCAATGGGGATTCTCCGTCATAAATGTGTTTAATGGCAAGATAAAATCAATTAAAAAGGTCCCATTATTTCAAGTAGCAGGGGAGTCTAAATACTGCAACATGTAGTGGAGAGCCACCAGATGTTGAAATGTCTTCCATTATTTTAGATGTCCAAGCCAATAGCCTGCAATCATTTAGACAGGAAATATCCCTAGTATATTGCCTGGCAATAAAGTTCAAGTACAGTTTGTTGCATTGTTTCAACCTACAGGTCTTGCCTGGCTTCTGATAAAATATAGGTTTATATTGGTTGCAAAGAGCTTTCAATTAATTACCTGACAAACGTAAAGGAATTGTGTGTATGTGATTTTGTTTTCGAGGTGCTAAGATGTGACATTACAAAACCGTACAAGTGCATTGTGTTCAATTGCTAAATTGACATGGTCTTACTGTGCATATCTGGACATGTTGGTATATTTAGAAATCTGTTTTTGGTTTCTTTTACTCGCTTTAATCTTTAAGTGTTATTTGTGAGTCCACTTAAATGAAAATAAGTATTACTGTCTGTTTTCATAACAAAATAAAAATAATCCTTTACTAGAATGATGCAGGTATCCTTGAGTTCTAAAAAGTTTAAAGGCATTGTTTAATATTTAATAATATTATATATTTTTTGCAGTAATTTGCTTTTTATGGCATAATGATTCTGTGTTTTACATATCATTCTTGATGTTTTAAAAAAAATTCTTTTGCAGGTATGCAGTTATAGCTTTTGGGTGTGCAAGTTGTCCAAAAATAACTTGTGGCCGAGAGGGATGTGGCACAGAATTCTGCTATCATTGTAAACAGATATGGCATCCAAACCAAACCTGTGATGCAGCCCGCCAGCAGAGGGCACAGAGTCTTCGTTTGAGGACAATACGGTCTTCATCTCTCAGCTACAGCCAGGAATCTGGAGCCGCAGGTGTGGTTACCTTTTTAGCCTGTTGTTTTATAAAGTTGTCAAACAAAGCTAAATCAAAAAAGTACCTACAGTTGTCTGTGGTGTTTAAATACTGTTTAATTTGAAAGCAGCATTGTTAACACTTGCTAATTTTTTCTTTGGCCAACCTTGTGTTTTCTGGGGGTGGAGGGGTGTTGTCAATGGATGTGATGCATATCAGGGCTCTTTTGGGTTGTAGGCTTGTGTTGTTACAAGAGGGATTGATTTAAACAATATTTAGCAAGAAATGCATGCATCTTGCACATTTTGAATATACAACTGGATGACTTGGCATTGATGTGTAGTAGTGATTTTTTTTTTTTTTTTGTGGAGTTTTTGATATTGCATGTTTTTAAATTGCATCACATCATGACATTAAAAATTCTCACCCATCACTACAAGCTACATGGGTTAAGTAATGTTTATAAATTAAATTTTTTTAGTGACATGGGTGGAAAAAAAAATCTTTCTTTTTTGGCGAATCTGATCCGACCCAGCTAAAGAGGTACACTCCACCACCGGTATTGAGATGTGAAAAGGATAAAAGCTAAAGTAATCTGATGCAACTGCCCTTGTTCATTGCTTTGTTTTGCAGCATGTTGACCAAAACATAGTCAGGGTTTCATAGAGGCTGACTTCACATGTGTTAGCAAACGATAGCAAAACAGCCTGGACTGAAAAAAATGAATCTGAAAATTTACATTTAATTATTTAAGATTGCATTTTTGTATTTCTTTTCTTTAAGGAAAACTGAAACAATCACTTGGACTTACTTCAAACTTAAGTGCCCAGTAGAACAAATGACACACATTAGAGTAGTCTATCCATTCTGCGATCCACATTTAAAGAGGTTAGGTGCTATGCTGAGAAGCAGATCTGGTAAGGTAGTCTTCTTCGAAGTTCTGCCTGTGGCACACACCCATCCTGGTAAATTAGAAGGCTTAACATGTGGCTCAAATCTTGGTGTAGGGTAGAGGGGTATAGGTTTGTTGGGCATTGGGACTCCTTTTGTAACAGATGGGTTCTGGATTACATTTGAACTAGAGGGGCAGCAGTGTGTTGGGGTAGTGTATAAATAGGTTATTTGAGGATTGTTTAAACTAGGGAAATTGAGGGCAAGGAGTTTAGGATAGGCCGGGTTTAGAACTGTAAGTGAAGGGACAAGTAAAATGTTAAAAATAGCTTGCCTTAATGCTAGAAGTATCAAAAGTAATGCAGGTGAATGTGAGTTGTATGAGCAGACCATAGTTATATCAATAACATAAACCTGACAAAATTTTAAAAAATTGGATCAGTATAATATAGAGGTATACACATTTTTAGGAAGGACAGACAGAATGGAAAAGCAGGTGGGGTTGCTGTTTATGTCAAACAGAATTTAAATGGCCTTATTTTAGGAGTGTTTTATAGATCTGCCAATGCAGACAGTAATTTCAAAGTAAATCTTTTTATTAATATTAAAAAGGCAGGTTTACTGGGGGATATTATAGTCATGAGAATCTTGAATTACCCAAATATTAACTGTAATAACATTGCAAATAGTGGAGCATAAGAGCAGGAATTTTTAGAAGTAATCAGTGACTGTTTTTTTAACACAGACTGTTAACACATCAATGCAGGGGGAAGCCTATTTAGATTTAGGATTTTGTAATAATCAGGATAGAATTGAGGGTGTAGAGGTGATCAAACCACTAGGGTCAAATGACCATAATATAATACGGTTCTCAGTGTTTTGGAAGAGCTCAAATGCAAAAACCAAAACTGTTAAATTTTAACTGTGATAGGACAAATTTTGAACAGATGGAGCAAAGTCTAAGGGGGATAGACTGGGATAAGCTTTTTAGGTGTGAAGACAGTCAAGGAGCAGTGGAACAGGTTTAAAATTGTTTTACATATAATGCAGGGCAGGTACACCCCTAAATTTGGAATTAGTAATAAATAAAAAAAATGTAGTGATTTTAATAAAAAAACAGCTGTATAATGTATATAAGATTAATAACTCCAGTGTGAGTCGCAGGCAGTATGAGAACTTGAGGACAACTATTAAAAAGATATTAGGAAGGCTTAAAGGCAGTTAGAAAGGAATATAGCAGATGAGGTGAAAGATGGCCCAAAGAGATTCTTTCAGTATTTTAATAGTAATAGAACAGTCAAGGATGAGGTGAAGTGCATCACGAATAGAAACGGAAAATTATAAAAACACAGATAGTGAAATAGCAGATGCTCTGAAGTTGGATATTTCTGAGGTCTTCACATGTGAGGAAGCATATAACCTTCCAGTAATAAGGAGGACTACTAAGGAAGTACTGAGTGATTTGGAAATTGTAGTGGGAGAAGTATTGCTTAGATTAAATAAGCTGAAATCAAGAAAATCACCAGGACCAGATATTTATTTTTGAGTTCTTAACTCTAGAATTACCAGAGCCCATGAAAAAACTTGTAAATCCGGCCCACCTTAAATCCGTTCGCACCTCTCCTTCCGTGTCTTTTGTCCTCTAAATGTGCAGATAAAGACAAGCAGCAAGCAGCCTGATATCCCATCCCCCCACCGCCGCAGAACGTGCACAAAGTTCTCCCAGCTCATGCCTTGATTGATTATCTGGGAGTGAAGTGCTGGAGTTTTAGAGTGGAAATAATAGATTGTTATTTGGAACACATGCATTTCATGTGTGTTCCGTTTCTACAATAATCTGTGTAAACACATTGTTAAAACAGAAACATTTTTTAATTTTTAGTAGTAAATGACAAAATGTTGGCATAAACTTTATAATGTGTGAAGCCTGAAGTCCCAAAGATCAAATAGACACTTTCAGAAAAGGTTCAAGGATGATACAACGGCTTCCGTGGTGTACCGGTAGGATTTGCTGACTTGTAATCAAGAGTCCCCAGTTCGATCCCGACCGCCTCTTATATTTGCCGTTTTCAGTTGTGAGCTGCTCTTATTATTATTATACTGTACACACATACAGTTTGTTTGCATCTGTAACAGACGGTGTACATTTATAGAACTTGAAAAAGATACCTTTTTTTTTTTTTCCCACTTTTGTTCTCTCAGTCACGATACATACTACCACCCTAGGGATCTGAAGTTGTTAGTTTTTATTTGAAACTGGGAGTGACTGTAGATATGAGTGGTGTTTTGAGGCAATGGAACTGGGTGTTCTCTGATCTGGAGGGATAAAAGCTGACACACAAATGTTGGTAAATCTGCTGCCTTCATATCTCACCGTCACTTGATTTTTTTTTTGTTCAGTGTTTCTGCTCGCGCTGAATTAGTATGCACCTTATGGTCTATGATTTCAAAAAAGAAAAGAAAAACAGAGACAGGTATATATGATACTTGGAATTAATTCTTTGACCTGTATAGTACATTTCGGAAAACATTGTGGCACGGATGCAACATTATTCATATTCATTCGCATAACATCTTCCACTTGTAATCAGTGACCGCATGTTTTTTCTTTTCTCGATCTTTCCAGTCTCCGTTACTGTATGGGGCTCTTTCTTTTGTACTCCAGGACATGCAGAGGAAAGAATAGTACAGAGAGGTCAGTTCAGCGCTATATGCAATCATCAAATTCAAATGTTAACAGTTCACACACACGCGAGTACCGTCTTTCCTATATTTACGACGTGTACCTGTTGCAATGTGCACACTTTTCTCTATGCCGTGGTTCCTATTTCACACGTGAAAGAAAGAGACAATATATGTGACATTTTGAAGAAATCATTTTGTGACCAGAGTAGTAGAATAGGACAGTTACTCCCAATTTCAAATAAAAACTAAGAGCTTCAGATCCCTAGGGCGATAGTGTGTATCATGATCGTGACTGAGAATAAAAGTGAAGGAAAAAAAAAAAAACCTTTTACAAGTTCTATAAATGTACACCGTCTGTTACAGACGCAAACCAAATGTACATGTGTACTGTATAATAACAATAATAACAGCTCACTACTGAAAACGGCAAATATAGGAGGCAGTCAGGATCAAACCGGGGACTCTTGATTACAAGTCAGCAAATCCTGCCGGTACGCCACGGAAGCTGTTGTATCGTCCTTGAACCTCTTGTGAAAGTGTTTATTTGATCTTTAGACTTCAGGCTTCACACATTATAAAGTTTATGCCAACATTTTGTCATTTACTACTAAAATTTGAAAAACGTTTCTGTTTTAACAATGTGTTTACACAGATTATTGTAGAAACGGAACACACATGAAATGCATGCGTGCCAAATGACGATCCATTATTTCCACTCTAAAACTCCAGCACTTCACTCTCAGATAGTCAATCAAGGCATGAGCTGGGAGAACTTTGTGCATGTTCTGTGGCGATGAGGGGATGGGATACCAGGCTGCTTGTCTTTATCGGCACATTTACAGGACAAGAGATACTGACGGAGAGGTGCGAATGGATTTAAGATGGGCCAGATCTACAAGTTTTTTCGTGGGCTGTGGTAATTCTATTGGTAAGGAGGTTAGAGAGTACATATATAAACCCTTGACACACATGTTTAGGAAGTCACTGCACACTGGGGAAATTCCAGAAGACTGGAAAATGGCATATATTATCCCATTATATAGAAAGGTCGACCGGGCAGATCCAGGCAGCTATAGACCAGTAAGCTTAACGTGCCTCAGAGGAAAATTAATGGAAGAAATTATTAAGGGAAAGATTTGTGACTGTGCTGGCCCTGCTCCATGCTCCTTTTCCAGTTTTGGGAGCCTCTTGAACCTGCCGCTGTTGATAACATAACCAGATGATCTGGCAGGTGGGGACAAAATACTCTAATCAAAGGGATGGAGCAAAGTGCAAATGTGCTTTTATTAAACTATAAGTCAAAAAAAGTGTACAAAGTGCAGTGCTCAGAGTTAATAAATAAATGATCTAGTTAAACGTGCAAAATGTGGAGGTTAAAATCTATTGGCAGGAACTGTTCTTTCTAAAAACCCGGTGCCGTTTTCCTTTAACACTAGAATTACCAGAGCCTACGAAAAATCTCGTAGATCCGTTCCACCTTAAATCGCTTCTTTAAACCGTTCTCACCTCTCTGCCAGTGTCTTTTGTTAATCTAAATGTGCTAATAAAGAAAACTGCAAGTAGCCGGCTATTCCATCCCCCACCGACTTAGAACGTGCACAAACTTCTCCCAGTTCATGCCTTTTCATATTGTAGTAGTAAATGACAAAATGTAGGCATAAACTATATAATGTATGAAGCCTGAAGTCCAAATATCAACGAAACACTTTCACAAAAGGTACAAATATAACAGAATAAGTATGCTTTTATTCAAAAATATAACTGCAGAAAAAAGCCGCCTTAGCATGCCACATTGACACATACTTAATGCAACTGCCACGGCAGCGTGATGGTATCAGCTGCTGACTAGTAATCAAAAGGTCATGAGTTTGATCCTGCACGACTCAGTTTTGAGAAGTAAACTGCTCTTATTCTTACTATTTTAGAATAAAAACATACATTTGATTTCAGTGTGTAACAGCCAGTGTAATTTATGATACTTGTAAAGGTTAGTTTTTTTTTTTTTTATATTCACTTTTCATTCTTTCAGTCGTGCTCAGGATCCTTACCTAACTCCCAGCCCCCCGACACTGCTGTTTTCACATATAAGATGTGCTATAGCTCTGCAGCGTACTTGTGACTGCATTCTCGTATCAATGCTTGTGAACTGAAGTGCCTGCGTGCACTTTTCGTGGCATTACACATCTATTTTTTGAGCATACCAGTGTCGCTCAAACACAGGAACATATGTTGGTGTACAAGTATAACAAAACAAGTGCACTTTTATTCTAGACTATAAGTGAAGAAAAAATAAAGCAAGTTACAGTAGGCGGTTGATACGACAGCTTGCGTGGGGCAATGATGATTTCTGATCCGTGCTATATAAAATCATCACATGCAAATATTAACAATTCCCACACACCCTTCCTACATTTGCGACATGTGTACTTGTTGCAGTGTACACATCTCTCTGTGCTATGGTTCCTATTACACTGAATGAGCACCTGACACTGTACTTTCTTCCCAATATAAATAACATTAACCCTAATAAATCACATTTGAGCTATAGCGCGTCTTTATGTGAAAACAGCAGTGTCAGATGGGGAGGAGGGGATCGTGAATGCGACTGAGAGAATGGAATTGAATTTAAAAAAAAAAAAAAAAGCTAACCTTTACAATTATCATGCATTTACACTGGCTCTTACAGACTGACTGAAATCAAATGTATGTTTTTATTCTAACAGCGTCAGATCGGGTTTGAGTACACGCTGATGCTGTTACAGAAGGCATCAGCTTATTCAGTGCAGCAGTTTTAACGCACAGTACATGCAATATTATTTGAAAACGAACAGCGTCAGATTGGGCACATATTCAAACCAGATCTGACGCTGTTCGTTTTCAAATAATATTTCATTAGTGCGATGTTGTTTTTACATATATTGTCTCTTACATTCATCTTGCGTTTTGTAATTAGTGACCGCGTGTTTTTTTTCCCCCCGATCTTGCCAGTTCGCACATGTTGCTGTATGGTGGTGTTTCTTTTGTACTCCAGGACATGCAGAGGACAGAATAGTACAGAGCAGTAAGTTCAGCGCTATATGCAATCAGACAGACAGACAGACAGGCAGAGAAGGCACTAGATATATAAATAAACAGGGAAGGCACTGTATAATAGATGTATAAAAAACAGCTAAGGGGACAGATATATAGATAGGTAGGAAGGAAAGGCACTATATGATAGGCAGACAGGGAGCTCCTATTTAATAATAAAATTACTGTTATTACTATATAGATAGACAGGGAGTTCAGGCAGGCAGAACGGCGAAGGTTAAAAATAAATAAATTTTCTCCCCAGCGGGGAATTGAACTCGGATCACTTGAGGTACACCAATTCTGGGGCGCTCTAAGTGACGAAATCTTACCAGTACGCCACAGTAGAAGTTGTAAAACTCTTGAACCTTTTATGAAAGTGTTTATTTGATCTTTGGCCTTCAGGCTTCACACATTTTATAGTTTATGCCTACATTTTGTAACATTTATTACTAAAATATGAAAAAAGTTTCTGTTTTAACATTGTGTTTACACAGATTACTGTAGAAACGGAACACACATGAAATGCGTGTGTTCCAAATAACAATCTATTATTTCCACTCTAAAACTCCACTTCACTCCCAGATAATCAAGGCATGAGCCTTGTAGACTCTGGTAGTTCTAGTGTTAACTGGTGGCTTCTGTGCTAATCCCTCATTTATCTCGCAGCAAAGGAGTCTTCCAATCTGCAGACGCAGCTAACCTTCTCTTCTGCGTGTTGCATTCCCTCCCACGACTACGTAAAGGCTCCATCACCGGACACAGACAATGGCAAGAACGCTAACACTGGAGCTCTACCCACTGCCATTCTAGCCTTATGTGTCCTTTTAAAATGGGGACATGGCACAGCTGTGATGATTAACAGGTCCTGGCCCCAATTACGGCCAAGGATAATTCCGCACCTGTGCACTTAAGTGCTGGACCACCAATGTCACACATGGGAACTGCTCTTGCCATGCTACAACTCCCCCGTCCTTAAGCCGTGAGTGTGGTGATTTAAAATGGCACCACAAGATTGAGCAGTTCATGGCAAGAACAGGTTTTTTTTTTTTTACAGACCGCATGGGTTCAGAAAAGGGAACAGTTGGCATGAGTTCAGATAAGGGAGGTCATGTTTTACCAATGTGCTGGAATTCTATGAGGAAGCAGCAAAAGGATATAATTATATCAGAGCATATGATAGTATTTATCTTGACTTTCAGAAAGCATTTGATAAAGTGTGATATGAGAGGTTGGGCATCACACTAAAAGAAGTGAAGGGTTCAGGATGTTTGTAGATTGGTGCAAAGGTATGAGGAACCCTACCAGAATTGACTAACATTAAGGGTGGTGTTCCACAGGGGTCAGTACTAGGGCCGCTGCAATTATAAATATATAAAATCAAGCATACCACTAAAAAATGGCAAAAAAATAATTCAAGAAAATACTTGATAAAATGTTGTTCAAATTTTTGATTCATCAAAGTAGCCATCATTTACTGATAATCAGCCAAACATAACCCTTTTGAATTACACTTCCTTCCATGTTTGACAGTTGGTTTCTCTCTGTGAAGAACCATCTTTCTACCATCCTGACAGCATATGAAAATCCTGTGTAACAAATGGAAGATTTCAGATTTTAATTTATCGGTCCATAAGACTTTCTTCCAGTCTTCGTTAGTCCGCAGACAGTATTTCAAGGCCCTGTTTTGTCCTTTTAAGGAATGGCTTACTTACTGCTAGTCGCCCTGTCAATCCTGCAGTACAAAGTCTTCTCTTCACAGTAGAAACTGAGGCTTGCTTTATTAATCACTGTTAAGCCGTGCTTGAAACTTGCCTTCTGATTGGGTTGTGACTTTGAGACATCCAGATCTCTTCTTATTAGAGTTTCTTCCAGTTTTCTATTGCCTTTTGATTGTGCATGACACCGTACCCACTGATACCGTTTTTCCCCGAAAATAAGACAGTGTCTTTTATTAATTTTTCATCCAAAAGTTGCTATAGGGCTTATTTTCAGGGGATGTCTTATTTTTCCATGAACAACAATCTACATTTATTCTTGAGCAAAAATCTACATTTATTCAAATACAGTCATGTCATCATCTTATGGAACATCATCATAACTCTCCAAACCCCATAATCCATTATGAATTTCTTGCGACTATTTCCTTTAGAACAATTGGCCCCAATCTCTCATGTCTACCAATAGAGCTTTCCTTAAATGAGCACCTCTTGATCGTAGTGCATTCAGATATCCAACTTCTCTTTGCAGAAAGCACTAAGATTTTTGCCCTGGGACGACTTCACAATTCCTTTCTTGTACTCGACAGAATAGCTCTTTCTTTTTGCACTCATCTTGTCGGGGGGTCAAAATACCAGTGGTATTTCCTGTTCATCTGTGTACATACAGTAGTGGTAGGTGTTTATTGTTCATCCAAAGGTGCCTTCACAGGATCGTAACTAGGGCTTATTTTCGGAGTAGGGCTTAATTACAAGCATCCTGAAAAATCATTCTAGGGCTTATTTTCGGGGAAACACGGTACTTCTAAGGGTAATAATGGTCTTTCTCATTTCATTTGTTAATTACTATTTTTATTGCCATAATTGCCAGATTTTACAACTTTCTGCGGTGTAATATTCTCCAAATAGTACTTCAGAGGGTTAAGACAGAGGGTTTTTAAGTAATCAACTGTAGTTGGGACACACATTCAAACTGTTTGCTTCAACTTACAAGGCTTAATTTACTTTAATTGCTGCAGAACATCTGCAGGTTGAAACATATTAGTTGTTCCCTGAAAAAGGCCCATTTGTAGTAATCTGAAATTTCCTTTTTTCAGTTTTTGCTAACCTAAACTTTAAATTTAAACCTCAGGCAGAGTTTACTGCTTATCTTTTCGCGATTTTAGGTCATTTATTGCATTTCAATTGATTACATTTGAAGACAAAATGGAAAAACTGAAGTGTTAAGACTTTTTCCCGGTAGTGTATATAAATGATTTGGATAGGAATTTAAGTAACAAGCTGGTTAAGTTTGCAGATAATACCGAGCTAGGTGGGTTGGCAGATAACTTAGAATATACTGATTCATAACACAACTTGGAGAGCATACAGGCTTGGGCAGATTTATGATGGGTGAAATTCAGTGCAAGTAAATATAAAGTATTACACGTTGGAAGTAAAAATGTTATGTTTGAATACACAATGGGAGGTTGGAAAATCAAAAGTACACCTTATGAGAAGGATTTAGAAGTCATAGTGGACTCAACAGTATCAAATGCCAGACAGTGTTCAGAGTACAGGTCCAGGTTAGGTTAACGTGCTGGTGTGGCCTCATCTGGAGTACTGTGTACAGTATTGGTCTTAAAGCTACAAAAAGGATATAACAGTGTTGGAAAAAGGCCAGTGAAAAGCAACTACTTGGATTCCAGGTCTACAGTGGTTGAATTATTAGGAAAGACTGAAAGAGCTGAGCTTTTTCAGTGCATGCAAAGTAGGTTAAGAGGAGACATGATTGAAGTATTTAAAATTATGAAGGGAATTAATACAGTGGATCAAGACTGTTACTTTTAAAAGGAGTTCATCAAGAACACAGGCACTTGGTTGGAAACTTGTTAAGGGTAAATTCTGAACAAACAGGAAATTTTTCTTTACACAGAGAATCACAGACACATGGAATATGTTTCCCAGTGGTGTGATAGACAGTAGGACTTTAGGAACTTCCAAAAACTAGAATTGATGTTATTCTGGACGAATTAAGTGGAAAAGGACTGGTGAACATTTTTGCGCCAAATTGTGTGTTATCGTCTATAGTAACTCACTGTCATCATGCTCGTTTCACTAATTGGAACTCTCTCCCTAAACCAAATTTCACTGTTTGTTATAATATATTCGTTTATCATCCTGTTTGTTACAGAACTACCCTAGAAACTCTTTTTGCACAGAACTCGTCAGGAAATGCTACAGACTAACAAAACCCACCCATGTCCAGTTGTGTACAGCATTGCTATAAATGTTACTTGTGTAAACATGTCCCATGGGTCATCAACAACCTCTAATATATAAAACTGTGTCCTGTGCCTACAATGTATGATACCTACAGACTTGAAAGGTTCTGTAAACAGTTTCTAATTTTGTCTAATTTAGTGTTTTTTTCATTTTTTTTTTTTTTTTTGAATACTAAATTTTCATCTTGCAACCCTAAAGTACATAGCCACTTCTATCTAAAGTTAGTTTCTTGGATCATCTCTTTGCTATTAATGTCATTTACAAGGAATTATGTTTTCAGTGAAAAATCGGTGCAAAGTACAAACAAATATTTTTATAGCAACCCTCAAGTAAACAGTTTAACAAAAAACTTAGACAGGTCTTGGGGTCTTGTGTGCTTGCAATTTATAGCTTGTCAGTAAGTACTGTTAAGTATTGAAGGAAGCAGAACAAATGGAGCTAGTGATGTCAGGACTAGTAATTATGTCAGATATCTCCCAGAGTGTTATCTTTCATTCTAAAGGAAGCAGAAACTGGGTTAGTAGCTGTGTCACTTTTCCCTCCTTTTTCTTTACATCAGAATCTATGGGATAGTCCCGATGCTTGTGATAATGGCAGTAGCTTTCCTCCCCAATTTTGCAGATAACTTGACATTTTGCAATTAAGACAAATGATGGGGAAAATAAGCACATTGATCAAGAATATTAGGACCCTGTCAATGTGGTTTTTTTTTTTTTTTGGTTTTTTTTTTTTTAGAATCACCTATTTTTGATTCATACTAAGCCCCTCCTGATATTAATGTCTTCAGCATGTGGGCAGCTGCATCTCCCATTCATCTACATAAAGAAAAGTAGGGATCTAAGACCTTAAAACTTGGACCTCCTTCTCTCAAGTTAGCAATTTGCACCCACAATTTGAAAATAAAGTTCTCATAAATGAGTATTCCATAGTTTAGAATGGAGGCAGGCAATGTTTGTCCTAGAGGACCACGGTGGCTACAGGTTTTCTTTCTAACCCAATTACTTAGTTAGAAACCAATGCCTGCCAATCTTCTGAACGTATTGAATTTGATGGCTTGTTATGCAATGTTAGGTTCTTATGTCATAAATTTTTTTTTTTCCTTTACAATGATATCTAAATGATTTGAAGCCTAAAACAGATAATTTTCAGTCTGTCACATTTTTCTTTTTAAGTGTTTTTTTAAACCAAATAGTGCGTGATGAGTCCACACTGGTCTAAATTGAAACAAGTTAAATGGAGAACTGCTGGCTCCTTTGTCATTTGCATCTTATTGCTAATAAGGAGCCATTAAAAACAATGAGTGCAGCTGTTTTAAGACTGAAATAAGCAATTAAGGGCGAGGAACAAGTGAGACCAATAAAATGAAACATCAAAATGTCACTTGAGCAATAAATGCTTTATCAACAATAATTGACCTCTTAAACAGGGTTGGAGCAAAAATCTGTAGCCACTGTGGCCCTGCAGAACAGACGTTGCCTACCATGGTTTAGAATATTACAACTCCTATCCACCAAAAAAGTGTGTTGTTTTTTTTTTTTTTTTTAATATCACATATACACAGTAACGACATTTATCTTCAGGAATCAATGGTGTTAAGGAAGCACTTGTAATTTTCACCATATAAAATGATTTAATGTATATATAATTGTGTGGTGTCCAAAAATGTATGCACCAGAGAATTGTGTTTATAAAATATGATATTTGAGGATTATCATACAGTGGATATAGAAAAGAATTACCTCCAAAATATTCCCATTTTGTTTGCTTTACGGATTTAAATGAAAGCACACACAAAAAATGTTTCTTCACAGCAGCCTATAACATCCAAGTAAAAGATATCTCGGCAACAGTTCAGAAAAACTATGGAAAAAAAAAAAAATGACATACTAAGATTGATAAAGGATCACCCCCCCCCCAACCCCACCCCACCCCACCTTGTCAATATTTTGTTGAACCACCTTTTGCTTTAATGACAGCCTTGAGTCTATTGGAATACTTCTCTATCAGCTTTGCACATCTAGATTGAGCAATATTTGCCCACTCTTCTTTACAGAACTGTTCAAGTTCAGTCAGATTGGATTGTGAGCATTGGTGGACTGCTATCTTCAAATCTTTCCACAGATTTTCATTTGGATTTAGGTCTGGGCTCTGACTGGGACACACAAGGAAATTGACTTTTTTCTCTTTCAGCCACTGTGTGGTCATTTTTTTACTGTGTGCTTTGGGTGGTTGTCATGTTGAAAGGTGAAAATTCTGCCCATCTTTAACTTTCTGGCAGAGGGTAGCAGGTGTTCCTCAAGAATTTGACAGTATTTTGCTCCATCCATTTTTCCTTCTACCCTAACAAGCCCCAGGCCCTGCAGCAGAGAAACACCCCCACTACAGGATGCTGCCACCTCCATGCTTTACTGTAGGTATGGTATGGTGTGGACGGTGAGCTGCATTGGATTTCCGCCAGGTGTACCATTTGGTATTGAGGCCAAATAGTTCGATTTTGGTCTCATTTGAGCAGAAGACCTTTTTCCACTTGGCATCAGAATCTTCAAGGTACATTCTGGCAAAGGTCAAACAAGCCTTAATGTGGCTTTTCCCTTGTGTAATTGTTTTTTACATGCACACAATGACCACTCTTTGCCATAAAATCCTGTAACTCCGTCAAAGTTGCCATTGGCCTCTTGTAGCCTCTCATACCAGTTTCCTCCTTTCTCTTCCATCCAGTTTGGAGGGACAGCCAGATCCAGGGAGGGTGCTAGTAATACCAAACACTTGCCACTTCTTTATTATGCACTTTACTGTGCTCCTTGGATACGAAAAAATCTCAGAAGGTTTATCAATCCCATCTCCTGTCTTATGTCTGTCCACAACTCTATCCCTGAGATCTTGCCACCCATAGTCGGTTGTTTCCTGTCAGTTGCACTACCAAGTAAGGGAATGCTCCAGGAACAGCTGTTTTTACGTTTCACTTATCACACTGATTACAGTTGATTACAGGTGGAAGCCAATAACCATGGTCTGCAAGGGAAATAGTGGTTACTTACACCTGATTGAGTTTACAAATATTGTTTAGGAGTGGGGTGATCCTTTATTAATCTCAGTATTTGTTTTTTATTTTTTTAAATTGCTCTGAACTGTAGCTGTGATATCTTTCACTTGGATTTTATAGATTGCGTTGAGTAAGTAAAGCTAGAAAACATATTGGTTTGTGTGTTTTCATTTAAGGCTGTAAAGCAAAAAAAAAAAAATAGGAATATTTCAAAGTGGGTTATTCTTTTCTATACCCATTGTACAGTCCCTGACAAAAGTCTTGTCGCTTGTGTACAAATTGACCTGAAGTGCCGCTAAAATATATTTCTAATCAAGATTTTGTTACAAGAAATGGGTCATTTTAATCCCATCAGCTTTTGTAATAATGTTTCAGTGCAAAATCGAAACTGACAAAAAGTATTCTAATATTCACAGCTTGGTAAAGCCCATTGAGTCAATTTTTGGCAAGACATAAGTGTTGTCGCCTTGTCATATGAGCTTCACCTGTGACTAATAATGGATCAATTAGGTCTCAGGTGTGTATAAAAGAACCCCAGTACACTAGACCTTCACATCGACTGCAACTAGACTTCTGCAAACATGCCTAAGATTCACCCTGAGACTAAAGTGTTGATTATCAAGAGGCTGAAGACCAAATGCACTGCTGATGTGGCAAACACCTTCAGTGTGTCTCAGCGTCAAGTTCAGAGGATAAAAAAAAGATTTGAAGAGACTGGAGACGTTTTTGACAAGCCCAGGTCAGGAAGATCCCGCAAGACAACTGCTCGAGAGGACAGTTTGTTGGCTCGAACGTCCAAGGCCAGCCCATTTTCCACTGCAGCAGAGCTCCACGAGACCTGGTCACCTGAAGTCCCTGTGTCAACCGGAACAGTTTGTCGGATTCTGTCTCGAAATGGCCTCCATGGTCGAATCAGTGCCCATAAGCCAGCACTAAACAAAAGACAATTGGAAAAACCATGTGGCATTTGCCAAGGCCCACAGCCTGCTAAAAGGATGGACGCTGGAAAAGTGGCAGAAGGTGGATTTTTCAGATGAATCTTCTGTTGAATTACACCACAGTCACCGCAAATATTGCAGGAGACCTACTGGAACCCGCATGGAGCCGAGATTCACCCAGAAAACAGTGAAGTTTGGTGGAGGCAAAATCATGGTCAGGGGTTACATCCAGTATGGGGGTATATGAGGGATCTGCAGGGTGGAAGGCAACATCAATAGTCTAAAATACCAAGAAATCTTAGCTACCTCTTATATTCCCAACCATAAAAAAGGCCAAATTCTGCAGCAGGATGGTGCTCCATTGCATACTTCCATCTCCACATCAAAGTTCCTTAAAGCGAAGAAGATCAAGATGCTCCAGGATTGGCCAGCCCAGTCACCAGACATGAACAACATCATTGAGCATATGTGGGGTAGGATGAAAGAGGAAGCATGGAAGACGAAACCAAAGAATATTGATGAACTCTGGGAGGCATGCAAGACTGTTTTCTTTGCTATTCCTGATGACTTCATCAATAAATTGTATGAATCCTTGCCAAACCGCATGGATGCTGTCCTTCAAGCTCATGGAAGTCATACAAGATATTAAATTTGGATCTCACAGCACCACTACTTAATTTGCGGACATATTTTTGGATTTGCAGTAAAGTTGTTCATTTTCTGTATAGGCGACAAAACTTTTGTCTTGCCCAAATTTGACCTTTCTGTCTTGATTAAATGATAAACCTTTTTTCAGTGAAACTAATTTATTTCAGTGCATTAAACATCATTTGGGAGGGCTTTAGCTTTTCATATGAGCTATTTCTAACACCAGTTGATTAATTAAAAGTCAGGTTAATAGCAGTTTCTACAAAATAGAGAAGCGACAAGACTTTTGTCAGGGACTGTATATCCCAGTTGTATTCTGAAAAAGTGAATGTATTCATTTTTTAGTGCCTCATCATGTTTAAGAGTATTTTGGCCCCATAACTTAATTTAAACTTGTTTTTGCAGCTGATGATATAAAGCCATGCCCCAGGTGTGCCGCCTATATAATCAAGATGAATGATGGAAGCTGCAATCATATGACCTGTGCAGTGTGTGGCTGTGAATTCTGCTGGCTGTGCATGAAAGAAATTTCTGACCTCCACTACTTAAGGTAAACAAAAGTGGCTATCCTGATTTAATGGTTTGTACTGCTTGTTTACAGTACCTGTGTTCTGTCTGGAGTTCCTTTACTGCCTAGTTATAGTTCACAAATCTTCTCTTTCTCTTCTCTGTGTTAGTCTCTGTCGTTTTCAGCGTTTGTGTTTTTAAAATAAATGTCAAGTTCTTGTTTTAGAACTTGTCATATTATGGAATCTGCTTTATTGAAAGTAACTAATGGGCCTGTTTGTAGCTGATGCTAGGGACTTTGCTAGACATAAGTGCTGCTTTTGATACAATTGATCATACTATTCTGCTAAATCATTTAGAGCATTTACTAGGCATTCATGTTACAGCTCTAGACTGCGTCAAATCTTATTTTAATGATCTTTTTTTTTGTCGTCTTTGACTCTTCCTCCCCTTCCTCTGCTACCATCTCTTGTGGAGTTCCCCAAGGATCTATTCTGACCCTGACACTTTTTGCACTATATATGTGCTTCTTCTAGGATCAGTTATTCAGCATTGTAACATTTCTTTTCATTGCTATACTGATGGCATTCAGTTGTATTTATCCCAAAGCCAAATGAAAAGGGTTCAATAACCAATCTGCTTAATTGTATCAAGGATGTTAAAAGCTTGATGGCAAATAACTTTGTCTGGTTAAATTAGAACAAGACAGAGGTACTGTAATTTGCTACCCCACCCCCCGTATCCACTAGCAGCCTTACAAATAACCCTGACCCTCTTTCTCCTATATTAAAACAAATGTAAGAGATCTAAGGGTGATTTTTGATTTTACCATCTCTTTTTATAGACACATTAATTCACTCATCAAGGGTAATTTCTGTCATCTTAGAAATTTAGGTAAAATGAATCAATGTTTATCAAAGTTGTGCACCCACACCATACAAAAACTGCATGTAGCACCTCATTGGTCAATAGCTTCCAGTACAGTGGACATGATGGACTGAAGTTTGGCTTGAGATATTTCTGGCCAATCTACCAGTTCACTGAGAAGTGACAGCAACTGGTGAAAAAATGCCTCATTTTAAAGGGAACCAAAATTCAGTCTGGTCATATTCTTGACTTTTGAAGAGTAATATGTGTGATAAAATCAACCAAATAATAACAGTGGCTTGATTATCTGAATTACTGTATTATGCTTCTCAGTCATCTGTTACCTGGTTTGACTGTGTTTCCCTATTTAATCTCTTGTAAACTCTTGATCACTCTAAATCACTATACCTCTGAGTCAGTCAGGCCTCCCTATCTCATCTTTAGCTAGTTCAAAATTTAGTGGCCAGATTGTTACTACGCTTCAGAGAAAGGGAATATATTACTCCAATCCTGGTCTGTCTCCACTAATTTTCTATTAAGTTCAGGATAAAGTTTTAAGTACTCACTTTTATCTTTAAAGAAATCTGTCGCCAATTTCAGGTCTGCTTATCAAACATTCCTCTTCTAGGTCATTTAGATCATCCTCCCAGCTTCTACTATCAATGCCACTTTTTCTGTGCATATGGAAAGGTGATCGAGCTTTTGCAGTAGCTGCCCCAAAACTCTTGAATGAGTTGCCTTTATATGTTAAAACTGCTTCCACATTTAAAGCCTATCTAAAGACGCATCTGTTTTTCTCTGGCTTTGAGAGACAGAATTTTTTTGGGGTTGGGTGTCATTTTGGAAGTGTTTTATTTTTATGCTTTAGGTTTGAGAGATTTTGTTTAGTGCCCTTGGTTTTTATAGTCTTACTGTGTGTTTTATACATAGTTTTTATAATGTTTACTTTCAACTGCACATTGGTACAGCTGTTTTCCTATGTTAAATGTACTTTATGATTAAATCTGAATTTGAACTACAGCTATTGTCACCATAGAATAATTAAATTTAGAGAACAGCAATAAATGTCTTAAAGCAGTAGTTATCAGAACATGAGCCAACAGTACCTCATATTTTGCATATTGCCCAGTAGGGCAAACCAGAAATGAGGGAGATGTTGTAATGCAAATATTTGCCATTAGTAAATGTACATGAATAGTCACCTTAACAATGAAGTAAATAATATCAATCGCTCTTGCCATACAAAATGCACAGGTAATAAATAATTAAAGACAGCCTCTAAACCAACTTAAAAAAAAATTAAGATTGACCAATATATTGAATTAATAACTTAATTTGTAAAGGACTTTGGTGTAGTTCATTTTCCTAGACTTTTGCACATAGCTGTAAACAGCAATGATATCCACTGTGCAACAGAATAGATTACAGATAAGCAGTTTGTTTTTTAGAGAAATTTAAATTAAGTATGCCTATGACTTATTATGCCTGTAAGGTCAAGGGTAATAATATTCACTACACCATAGTGCATATTGCATGCAATATGCTGGTGTGATTTTAGTGGAGCTGCTTTTTTGTGGGGCTGGTAAAAGGGGACAGCACTTCCAATGACTTTCTGTGTTAAAATTAACTTTTGGAAATTGTACCAGAGGATAGGAAAATGTTCACTCTAATCCAGCTTGTGTGATGAATATAATGAAAGAACAAAACATTTCAGTTTTTCATGGAATTGCTGAGCTTCTGCAGCTGATACAACATTAATAACATTTTTGCCAGTCTGCTTTCATCCTCAGCTTTAATTAGTTCATTGGTAAAGATTGTATATTAATGATGTTATAGAATTCCATGCAAAAAAACTTTGGACACTGGAACAAATTACATATTTTGACATTTGAAATAAAAATAGTAAATACAACTTCTACAAATAACTAATACAATGTTTTTTTATGAAATGTTAATGTACAGTTACATTTTATTTGAAATTAACTAAATGTAAGAAAAAAGCAAATGTGGCACTGTTCCAGTTTTAAGGTCTCAGAACCCATGGATCATTAGTCTGAAGTTAATCTTGTAAGGTCTTAGTCTGGACAAGAATTGTTATTGTCAGCTGATGACGATTCTAGAGTCTGAACAACCATTTGCCCTTCTAAATAACTGACAGAGGATATGGAAGTTAAACTAATTTATGCCAACAAAGCAGGGGAATGCTAAAAAAGCACTTCCAGCTAGCAATTTTCATAGTCCAAAATATTATAAAGAAATAGCAGTAAAAGGAAACAATGGAGGTCAAGACAAGATATGAAAGACCAAGAAAAGTGACATAGCAGCTTGAGCAAGAAGTCAAAGCAAGACCATATACATTATTTTCCCTAACTAATGTCTGTTAATAACACTGATATATACTGATATAGGTATTGTTCTAAGTTAATTTTAGGATACATTAGTAAATTAGTAATATCTTAGGAATTTTGTGTGTTTATAGCTATCTGCCTGTTCACTTCTAAAGGGAAATTATAGGAGATTTTGTTCTAATGAATTCAATGTATTTAATGAATATTTAATATGTATTTTTCCTTTTATCTTACAGTCCATCTGGATGTACATTTTGGGGTAAAAAGCCTTGGAGCCGAAAGAAGAAAATTTTGTGGCAGTTAGGCACTTTAGTTGGAGCCCCAATAGGAATCGCGTTGATTGCAGGAATTGCTATTCCAGCTATGATTATTGGTATTCCAGTGTATGTGGGAAGAAAGGTAGGTTTTGATGCTATAAAGTTTAGCTTACAATATAATGTTAAGTATAATAACCAGGGTGTCACTGCCTTTTTAGTATTTTTGTACTGGCAGGTTTATTTGCATTGGGAATAATTGGTTAACTATTGTTAATGAAACCATAGTGCATTTATTTGGTTCTCGATAAATGTATGGTTAGGCTAATGATTACTACATCTCAGTCACATGGATGCACATTTGTTGTGTTTGTGTTCTTTTAAGAAAGAGCAACTTTCATCAGTCTAGTGAGTATATCAGATATACCTGGAAGGTTTGGTAATTTGCACAATGATACAGTTCTTCAGTGTTACAAACTTTCCTTTAGTCCCCAAAGTACAGTATACTGGTAACTGGTGATTTTAAATACTCAAAGAAATTATTATTACTATTTACTAATATATAATCGACCATAACCCCACTATGCTAATATACATCTTAGTACCTAATAAATAACTCTGTAGCATGGAAGTTAATTCATTATTATAAGCAAAGACAAATGGTCCACAGAATCTTCTGAAGAAGCTTCAAAAATGAAGAATTATACAGTAAGATCTGTGAAAGGATTATATAAAAATGATAGTGTGTTACATTTATCTGTGAGAACCACCTGTCAAAACCTTGTACATATATATTAAATATATACATATATTTGTATATGTATTACATTTGTAAATAATAAAAAATAACAGGTAGTCCCCGAGTTAGACATCCGACATACAAACAACTCATACTTACAAACGGGGCTGCAGCTGCTCCTTCATCTGTCTGGGGGACGTGACGTAGGCTCCTCAGTAACTGCCACTCCGTCATCTTCAGCCTGGGGATGCTGCAAGCGGTGGCTGGAGGGTGGCAGTTTCACTGCTTGCGCAGTGTAGTGTCCCTCGGTTGACTCCAGTTAATGAATGGGGCAATGGGGGCCACACACCATTCAGTCTCAGTGAGCGACTAGGTGCGTGGCAAGCTGTGACCCGGGGTTCATAGTCACTGGGGCAGCATCTATGATGTTTCCCCGAAAATAAGACCTACTCTGAAATTTGCCCTAGCATGATTTTCAGGCTGCTCTGTAATATAAGCCCTACCACAAAAATAAGGTCTCATCAAGATCATCAGCTGAACGGTAAGTTGCCACTCGATGCGACAACATGTACCCAAAGCATCCATTAAATTCCAAGGATACCTTGCCACAATATCTCTGAAAAGAATGTTTAATGATTACATCCATCAATTTGGGGATGTGCCCATTCCAGCAGCATCCGCGCAAGACAGAAACAAAATCCCTGGACAGGGCATCAGCTCATTGCAAGGTGAATACAAGCACATAAATACACTAACATCATTGTAGCTTCACCAGATCCCCAAACCTTCATGTCTTTGGATGCAAAACTAAGCACACTGTGGAAACCCACCAGGAATACAAGCAAACTCCAGGCAGGGATCACAAGGGACGTGACTCCCTACGAGACAGCAGCGCTACCACGTTGCCACCTCCCATATGTGTAACTATCAACAGTATTCATTATTTAAACAAAGTTAACAATTTATCTTTAAAATGTAACGTACATATTTGAATGCATTTCATCATGAAAGTGATTTCAAGTATAAATCTAAGAATTCTAAATGTGCAGAAAGTTGGAATACCATACATTTAATGTGTTCTGTGTGGCAATCTGTTGCTGCTTGCCGCTGCTGTCAGGTCAGGAGGAAAAACCAGAAGCGAGTAGCGATTAACAACTGAGTCAGTTTTAGTATGACTTTTACGACAGTCTACTTTAATGATAAAACAAGGTTAAATTGGACATTTCGAGTTTAAAGCCGAAATTTCCACTTTAATCACAAAAAGAATAATGTTGTACATGAATAAATATAAGATATACCCTGAAAATAAGCCCTAGTGCATCTTTTGGAGCAAAAATTAATATAAGACCCGGTCTTATTTTCGGAGAAACATGGTACCGCCCACCACGCTATTGCAGCTACTGCTTCTGGCTGGATCGGGCGGAGGGGGGCGATTCACTACCTGCCCGCCCACCACACAGCCTTGCAGTGTCTCTCGAACAGCTGCCCTGTTCCTTCTTGGTGGGCGGCTGGTGATGCTTAACGGAGACCATTGAAGGTGAATGGGGTGACGGGGGGCAGCATTGTAGTGTGCCTCGGATGGCTGCCTGATGAATGGGGGCAGTGGTGGGTGATTCACTACCCGCCTTTGGCTGCACCCTGTTCGTTCTCGATGGGTGAACGCTGCAGGCAACATACTGTATGCAAGTGGAGGTAACTGTGTGGTGCAGGTGGTGAACCGCCCCTCGCTGCCCCCATTCATTCTTTTTTCTTTATTTATTTTTTACAAATTTTATTACAATCCATACAAATCTATCAAGTTTTTACAAAGAGAAAAATTAAGAACAGATCGATCCCCACCCCGAGAGAGAGAGCAAGCCAAACGGCGTTAAATTTAAGGCTTGTAAACATACCTAAATTAATAAATTCTCTGTGCTTTATGAACTTATTTTAAAGTATTACTGATTAGATCCTGCCATGTTTTGAAAAAAGTCTGTACGGATCCTCTAACTGAGTATTTGATTTTTTCCAACTTCAAATAATATAACACATCGGTTTCCCACTGACTTAAAAGAGGAGAGTTTGGGTTCTTCCAGTTTATGAGAATAAGTCTGCGTGCCAAAAGTGTAGTGAATGCAATCACAATTTGTTTGTCTTTCTCCGCTTCAAACCCATCTGGAAGAACACCAAACACAGCTGTTAATGGGTTTGGAGGGATTGTGAGTTCAAGGCTATCTGAAAGGTATTAAAAATGTTTGTCCAGAATAATGTTAATTTGGTGCAGGACCAGAACATGTGACCTAGTGAGGCTGGGACTTGGTTGCAACGTTCGCAGGTTGGATCATGCCCTGGAAACATTTTGGAGAGTTTTAGTCGAGACAGATGTGCTCGATATATAATTTTGAGTTGTATAATTGTATGCTTTGCGCATATGGAGCTCGAGTGAATTCTCTGCATTGCTACTTTCCACTCCTTTTCTGATATATTAATTGAAAGATCTTTTTCCCAGTGTCTTCTTGGATCTTTGAAAGGGAGGGATTGTAAAATGATTTTATATATTGTAGAGATGGAGTCTAAGTCCTTGAGATTGAGCCATATTTTTTCCAGCATGGATGAGGGTGCAAGATGAGGAAAATCTGGAATGTTTTGTTTAACAAAGTTTCTGATTTGAAGATAGTGAAAGAAATGTGTAGCTGGAATGTTAAATTTGGAATGTAATTGTTCATAGGATGCAAAGACGTTGTCTATATAAAGATCTCTAAGCAAGTTAATTCCAAATTTTTTCCAGATATTAAAAACTGCATATGTTTGTGAAGGTTGAAAGAGGTGGTTCTCTTGCAGGGGTGCCACAGAGAGAAGCTTCTCCGTCTTAAAATGCTTTCTACATTGGTTCCAGATTCTAAGTGAGTGGAGCACAATTGGGTTATTAGTGTATTGCCGATAACGTGTGTTTATTGGAGCATAGAGCAAGGAATACAAAGAAGTACTGCAGGATTTTACTTCTGTTGCGGACCAAGCCTGTGTATGTTCTTCTATTTGTGTCCAGGTACTTATCACCTGTATATTTGCTGCCCAGTAATAAAACTGGAAATTAGGTAAAGCCATGCCGCCTTCTGCCTTTTGTCTTTGTAAGGTCGCTCTTTTGATGCGTGGATGTTTTGAATTCCAAATAAATGAGGTTATTGTCGAATCTAATTGCCTAAAAAATGATTTATTAATGTATATTGGGATGTTTTGAAATAAAAAAGGAGTTTAGGAAGAATATTCATCTTAACAGTGTTAATTCTTCCAGCTAGTGTGAGATGAAGGGTTGACCATCTATGCAAGTCTTGTTTAATTTTTTCCATGCAAACGGCGAAATGTTGTTGATCAAGAGCTTTATGTTTACTTGTGATTTTTACCCCTAGGTATTTAAACTGTTCTGCAATGATAAAAGGTAGGGTATCTAATCTAATATATGCTTGAGAGTTCACTGGAAAGGGTACACTTTTATTCAGATTAATTCTGAGACCAGAGATCTTTTGAAATTCTGTGAGTGCTGCTAAGACTGCAGGCATAGAATTTTCTGGGTCTGATGTATACAGTACCATGTCATCTGCATATAATGAGATTTTCTGTTCCAGTCCTTCTCTGCTAATCCCCTTTATCTGATCAGTATTTCGACAATGTATTGCCAGTGGTTCAATGGCAATCGCAAACAGCAGCGGTGACAAGGGGCATCCTTGTCTAGTGCCACGTTCTAGTTTAAAGTAGTGTGAGCAAATGTTGTTGATGCAAACTGAAGCTTCTGGGTTAGTATACAGTAATTTAATCCATGCACAAATGTTTGGGCCAAACCCAAACTTCTCCAATATAGTAAAAAGGTATTTCCATTCAATCATGTCGAATGCTTTTTCTACATCCAATGATGGTAATATTTCTGGGGTGTTTGATTTAGTTGGTGAGTATATTACATTAAACAGGCGTCGAAGATTTGAAGATAAGTGCCGGCCCCTAATAAATCCAGTTTGGTCTTGTGATATTACCGAGGGGAGCACTTTCTCCATCCTTCTGGCTAAGATTTTAGAGAGTATTTTAACGTCGTTATTCAGAAGTGAAATTGGTCTGTATGATGTACATTGTAATAAGTCCTTATTTTGTTTTGGAAAGACAGTGATTACTGCTTGGCGAAAGGTTTGTGGAAGAGATTGGTTATCTCTGGCTTCTGTAAATGTTGCTAATAGGAGGGGAGCTAGCTGAGCAGGGAATGTCTTGTAAAATTCTGCAGGGTAACCATCAGGGCCTGCTGCTTTCCCGCTTTAGAGTGACTTTATAGCATCTAGTAATTCTGATAACGCCAGAGGTTTATCAAGTTCCTCCACACTAGAAGCGTCTATTTGTGGTATCTGTAATGTATCCAGAAATGCATTAGATTGTGTATTGTCTTCCTTAAACTCAGTAGTATATAGGGATCTATAGTAGTCTCTGAAAGTGTGCATTATATTTTGGTGTTCAATTTTATCTCCGTTCGTGCTAGTGATTACCGAGATTGCGTTGCGCACTTCTTGCTTGTGAATTTGTTGAGCTAAAAGCTTATTAGCTTTCTCCCCATGTTTATAGTAATGATGTCTGGATTTGTAAATTAGTTGTTCAGTTTCTTTAGTTGTCAAGAGGTTTAATTCCGAATGTAGAGCCTGCCTTCTCCTATGTAGAGTCTCGCTTGGTAGTCTGGCGTGTTCTTCATCTATTTTAGTAATTTCGCTTTTTACCTCTGCTACTTTCTTGGCCTCGGATTTATTTCTGTGGGAAAGATATGAGATAATCTGTCCTCCTAAGAAGGCCTTAAGAGTTTCCCAGAGTATTCCTGCAGAGATCTCGGGGGATGTATTTGTCTCTAGAAAGAATTTGATTTGTTTGGATATAAATTCAGTACAATTCTCATCAGCTAATAGAAGCGGGTTGAGGAGCCATTTGTGGGGTGAGTGCATGGGGCTTAGTAATTTTAGCTCCAAGATTATAGGTGCATGGTCAGAAATAACAATAGCATCGTATTTGCAAGATTTAATCTTAGGCAAGAAGTTATTGTCTATAAAGAAGTAATCGATCCTTGAGTAACAATGATGTACTGGTGAGTAGAAAGATTATGTTCTTGAATTTGGGTTTAAAAACCTCCAGGGGTCTGATAAGTTGTGATCAGTTATAAACTTTGTAATTATTTTTGCAGTATTAGATGCCGTTCCCCCTGTGGAGGAAGTCCTATCTAAAAGTGGATTTAGAACACAAAGTCCCCAGCCATTATAACTTTATGAGTGTTCAGATTGGGAATGGATGCAAATAAATTTTGTATAAATTCCTTATCAACATTAGGTGCATAAACATTTATCAAGATCATTTTACAGTTAGATAAGTCTCCCATAACCATTACATATCTCCCTTCAGGATCCAATACTACATCTGATGCTACAAATGGAACAGTTCTATGTATGAGAATTCCCACACCTCTAGTTTTCTTCGTAAAGCTAGAATGGAACATTTGGCCAGTCCAGTCTTGCAGCCGGAACTGATCCTTGCTTATTAAGTGGGTTTCCTGTAAAAATACTATTTTAGCATTTAGACCTGTTAGGTGAGAGAGTACTTTCTTTCTCTTTAATTCATGATTCAGGCCTTTAACATTCCAGCTTACGAAGTTAACTGTCCCATCATGGAGACACTGATTCTGAGTTTTTGATGTCATTTTATAGTATTATTATAATTATAAAGACTGAGAGGATAGATTAGGTATAGATCAGGCCTGCTCTCTTTCTCTCCCCCCCCCCCCCTCCCTTTTTGCCTCCCCAAGTGAGGCTAAAACCCACTTCACACAGTCCCAGTCCTCTGACATACCCAGAGACAGAGTACGTCCAAAGCAAAACTAGCTCCAATGCAGCAGCGCTTTAGGATTAAAAGATAGAGAGATCTCTTAAAAAAAAAAAAAAAAGTTTTGCACTTAAAATATATATATATATATATAGTCTTCAGCAATTTTAGTGCATTAAGATGATACACCCAGATAATAAACCCGGGGGATGGTGTTAAAAATGTGTCCAGAAGAAGCATAACAAGTGTTAATGCAGTAATAGCAATAATAGTAAACCAAGGGTATGATATTGAACAGTCTCGTTTAGGGTAGAGATGAAATAATTAGAAAAGAAAGAGAAAAAAAAAAAGAATAATTAGGCACAATAAAACATAAACAGATAGCGCCCTAGTAATACTTTTGCTTTATCATTAACCGCCATGACTCACTATTATGTATCAGAATAGTCCCGGGATCAGCTTTCTTAATTCCTTTTCTGCTGCTTCCTTGCTAGCGAAGACATAGAATTGACCCTGTCATTCCACTTTCAGTTTTGCCGGATACAGGAGGCTGTATTTGACACTGGCTTGCCGTAGCCGCTGTTTAATATTATAGAAGGCTGCGTGTTTAGTAGCTGTTGCTGGAGAGAAGTCAGGGAAGATAAGAATGTGGTTATTTTCATATATAATATCTTCCTTGTTTCTGAGGAGTGCCATCACCTCTAGCTTAAATGATAATCGTTCAAAACGAACTATAAAAGATCTTGGTCGGGGTCTGACGGTGTTTGATCCGCGTACGCGGTAAGCCGCTGCTATCTCAGATTCTGCTTTAAAGTCGTCCCTGATTATTTTAGAAAAAAGTTCAGCTGCGAATTTCATAGGGTTTGAACTTTCTCGATTCTCTGGCAGACCTTCAATTCTGACATTATACCTTCTACTCCCATCTTCTACAGCAGCCAGTCTGTCTCCAAGTTTTTCTCCGAGTTTTTTGCATTCGGAACTGACATTTACTGCTCTTTCCTCGGCACTGGCAGCTAAATGTTCGACCATTTCAATCCGATTCGTGAATGTCTCCTTGAAATGCTCCAATTGATCAGTAAGCGTGCTCAGTTTAACCGAATTTTCCTGAATGCGCTCTTCAATTTTACCCAGCACCTGTTGAAGCTCAAGTTGCACCTCTTGACGCAGCCTTTCATTTGCCTGTTGGAATTCCTGTCGCATCCTTTCATTTGCCTGTTGGAATTCCTGTCGCAGCCATTCATTTGCCTGTTTCATCTCCTGTTTCATTTCCTGTTTCAGTCTCTCATATGCCTTTGCCCTTGCTTTCTCATTAGCCTTCTCGCTTTTCTTTATATCTTGCATGAGCTCAGTGAGCAACACCTTCAGTTCAGATAGTTCAATTGTGCTTTCTTGTACCGTAGATGGAAGCAGCAGACTTTGCTATAGCCGGTGTCCCCGCTGCTCCAGGCTCGCGTAATTGAAGCCGCGGACTTCAAGGCCCTTTCCGGTTTCATGTGATCTTCTCCAATCGGCGAGCTATCCAGATCTGCACTCACGATCGCACCTTCGCTCACCTTTTCGCTCACCTTTTCGCTCTCAGCCGGCGACGATGTAGCGGACCGTGGTCCCGAGGAGTCTGTGCTTTCGCCCATCTGATCCAGGTCTGTCTCTGAAAGGCCGTATCTAGAACTGGGGCTTGCTGATCGCAGCTTGGGTGTAGCTTTAGTTTTCGATTCTTTCGAACCCCCCTTCTTGTTGGCCATGTTTATATGTGCTTACATATACTGTAGCAGTCCCTCTCGGGTTGAATAAATACAAGATATCTCAGGATAATAAGCAAATAATATGAAAAATAACACCACTGCTAGCGGCACTCCACTTCAGACGTCCATCTCTCGCATCGGACGAGACCAATTGAAGGTGAATGGGGTGACAGGGAGCAGCATTGTAGTGTGCCTCGGATGGCTGCCTGATGAATGGGGGCAGTGGTGGGTGATTCACTACCCGCCTTTGGCTGCACCCTGTTCGTTTTCGATGGGTGGACGCTGCAGGCAGCATACTGTATGCAAGTGGAGGTGACTGTGTGGTGCAGGTGTTGAACCGCCCCTCGCTGCCCCCATTCATTCTAAGTAGCACGTCTGCTTATACTGTTACGTACATAGCAAAGAACTAGCCAATGAAGACCTTTTGAAACTAGAACAACAGATGATAGCATTCAGCGAAGAAAACCAGAACCTAGAGACTCATAAACAAAAACGTTTTCTACAAAAGAGTTAGCTGATGCATTTCATCTCATCGAAGCAGGAATGGCAAGGCTATTTATGATGAGAAAAAGAAAAGCTCCATGCAAACCTCCCTTGATGCCTACTTTAAGAAACCAGTCCCATTTTCTTCATCAAGTTCTACCAACATTGTTTAAGGCTGTATTGCATTTGAAAATGTTTAAGCATTTACTGTGCATGCACAGAAAGATAAAAATAACTGTTGAGACAAACATCTGTCCAAATTGCTTTATTAAAATAATGTACCTGTTCCGACTTACATACAAATTCAACTTAAGAACACCCTACAGCCCCTATCTCGTACGTAACCCGGGGACTACCTGTAATATGCTATTGACACACTAATCCAGAAAGCATAAAATAACCATCTAACACATGTTTTTGTAACCTATCTGAAGTGCCTCAAACTTGCTAGCTAAAAGACTGCAAAAATGTGCTGCTGGTCTATTTAGCTGGAACGGTCTTTCCTTGAAAATAGGATCTTTCATTTCACAGAAAAAAATGCTATTTCCTAAAATATTCATGTGTGTTAGGGCTGTCATATTATACCTACATTAGAATTCAAATACTCATACCAAAATCAGCACTTAGGACTTGTGCTTTGACACTCCTCCACAAAATTTTCTTTTTTTTTTTTTTTTTTTTTTGTCCATGAAAAAGTGGAGTCAGGAAATGTTACACTCATGATTGCTTACACAAGTTAAACACATTCATTACTTTAGTCCTCTTCACCAAACCACCTCCCCCAGCTATCCACAACACTGTGCCTTTCCAGTGGTGGAAAAGCTGTGATCACAGTGCCCATCTTCATTTTATGTAACTAGGGGCATAGTTGGCATATTCATGTTTCGGGCGTAGATTTACTGAAACCAGTAAATGTTGCATTCTAATGATAGTTAAATAAATGCTTTTCACATATTTTCATTAATAGCAACCAAAACATTTTGCTACTAAGTTAAAAACATATATATTAATAGCACAGAAATCTTTTCAAACAAATCACTAGCAGTAGAGTGTTGTAGCGTGTTAGCCGCTGAAAGTCAAGCAAAATGACACCTTTAATTGGCTGACTAAAAGATTACAGTATAGGTACCAGAGTTGTCTTGAAGGCTTGCATACAGTATTGCGATCTTTTTAGTTAGCCAGTACAAGGTGTCATTTTGCTTTATTTCCCATTGCATAAAGGTTATACTGCTTGTGGAAGGTAAATCGAGCATGTAGAGCTGCCCAGTTTGATACCAGCACTTACAGTATACAAACATGTGTATGTCAAAAGCACAAATCTATATTGCTATTTTAATTTTGTAAACCTTTACCCCAATTAAATTCTAAACTTCCAGTGTTACCCCATGTACTAAAAAGCCTATACTTCTTCCCATTTTCCAGTAAGCAGTATGAAGCAGCCTGTTTTTGTCTTAATGATTTAGTGGATGATGGTCTCAGAAATGTTAAAGTTCTGTTTAAATGTTTCAGATTCATAACCGTTATGAAGGGAAGGATATTTCTAAGCACAAAAGAAACCTCGCAATTGCTGGTGGAGTCACCTTGTCCGTCATTGTATCTCCTGTGGTTGCTGCTGTAACTGTTGGTAAGTCACACATCTTAAGCAGCAATCTTAGTTTGGCTGCTTATTTATTTCCTGTGATGAACTGATAATTTCTTCGTTCATGTGTACGACGGTGGAGCCCAAATCATGTTAATGTACAGTAGGCTTTTTTTTTTCTATTGGTGTCTTTTGATTTTATTTTTTTTTTATATTTAACTTTGACAACTTAATGCACTTATTTGTGTCTCCATGCCTGTTGCTAAGTCCACAGGTATTTCTGTTTCTCTCCAATAAATTCCCAGCTCCTAATTTCCAATGGGTTGTATGATCTGTGTTTTAAAGAAGCCTTACTTTACAATTGCCACTCCATTTTATAGTAGTTTTGATTTTGTGACTTGTACTTTCCACTTACGCAGTCACTTACTAGTACTACCTGTAACACTTGTCAGTTGTGATGCATTTAATTACTGCAGTTCATTTTTATTTCTGCCATAAAACAAGAGTTTCTAGGCCATTGAGGCTACTGTTAAAAAAATTCCTTGATAATTTATATTCCTAAATTGTTAGCACTGAAAACCTTATCAAAACATTCCTGAGTGCTATAATGCAAATGTAAACATTTGGCTAGCTTCTCCTGATTTTAGTGTCATAAAAGATTTAACAGTACTGAATTAATGCTTTGTTACTGCTACATTCTTCCCTGAAGATTGCTGGAACTTTATTCCTGTTCTAGTAATAGCTTCACAGTCAATATTCTCAACTCTTGCCTTGATTTAGATGCAAGTTTGTTTTTTTTTTTGTTTTTTTTTTTTAAAGACTCATTTTGAAATTTTGTATTGCTTTACGTTTTGTAAAACTAACTTTTTTGGGCAAAATGTAATAACATCACTGAACTTAAGATGACATGCAAACCAATTGGAGCTGATGACAGTGTTCGTCATCCTGTGTACAGGCAGACCTAATACAACTACCTTGTGATTGAGTTTTATATATTCTTGGGTATTGAAAATAAAAACATAATAGATCAGGTGTTTGCCAATCTGTTATTTTTTCTCAAAGCAGCTCAGTCCTCAAATTAATATGTGGTAAAATGATCATTTTTAAATTTAATTTTGCACTTTAATATGGCAGGTATTGGAGTCCCTATCATGCTGGCCTATGTCTATGGTGTAGTTCCAATATCACTTTGCCGTAGTGGAGGCTGTGGGGTTTCAGCAGGCAATGGAAAAGGAGTTCGGATTGAATTTGATGATGAGAATGACATCAATGTTGGTGGTGGAAATGCTGCCATTGGTAAGGTTTCCTTTGTAATATACTTGATTCACAGTTTCAGAGAAGCATTTTAGCATTACAGTGAACCCTCGTTTATCACGGTTAATCCGTTCCAGACTCTACCGCGATAAATGAATTTTCGCGAAGTAGGATTCTTTATTTATAAATCGAACATTTTCGCAGTTAGAGTATAGAAAACCTGTTTATGACCTTTTAAATACGTTTTTTTAACATTATTAGAGCCCTCTAGACATGAAAAAACACCCGTTAGTCACCATTACACGCGTATTATCCAATATATTAGACAAAATAAGAGAAAATAAGACATATTAGACGTTACAAATATAATATTATTGTACTGTACAATTAATTACACACACACCGTTCTTACACACAACTACAAACCTATGAAGGCACGACCTCAGTAGGACAGTCTTAAGGTGGTTCAGTATCTTCAGCAGGTGCGTCGTTGCCTTCTTCCGCTGAAGCAGTACTAGGAGTAGGCAGTGGGTGTCTGGGTGCGCGGCTGAAGAACATCGTGATAGGCAGTTGCTGGCGCTGTCTTTTCATATGCGCGAGGAGGCTTTTGTAGGGTTCTATCGCTCCATCAAGCGCATTCTGGAACTGCAATGCACGCATCATTTGTGGGTCCCATTCGCTAATCATGTCCTGTACTTCCTTAATAGTTCTCACGACTTGCGAGAGACACTCAAGTGTAAGGCCAACTTCCTCCTCCTGACCCCCAGGAACCTCTGGCTGCTCCTCCTCCTCACTCGCAGATTTAGTCATCTCCACCAGATCCTCGTCAGTTAAGGGGTCCGAGTGTGTCTCCAGCAGCTCATCCACGTCATCGCGAGTCATATCCGCGAAACCTTCTCCTGTCAGCATGTGGGCTAGCCTAACTGCCTTATCCACTGCCGAGTCGCTTATATCCTCTGGGGTGAGTCCTCTGTAGTCGTGGAAAATTTCAGGCCACAACATCTCCCAGCTAGCCTTCACGGTCTCCGTCTTTATGTCATTCAATGCAGCCTGGATGTTCTTCAGACAGGTTGCGATGGTATACTGCCGCCAGTACTCCTTCAGCAAGAAGTTCTCCTCAAGGTTCATGCCTTCGACGAGGTGCTGCAGGGTGTTTCGCGTGTAGAGGGCTTTGAACGCGTGAATAACGCCTTGATCCATGGGCTGGATCAGCGAAGTGGTGTTGGGAGGAAGGAACTCGATCCGCACACCGCCGTAGGATAGGTCTTGCGCATGACCTCCAGCATTGTCCATGAGGAGAAGGACATTTAAACTCGAGTCCCTTCTCCGCGAAATGCAGCTTGACTTGGGGGATGAAGCACTTGTGGAACCAGTCCGATGACAGCTGGTTTGTGATCCAGCCCTTGTTGTTGTGCATCCAATGCACTGGCAGCTGGTTCTTGTTTTTATTCTTCAGGGCTCTAGGGTTCTTGGCTTTATAGATAAGGGCAGGCTTGAGCAAAAATCCCTCAGCATTTCCACACATAGCAATAGTCAACGTGATCTTTATACGCCTTGAAGCCTCATCCTTGAAAATGAATGTTCCCGAAGGCATTCTTTTCCAGAAAGTCCTGTTTCGTCCATATTGAACACCTGTTCTGGATGATACTTGCCCTCCTCAAGGATTTTTTTGAACGTGGTGTTCACGTAGTCCTCTGCTGCAGGCTGATCAGCAGAGGCAGCTTCTCCGTGGAGAACGACACTCTTCAGATGATACCTCTTCTGGAACTTTTCAAACCAACCCTTGCTCGCCGTGAAATCCATAAACGTTGCAGAAGAGGGTCCTGGTTGAGAATCGTCCGCCGTAAAGCGCTGATAGAGCTGCCTTGCCTTCTCCTGGATGACCAACGAATCCAACGGAATGTTTTTCTTGCGGCTGTCACTGATCCAAATGGCTAGGACAGACTCCATTTTCACAATGAACTTATTACGACTTGTCACAATGCGCTTTGCTTCCTTGTTGAAAGAGACCGTAGCCGTTTCACAGATGTTCTTTTCATCTTTACGGATGGAGCGAACAGTAGACTCATTTAAGTTGTAATGCCGAGCAACCTCCATGATTTTCTTGCCATCTCTGATCATATCCAAGAGTTTCACCTTCTCCTGGATGGTAAGCATCTTCCTCCAGCGCTTAGTTTTATTTTCAGAAGGCTTAGAAAAAGCAGCACGTTTAGGAGCCATCGTGGGGCTTAGATAAAAGTTCTCAGAAAGTGCATGCGTAGTGACGTAAGCGTGTATGAGAGAAAAATCGTGATAGAGTGAAGCCGCGAAAGTCTAAGCGTGATACAGCGAGGGATCACTGTATAGTATTTAGTAATTTTAGTAACCTGTCTAGAGCTTTAAAAATGTTAACAGGTACAGATTTCCTTTTATAAATCCAACATCTGTTCTTTATTGCTTGTTATTTGCTTAGCAAAATTAAATTCTAAGGATGCAAGATCATTAGCAATTGTAGTTATAAGCAAGTAAATCATTAACTTTTGTTTGCCCTAAATCTGACATTGCCAAATCTACTAATAAGAAACCACTACACACAGAAAAGCAGTTCTTTGTATTGAGATTTAGGGAAGCTTTACACAATTGCAGATGTGGCTGAAAAGTTACCTGTCTTCTGGAAGCATAAATATGTTGTGAGAAAAAACTGACACAATGAAGTCCATTAATACATCATAAGAAACCTTAACTTGTAATGCCTAAAGAAGACACACATTTCATGTAATCTGGAGTGCTGGTCTGCCTTTGTCGTTAGCTTTGATGTGTATCTGCAGCATGACTATTCAATTGCAAATTTGGGCCAGAGTTTCAAACCAAGAAATTTAGCTGAGCCAGACATTATCAGCAGCCAGTAAGCAACAGGCAAAACAGATTTTAAACCAACACAAATAAATGTATTGAAAAATAAGTAAAGTTAATTCATTGTTTCCCTTTCAAATTTGGCCACATCTGACACAGGCACATCAAAAAGTGTATAAAAAAATAATTAACAAGTTATAGCTGAGTAGAATCTGAGGTAGTAGCAATACTTTTTCCACTTTTGAAATCTTCTTTCGGCTGCTCCCGTTAGGGCTTGCCACAGTGGATCATCTTCTTCCATATCTTTCTGTTCTCTGCATCTTGTTCTGCTACACCATCACCTGCATGTCCTCTCTCACCACATCCATAAACCTTTGCATTTTGCCTTCCTCTTTTCCTCTTCCCTAGCAGCTCTATCCTTAGCATCCTTCTCCTAATATACCCAGCATCTCTCCTCTGCAAATGTCCAAACCAACACAATCTCGCCTCTCTGACTTTGTCTCCCAACCATCCAACTTGAGCTGACCCTCTAATGTACTCATTTTAAATCCTATCCATCCTCGTTACACCCAATGCAAATCTTAGCATCTTTAACTCTGCCACCTCCAGCTCTGTCTCCTGCTTTCCGGTCAGTGCCACTGTCTCCAACCCATATAACATAGCTGGTCTCACTACCGTCCTGTAGACCTTCCATTTCACTCTTGCTGATACCCGTCTTTCACAAATTACTCCTGACACTCTTCTCCACCCATTCCACCCTGCCTGCACTTCCTTCTTCACTGCTTTTCCACAATCCCCATTCCTCTGTACTGTTGATCCGAAGTATTTAAACTCATCCACCTTCACCAACTGTACTCTCTGCATCCTCACCATTCCACTGACCTCTCTCATTTACACACATGTATTCTGTCTTGTTTCTACTGACCTTCATTCCTCTCCTCTCTAGAGAATATCTCCACCTCTCCAGGGTCTCCTTATCATGCTCCCTACTATTGCTGCAGATCACAATCTCATCAGTAAACATCATAGTCCATGGAGACTCCTGTCTAATCTCTTCTGTCAACCTGTCCATCACCATTGCAATTAAGATAGGGCTCAGAGCTGATCCCTGATGTAATCCCACCTCCACATTGAATGCATCCGTCGCTCCTACCGCAGACCTTACCACTGTCACACTTCCCTCGTACATATCCTGTACAACTCTTACGTACTACTCTGCCACTCCTGACTTCTTCATACAATACCATAGCTCCTCTTGAGGCACCCTGTCATATGCTTTCTCCAGGTCCACAAAGACGCAATGCATCTCCCTCTGGCCTTCTCTAAACTGTGGTGCTCTTTCTTGGCATGAAACCATACTGCTGCTCACTAATGATCACCTCACTTCTTAACCTAGCTTCCACCACTCTTTCCCATAACTTCATGCTGTGGCTCAATCAATTTTATTCCCCTGTACTTACTGCAGTCCTGCACATCTCCCCTTATACTTAAATATTGGCACCAGTACACTTCTCCACTCCTCGAGCATACTCTCACTTTCCAAGTTTCCATTAAACAATCTGGTTAAAAACCCCACTGCCATCTCTCCTAAACACCTCCATGCATCCATAGGTATTTCATCTGGACCAACACCCTTTTCCATTTTTCATCCTCTTCATTGCTGTCCGTCCTTCCTCCTTGCTAATCTGTTACACTTCCTTATTCAGTATCTCCACATCATCCAACCTCTTCTCTCTCTCGTTCTCTTCATTCATCAGCCTCTCAAAGTACCCTTTTCATCTGCTCATCACACTCTCCTTGCTTGTGTGTACGTTTCCATCTTTATCCTTTACCACCCTAACCTGCTGCACATTTTTCCCAGCTCAGTCCCTCTGTCTAGCCAATCGGTACAGGTCCTTTTCTCCCTCCTTTTTTGTCCATCCTCTCATACAACTCATCATACGCCTTTTCTTTAGCCTTCGCCATATCTCTTTGTACTCTTGTCTACTTTCTGCATCTCTCTGACTATCCCACTTCTTCTTTGCCATCCTCTTCCTCTGTATACTCTCCTGTATTTCCTCATTCCACCACCAGGTTTTCTTTTCCTCCTTCCTATTTCCAGATGTCACGCCAAGCACCCTTCTTGCTGTCACCCTTACTACATCTGCTGTAGTTTCCCAGCTGTCTGATAACTCTTCACTGCCTCCCATTGCCTGTCTCACTTCCTCCCTAAACTCAACCTTGCAGTCTTCCTTTTCAACTTCCACCATTTGATCTTGGCTCTGCCCTCACTCTCTCTTCCTCTTCTTGCTCTCCAACGTCATCCTACAGACCACCATCCTATGCCTCTTAACAACACTTTCCCCTGCTACCACTTTGCAGTCTTCAATCTCCTTCAGATTGACTCTTCTGCATAGGATGTATTCTACCTGTGTGCATCTTCCTCCACTCTTGTACGTCACCCTATGTTCCTCCCTCTTCTTAAAATACGTATTCACCACAACCATGTCCATCCTTTTGGCAAAATCCACTATCCTCTGACCTTTTTCATTCCTCTCCTCACCATCACCTCCTCGTCTCCTCTGTTCCCTTCACCAACATGTCCATTGAAATCCGCGCCAATCACCACTTTCTGTCCCTTGGGTACGCTGTTCATCATTTCATCCAACTCACTCCAAAAATGTTCTTTCTCATCCATTGCACACCCAACTTGCGGGGCATATGCACTAACAACATTCATCATCACACCTCCAATTTCCAGCTTCATATTCATTACTCAGTCTGACACTCTTTGCCACCTCCAAAACACTCTAGGCATACTTTTCCTTCAGAATAACCCCTACTCCATTTCTCCTCTCATCCATACCATGAAAGAACATATTGAATCCACCTCTGATTCACCTGGCCTTACTCCTCTTCCATTTAGTCTCTTGCACACACAATATATCAACCTTCCTCCTCTCCATCATATCAGCTAACTCTCTCCCCTTACCAGTCATACTGCCCACATTCAAAGTTCCTACCCTCAGTTCCACTCTTTACTTTCCTCCTCTCCTCCTGCCTCCGGACACGTCTTCCCCCCTCTTATTCTTCTCCTTCTTCGGTCAACATTTGCCCAATTTCCACAGTTTTCCCAATTAGCACCCTGTTGACTAACAGTACTGGTGGCGGTCGTTATTAACCCAGGGCTCGACCGATCCAGTATGGAAATTTGTATTGTCCACATATTGATTTGCCAAAATTTTTCACCGGATGCCCTTCCTGACGTAACCCTCCCCATTTATCTGGGCTTGGGACCGGCACAAAGAAACGCACTGGATTGTGCATCCCTTGTGGCTGGGTTAAAATGAAATAAAGTTAACAGTTTTGTCATATAAAGTTTCAATGCTATCAAAGCTATCAGTACATAAACCTATTACAAGTGATAATGGCAGCTAACATGCAACATCTATTGCACACAGAGGAAACAGGTTAATTTTAAATCAACAATCTGTGATTAGCAGTGCCTTTTTCATAAACAAAAAGGTGGCATGAACGCACACTAAGGAGTTAGTCGGAACATCTGCTGGCTTGTTGCTGCTGGCAAGCTGCGTTTTCTGCCTGTCGTGCTTTGCATCGATCATTTCAAAGCCTGTACAGCAGCTGTCCTTTTGCCACTTCGCGTTGGGGCCTGAATGCACGCTAAGAAGCAGTGGTCTGATCATCTGCTGGCTTCCTGCTACTGGCAAGCTGCGTGTTCTGCTTGTCATTGTTTTAAGAGCTGGGAACACATGATGACTATCTGCCAAAAGCATTCCAACAACTGCATAGTTAGATGTCCGTAAACTTGTTTTAAATGTTGTCACTGCTTTGACTTGCGTGACGTTAAAGTGTCTCTTGCAGGACTTCAAATTGTCTTCCGAGAAGATCATGTCTCGTCTCCCTCTTAGGATTTTTTTGAGGTTAAAGTGTATCTCACGGAACATCAAATTGTCTTCCAAGAAGATCACGTCTCATGTCCCTAGTCTCCCTCCCAGGATTTTTTTTTTTTTTATAATAGAGAGATGTCTCACTGCTCCTCAGCTGCCTCCACACTTAAAAGCTAATTCCAGTTCATTCTCCTTAGACTTTGCCTCATCTGCTCAAAATTTGCCCTACCTAAGTTAAAACTTAACAGTTTTGGTCTTTGCATTTGCGCTCTTCCAAAACTTTATATTATGTTTACTTGACCCTAGTGGTTCATACACCTCTACACCCTTGATTCCATGTAGATAGGTTTGTACTTTAGCATAGTGTGTTTAAAAAAAAAAAAAAAAAAAGTCACTGATTGACAGTTATGCTCCTTATTTGCAAGTTTAGCCCAGTTGATGTGCAGGTAGTCAAAGCCCCCCCATGACTATAATATCCCCATGTAAAACTAGCCTCTTTAATAGTACTAAAAAGATGTGCATTGAAATTACTGTCTACTTTCTGCATCCTATAAAACAAATAAGGCCTTGAGGCCTTGCATTTAAATTATTTGACATAAACAGCAACCCCACCATTCTGTGCATCCTTTCTAAACTATTTGCATCCTTGAATGTTATACTCATCCCCATCTTTATTTGGCAAAGTTTCTGTTATTGCTAGAATATCAAATTTATGCTTCTCTACATACTCCAACTCAGTTGTTTTATTTTTGATACTTCTGGCATTAAGGTAAGCTATTTTTTAATGTGTTACTCATTTTACTTTTGCACTTAAATTTTGGATTAGAATTTATATTACACTGTATTTTTACTTTTTCACCATTGTTTGTCTCTTCATTTACAATTCTAAACCTGGCCTGTCTTAAACTACCTCCCTCCCTATTCCCTAGTTTAAACAGTCCTCGCCTAACCTGCTTATATGCCTCCAAAACACATTAGTGCCTCTCTGGTTTAGATGTAACCTGTCTCTACACTACAGGTCTTAATCTGTTCTGAAAGGAGTCAAAGTGCCTTACTCACCTCTATTCTTCTATCCTACACCAAAACTTAAATCATGTATTAAGCCGTCTGATCTTACCTGGACTGGCACATGGCACAAGCAGAACTTGGGAGACTATGTTGTCAGTTCTTCTTCTTAACCTGGAACTTAACTCTTTAAATTATGATTGCAGAACTGACAGACTACTATTAATACACTACTGGTCAAAAGTTTTTGAACATCTGAGTTTTTATTGAAATGCACATAGTTTAATGTCTTAATGTTTCATGAAGTCAAGGCATAGAAGAAATAAGCAGTGGAAAATCATAAAATAACTTAAGGGATCCTTAAGCATACAAAATTATATTCAAATTTTTAATTCATCAAAGTAGCTAAGATATATCAGCCAAGTTGTGGTAACCCATTTGATTCAAAATGCCAATCACTCTGCCTCCAGCAAAAGAACCCCAGACCATCACACTTCCTCCGTGTTTGACAGTTGGTGTCACACACTGTGGAACCATCCTTTCACCAACCTGATGGCATATAAACATCCTGTGTAATGAATCGAAGATTTCAAATTTTGACACATTGGTCTGCAGTGGAACCTCTGTTCACGACCATAATTCGTTCCAAACCTCTGGTCGTAAACCGATTTTGGTCGTGAACCGAAGCAATTTCCCCCATAGGATTGTATGTAAATACAATTAATCCGTTCCAGACCGTACAAACTTTATGTAAATATATTTTTTTAAAGATTTTTAAGCACAAATATAATTAATTACACCACAGAATGCACAGTGTAATAGTAATCTAAGGTAAAAACATTGAATAACAGTGACACAAACACCCAGGCTCAGGTCACACCTCTCTCTCTGTCTCTCTCTCTCTCTCTCTCAGCACATGGGGAAAAAAGGGAACATTTGAAAATCTGTAATTTAATAAACCACCAAGAAATGTAACATTGCAACAAATCACGCTACTAACCAATTGCTGTAAACACTTTTTTTTTGTGAGTTTTAAGCACAGGGGAAAAAAAATTAACATTTGAAAAATCTGTAATACAAAAACCATAAACCACCAAGAAAATTAACCTTGCATGAGTCGAGTTCTGGCAAGAAGTGAGGAGGAACTGGGTGGTGAGAAGGTTACAGTTTTGAGGGAGAGTCTGGCTCCGCGATGGAAGGATGTTTTCCTTCAGGTGTTTTCTCTCTTGTGATTTCTTGGGTTTCTGGTGTTTTTAGCTGTTTAGCTGGTGGGACCGAAAGCCTCATGCAGCCATTCCACAAACAAAGTCCTTGTGACCCAACCCTTTGTGTTTGCCCTCCACATTACTGGCATTCTGTCTTTGTTTGCATTATGCTGCTTGAAAGCACGAGGGTTCTCAAATTGGTAAATGAGTAAACTGATAAACGGTTTTTCCACCTCTTCCAGCACTTGAAGCCTCTACCTGGTTAATGCTGTAACTCCTTTTGCAACATCAGCTGCTTTAATAGATTCTTTCTGCTTTAGAATAGTCGTAATTGTAGGTTTTGACTTCTTGTACTCGGTGGCAAGATCAGTAACACGAATGCCACGCTCATACTTTTCAATAATTTCTTTCTTTACTTTGATTTCAATTTTCTGCAAAACTTTCTTCTCACCACTCTTCACTTGTTTATAAGCCATGGTTAACTGCAAAAGCTCACAAAATACTGTAGAGCACAAAGAGTTCACAGCGAAAGCACGCACGCACGTGCATGCACGCACGTCTGACCGAGAACAATGCAACACGTGCGGAAATCATCAGCGCGCACAAACCGAAAGGGAAAATGGCTTGTTCGCATACCGAGTGTGTGGTCGTGAACCGAGGCAAAAGTTTGGTGAACTTTTTGGCTGTAAACTTTGTTGAACATGTACTGAGATGTTCGTGAACCGAGGTTCCACCGTATAAGACTTTCTGCCAATCTACAGTAGTCCACAGCCAGTCTTTTAAATCCCGATTTTGTCCTTTAAGGATTGGCACCGGCAGTACAGTGGAAACTTTTTTTGACTAGTGTTAAGCTGTACTTGAAAGTTGTGAGTCTGCCAAATCTTATCAGAGTTTCTTCCATTTTCCACTTGCCTTTGGATTGTGTAGGACACTACTCACTAATACTTTAATACTTTTTTTTGCCAATTTCTCTATAAATGACAGGCCTACATTTCTAAGAATAACGTTCTGTGTAATTTCATTTGTTAATTGCCATTTTCTTGCCATTATTGCAGGAATTTACAGCTTTCTATGTTGTAATATTCTCCAAGTGTTCCTTCAGAGGATTTATTCACACAGTCTGTTCCAAATCTGCTTTAAGGCAGATAGATCAGGTCAGGTTAGAGAGTATGCACTGGTACATCATGTTACCGCACCCACACACAACAAAACAGCTTGGGCTCTCGGTTGGCAACCCCACAAGGCACAACCCTCCTAGTCCTATTAAAGACCATCTATCTGCTGCAGCCAGGTCTTGCATGGGCCTCCCTTTGGCCTGGTTCAGTCGCTCAGGTCCTCAACGAGGACAGAGGGCTTTTAAGTAAAGTTTGGACCCCTGTGCAAATTGTTTGCTTCATCTTGCAAGGCTTCATTTACTTTGCTGCACTGTAGTATGTAACATATTAGTTGTTCCCAGATGAAGGTCCATTTGTAATAATCTGAATATTTTTTGAGGTAGCTGCTTGTAGCTATTAATGCCTGCCTATCAACTCAGAATCTCTAGAGATGCTGTCCAGCTTTGCAAGGACCTGAAAATGGTTTGACACTTACAGTTCTGAGATTGGTGCCTATGGACTAGGTGCATCCTTTGCCTTGCACTTTGTGACCTTGACTCAGCTATCCTTACTTGTCTAGTCTGGAGTCTCCTCCCACACCACCTTGGGTGTGCACACTATCTCTCTAAAGGACACCTGGAGCAGGTCTGTCAGTTCTGTACTACAATGCAGGCCAGTCAACTCCTCCAGTAGTTCAGTGACTTTGAGCTCAAGGTGCTGGAACAGCTGGCATACCCTGCCGAAATAGCCTTAAAGTAGGGCTGGGCGATTTTGCCTAAAAAAAAAATCTTCGATTTTTAAAGAAAAATTCGAGTTTCGATTCGATTTTCGATTTTTTTTTTTCCAATGCACTTAAAAAATGGCTGCATACATCAGATATAGTGTCAAAAGTGCAACTTTATTGCTATGATTGTCCTCAAGAGTTAAAATGCGTAGAATCCCAAAACAAAAAGTAAATGAGGCTCTGTCATTCAACAATTTCAAGCTTTAACCCAGGTTTAAGCAAAAGTGCAACAGCTTCACAGTAGCTTAAATTTTCTGTTCAAGAAATCAGATAATTACAAATGTTGTAACATATAACATTACAATTAAAAAAAATAAACTCTTCTCAGTATAGTGTGAATATAAAAAATGAAACATGCCTGTGGCAGACATATAGCCTGCTCAAAGAATGAACAAATGTAAACTTTTATCTATAACAACAAAACACGTGCTTGTTAGATCTCTGAAACATTGTGCATGCTCATTCTAAACATTTTTTGCAAGAAAGATGAGCCTGTCCACAACCTCTGGCTTAAGGCAGGCCCGGTTGCAGGTAACTATTCCCCCACCCACACTAAATACCCTCTCTGAGGGGGCACTAGTGGCTGGAATAGAAAGATATTTTTTAGCCAGTAAGCTTAGCCTTGGAAAGTTGGGCTGATGCAGCTTCCACCATTCAAGAGGATCTGTGTCTGGCTCTATGTCTGGAATAAGGAAATACGTTGCAAGCTCAGTCTCAATTTTTGTTTTCTCAGATTGTGGGTGTGGCGTGGTGGATGGTGCACTGTTTTTAAAGAAGGCACCCAGAGTCATTTTCTTTTTTGGTGGGGTGTTCTCTTGAACAGCTGAGGGACCAGCTTCCTCTGTGGTAGAGTTGCAGAGAGCAGAGATCTCAGACACCGCTCTTTTTTTGACAACTTCCAGTTTGCTTGCATCAATGTAGGTTGTACGGAACCTCGGGTCTAAAAGTGTGGCCATGTCCAAAAGTTCCTCTTTCTCCAAATCACAGTATTTACTTTCGAGGTAACGCATGATGTTAGCTTTGATTGTTTTTGTTAGCTCCAAATCTTCCTCCTCTGGCAGGAGGAGACTTGTTTTAAACAAATGCAGCACTGGTTTGATGCATGACACACTGACATATGATTCGCCTGACAGTGCATCAGTGAAGTCCTGGAGAGGTTTTACTGCTTTGTTGGTGGCTTCTAATACTTCCAAATCTTGCCACGTGGGAACAAGATGACGCGTTTTCTTGTCCGCACCCAGGACACAAGTTATTGCCTTCTCTTGCTCAAGAAAGCGCTCAGTCATCTTTTGACGAGACCCCCAACGTGTTGGGGATTCTGAGATCAAAAGATGCTGAGGAAGTCCAAGCTCAGCCTGCACCTCTGTCATGTCTCGCCTTTTTTTCCAGCTGTAGGAGAAGGCTGATACAGCTTTTTTGCAGACCCCTATGGCCCGATCGATCCTTGGATCCTTCACACCATTCTCTAATAAATGTGAAAAGATATTTAGTATATTTTTTGTCACTCCAAGCTTAAACTATATATTTGATTATGTGAGTTTTCAAAATTGTTTTGTACTTTTATCACAATTTTAATAGCTGTAACACAGTTTAATACATAATGTATAATGAATGCAGATTAAGGAAAAGTCAGGTTTATTTATGTAACCCAGTCTATGTGTGTAAACCAGTTGAAATATATACCATGTTCTGGCTATTAAATTATAAGCAAACAGTACTTTACAATGTGCAAGTATGTGCACCTATTTATTCTTACACCAACTCTTACCTATAGCGTTGTGGAGTCTGTGGCCAAAACACTGCAAGCTGGGCCAGTTGTTGTCCTTAAGGGCTTTTATGATGTTGGTGCCACTATCAGTTGTCATGCAGACGAGTCGTTCCTCCGAAAGTCCCCAGGAGCTGAGAGCGTCTTTTAAGCCATGGGCAATTATGTCACCAGTGTGGTTGTCGGGGAAATACGCTGTCTGAAGGCAGATGCTGCGCAGAGTCCAACTAGTGTTGATGTAGTGAACCGTCAGACTCAGATATGGCTGCATCGTCCGGCTGGACCACAGGTCCGTTGTGGCTGAGTAAAACTGCATCTCCTCCAGCTCACTGCGGATCTTTTCCTGAGTTGTATTGTACAGGTGAGGCAGCGCTACATCGGCGAAATACTTGCGACTGGGGACAACGTACCTCGCATCTAATACTTTCAGCATGTGATTAAAGCCTCGCTTTTCGACAGAATAAATTGGCAGCATGTCTGTGGCAATATAAAACGTGATCGCCTCTGTAATCGCTTTCCATCGCGCTCCGTTCTTATCATAAGGTACACAGTTTGTAAAGCTCTCTGGAAGTGTAGTTTGCTTTTTAGCAGGTGTGCTAGAGGAGCCGTTTTCGCTACGGAGTCGGCTGCACTTCTCCCATTCTTCGGGATGTTTATTCCTCGGGTGCTGGAAAAGATTTGTTGTACTGCTGCTTCCAGTAGCAACAGCCTTGAAACATATTTTGCAGCAAGGCTTCGTCTGTGTTTCGTCTGCTGCATCAAAACCAAACCAGTTCCAAATTACGGAATTACCTGTGCCTTTCTTTGGAAGTAGTTCTCTGCTACACGCTGCCATGTTTTGACTGTGTTAGCCGGGGCGGGGGCTGGCTCATATCGCGCTACGGTAACCAACAAGGACGAAACGCGGAAAAGTCCGAAAAAACTATTGTGGCAAAAAACTCGAGTTTGCAAAATAAAAATCGCTTTAAACTACAAAATCGATAAATCGATTAAATCGATTTTTTGCCCAGCCCTACCTTAAAGGAAGCCATATGCCAAAAACCTTGCATCCGACTAGATTTGCATTGCACTGACCTCATGATTAAAATTTGGCTTTGGATTGCCAAAAAAGCTTAGCATTTTTAAAATTAAACATAAATGATTTACCTTAAATGATTAAGCTCCTTAGCATTAGACCCAAGCATCACTCAGACTATTAAAATAATGCTGAAAGGATCCCGAGCGTCATTCAGGCAACTGTATAGACATGTCTCACGTAAGCTTTAGAGCCGAGGATTTCTTGGGCTGTAGAATTGCCAACAGTGTTAGTGAGGGAAATGATACAGGTGTGTCTTGCATAAGCAACCTGCCTGAGTGTTACCCAAGCAACGGTACAGACGCATCTTTGCCTAGCCTCATAATGGAGTCTCGTCCAAAATGTATTTCAGCAGGCCAGGTGTTGCACGCTCTTGACAGTGATGTGAGCAGTAACGACGAAGTGAATGTGTCTTCAGCCAGTAGAATTGAAACGGACAGTGAAATTGGAAGTAATTCTGATGAATCTGAACGTGACTCGTGTACTGTTTGAAAGCTGATTAGTCAGAAAAGAAAATATGCAAGGAATCCCGCTACTATTGTCCTGACTGTGACGTTGGATTGTGTTTGTGCTTCAACATATACCACACAAATGACACATTTTGACAGTATGGTATTAGCATTATTCTTATTATTATTCATTTTTATTTTATACTATACCTTCTAAACTTCTGACTTTATACTAACAATGTTTTGCAAGTTTTACAGAAGTAATTTCAGATTTAATAAATACTAGCCATCCCCCACGGCTAGTAGTGAAACAGGACAGTGAGGAGGGCCCTGCCCAGCTCCCTAGTCCAGACGTCACGCTTCCCACTCCCCTTGGCCCTCAGTCTCAGATTAGCATGAATATATCACTCTAGCAAGCGAACTATGATTCTTAGTGCAATGAGAAGTCGCAAAATCAACCAGAATGTTCAAGCAAATTATACAAAAAACCTGTTCCAAATCCATTAACTAGTTCTCTTGTTCACTAGCTAAGAGGAGGTAAGGAACGTCCCGAGACTGGCGTGTGAGTGAGGAGGGCTCGGCCCGCTGTGTCTCTCTTGGATTTGCATAAATAAATCGGTACCGCAAGCAAACCATGATACATAGCACAATGAGAGAAGTCTTAAAATCAACCGGAATGTTCAAGCAAATTATTGAAAAAAAACCCAATCTAAATCTGTTAAGTAGTTCTCTCGTGAAAAGTGGACGGACAGACTGAAATGTGATTTTTCCAGCAGCAAAATGCTTGTTTACACGTTTCTTCAAGACAAATGTAGTGCTGAGGAGGTTAAACACTACTAGAGTTTTTTTTTTTTTTTTTTTTTTTTTTTACTCCTTCGGGCCCCTTAAGCTCTTGTAATATTTGCCCCTATAACTGTCTTCTTTTTTTATTTCTATAAAGATAATTTTACTTTTCTCTGTCTCATCTAACTTTGTGCCCCTCTTATTCCTTTCCTGCAAGGTCTTCACTCACACAGTTTGTGTTCCTTTGTATTGTAATTATCCCTTACACTGTCACCCTCTTACAGTGGGATGCAAAAGTATGGGCAACCTTGTTAATAGTCATTATTTTCCTGTATAAATCGTTGGTTGTTACGATAAAAAATGTCAGTTAAATATATCATATAGGAGACACACACAGTGATATTTGAGAAGTGAAATGAAGTTTATTGGATTTACAGAAAGTGTGCAATAATTGTTCAAACAAAATCAGACAGGTGCATAAATTTGGGCACCGTTGTCATTTTATTGATTCCAAAACTTTTAGAACTAATTATTGGAAATCAAATTGGCTTGCTAAGCTCAGTGACCCCTACATACACAGGTGAATCCTATGATGAGAAAGAGTATTTAAGGGGGTCAATTGTAAGTTTCCCTCCTCTAATTTTCTCTGAAGAGTAGCAATATGGGGGTCACAAAACAATTCTCAAATATCCTGAAGGCAAAGATTGTTCACCATCATGGTTTAGGGGAAGGATACAGAAAGCTGTCCCAGAGATTTAAGTTGTCTGTTTCCACAGTTAGGAACATATTGAGGAAATGGAAGACCACAGGCTCAGTTCAAGTTAAGGCTCAAAGTGGCAGACCAAGAAAGATTTCGGATAGACAGAAGTGACGAATGGTGAGAACAGTCAGAGTCAACCCACAGACCAGCACCAAAGACCTACAACATCATCTTGCAGCAGATGGAGTCACTGTGCATCGTTCAACCACTCGGCGCACTTTACACAAGGAGATGCTGTATGCGAGAGTGATGCAGAGGAAGCCTTTTCTCTGCCCACAGCACAAACAGAGCCGCTTGAGGTATGCTCAAGCACATTTGGACAAGCCAGCTTCATTTTGGAATAAGGTGCTGTGGACTGATGAAACTAAAATTGAGTTATTTGGGCATAACAAGGGGCGTTATGCATGGAGGAAAAAGAACACGGCATTCCAAGAAAAACACCTGCTACCTACAGTAAAATATGGTGGTGGTTCCATCATGCTGTGGGGCTGTGTGGCCAGTGCAGGGACTGGGAATCTTGTCAAAGTTGAGGGATGCATGGATTCCACTCAGTATCAGCAGATTCTGGAGACCAATGTCCAGGAATCAGTGACAAAGCTGAAGCTGTGCCGAGGCTGGATCTTTCAACAAGACAACGACCCGAAACACTGCTCAAAATCCACTAAGGCATTCATGCAGAGGAACAAGTACAACGTTCTGGAATGGCCATCTTAGTCCCCAGACCTGAATATAATTGAAAATCTGTGGTGTGAGTTAAAGAGAGCTGTCCATGCTCGGAAGCCATCAAACCTGAATGAACTAGAGATGTTTTGTAAAGAGGAATGGTCCAAAATACCTTCAACCACAATCCAGACTCTCATTGGAACCTACAGGAAGCGTTTAGAGGCTGTAATTTCCACAAAAGTCGGATCTACTAAATATTGATTTCATTTCTTTTTTGTGGTGCCCAAATTTATGCACCTGCCTGATTTTTTTTGAACAATTATTGCACACTTTCTGTAAATCCAATAAACTTCATTTCTCTTCTCAAATATCACTGTGTGTGTCTCCTATATGATATATTTAACTGACATTTTTTATCGTAACAACCAACGATTTATACAGGAAAATAATGACTATTAACAAGGTTGCCCAAACTTTTGCATCCCACTGTAATTGCTCTACTTTCCTGACCACTAGAATCTGTTCTATCCAGTGAAATTTTTACGTACTTCTTCCTTGTACTTACAAAATTTACTTACTGAGTATCTGCCGCTTGTTGTTTCCTTATTTCCAAGTGTTTCCACAGCCGATTATACTTCATCTGCGTTTTCTCATTAAATCTCCTATGTACTGTAGAGCCCCTCTCTTAACCGCTTTGAAGTCAGTTATTTACCTGTATCTAAAATTAACTCTTACCTATGAATGTGTGAGCCCTTGCTTTCTACTACCGTTCATGCTTAAGTGTAAGAGTTATGTAGTGATCTAATCTAATTATTCTTAATTTGCATTGACATTTTCCCTCACTAAGAAATCACTGTTCTTAACTATTTGTCAATACAACACAGATTATTTACAAAGTTGCAGGTTTTAGCTAACACCAATATCCACTTATCGCTTACTGCTTCTCAGACACTAATTTTGAATGTAAATAACAAGAATAAGTACAAGTAACTTTATTAAAACCTTCCCAGAGCACTTGAACAGAAGCAAAAAATTCCTTTTTAAAGGGGGGGAAAAAAAAGCATTTAGGAGCAAAATTTTTCTTTTAATTAACAACTCACACCTCATAAAACTCTCAGCACTTCTAGTTCCAATCGCAAGGATGACATCAGCACATTAGTATGTCTCACCCTCCAAATGAATATACCTCGGACTCCTAGATAAAATCGGTTGTCTTGGCTGCTGATTTGGCACACATTGCCTAAAACAAAGATAACAAACATTGTTTACATAACTGTTACATTTTTGCTAAAACTTGATTTGGAAAAATTAAAAGACGCACAATTTAGGTTGTTATGCGTTAACTGCCTGCTCCTGCCTGCCATACTCAACCTTTAGTCCTATTCTGTAGATTATTTTTAGACTGCCAGTTATTATCTACCTATGAATCTAAATACAAGTGGGGCCTCAGGACACTTGCCCAGAAAATGTCTGTTAATGAAAAATATTAGCATAAATGTGTGAACAATATGGTATTCAAAGCAAAGTTCAGTGGAGGATAAAATCTGGTAAATAAATATCTATTAGAATCAAAGGTTAAAAGCCAGAACCGATCCACAAAACTTTGAGCCCTAAATACTGCCCTTTTGTATCTGGCGTCTCCTCTCCATATCTCGTTAGGACCTCACAGAAAGAGGAGACACCACCTGACAGGTGCAGTCAACTTTGACGTAATGGCTCAGGTCCCCATTACCTGGCCATCGGCAGTCCTGGGGCACCACGTTGAGCCGTTTACGCACCCTGCCGCCTGTCACTCATTGTCTACAGGAGACTTTGAATGTTGGGCCACTTCTACTCCCCAGCAATCACTTAGTAAAAGTGCCCTTTCTTTCTCCTCAGGCTCCTGCAGCCCTAAAGCTCACTCACGGCCACCTGCTTCTCGCTCTTTGCAGCACAGGCACTCTCACTCATTCTCTCTCTCTTCTTTCCATTTAACCTCCATCTCTCGCTCGTCTTTCTTTCTCCCTGGACAGTGTTTCCTCCTTTCGTCTTTTTTTTTCTTTTTTTTCTTCCCCCCCCCCTCATGCTGGCTGTCCCATATATGCCTCCGTGGGTGCACGCACTGTTGAAAGCCAATGAAGCATTTGAGACAGACCGTACCCTCACATGTAGCTGCGTCTCACCTCAGTTACCTCTCCAACCTCCTGCAGCTATGTAAACGTGGCCACCCACAGAGATCAGCTATTAATTTTATTTATTTAAAAACTGAGCACTAAAATGTTAAACTGCGGACCTGCTTTACCACATGTAGAACTCAATTTATAGTACATCATGCAATACATATGCTGTTTGGTGTGGAAATCATAAAAGTAGTGGTAATGTTGTAATGCACAATCTGTTGAACGGACAAATGCAATGAATTTTTTTTAGCAAAAATGTTTGTGATGCACTATCTTTTGGAATGACAGACATAGCAACCGAATGACGATATAGCGGGTACTTAACTCAGGTTAATGATCAGTTGCCGATACACATGCAGACAAAAGCACAAAGCCATTGAAAATTTTGGCAAAGTCCATATTGTGCAGTACTGTTCCTCTCACTGTTGGTGACAGCAGCTATGTGCATCAAATCTAGTTCACTTTGTTTGAAAATTTTAAACATGAACATCTCCACCAGAAAATTAGTAGGAATTCGATTGGGTTTCTGTGTGCTTCATATCAGCAGAATTCCCACAACTTTACCTGAGACCCACCTGTATAGTCTGTGCATTTTGTAGTTTACTTCAAAATTTTTTGGGCGGTTCAAAGGGCAGTTTTATATACAATTTACATTACATTTCTATTATTAAGTTATATCATAATAGAAATTATATAGCTTACCATAATGCAGAATCAGTGGGAGACCGGAGCTTGTTTTCCTGCAACCACTATACCACAATTAGCATTATAAATGCAAGTTGCAGTTTTATTATTCATGTATATACGAGGTGTGGCAGAAAAGTAATGAGACTGATTTTTTTATTTACCAAAGTTTTTTATTTTTTTCAAACATCACTGTTATCCCCTTCAAAGTAGTTCCCTTGGGCAGCTACACACTGATGGAGATGTTGTTCCCACTGTTGGTAGCAGCGCTGGAAGTCTTCAACCGGTATGGTCTTCAGCATGTCCGTTACACTCTTTTGGATGTTTTCTAAAGTCCCGAAATGATGTCCTTTGAGGACATTTTTCAGTTTAGGAAAAAGGAAAAAGTCACACGGACTGAGGTCAGGTGAATAAGGGGGCTGGGGAACCACAGGAATGCCTTTTGAGGTCAAAAATTCTGTTATGGAGAGGGCAGTGTGACATGGGGCGTTGTCATGATGGAGCATCCATTTGTCTGCAATGTCTGGTCTCACGCGAATGACCCTTTTTCTGAGCCTTTCAAGGACGTCTTTATAAAAAAACTTGGTTGACAGTTTGTCCTGGAGGAACAAATTCTTTGTGGACGATTCCCATTTTGTCAAAAAAACAAATCAGCATTGATTTGATCTTTGATTTGCTCATTCGAGCTTTCTTTGGTCGAGGAGAGTTTGCAGTGTGCCACTCCTGACTTTGCCTCTTGGTCTCAGGATCGTATTCAAAAATCCATGATTCATCACCTGTGATCACACGACTAAAGAAATCTTGCTCATTAGCGATTCTGTCAAGAAGATCAAGACACTTGTTTTTTCGACTGTCCTTCTGCTCAATTGTGAGGTTTTTCGGCACCATTTTGGCACAGACCTTTCACATCTGTAAATGTTCAGTCAAAATTTGATGAACGGTAAATCTGTTCAAATTTAATTGTTCACTCAACATTCTTAATGTTAAACGACGGTCTGATCTCACAAGAGTGTTCACACGTTCGATGTTTTCATTGGTTTTCGAAGTTGAAGGCCTCCCTGAACGGTGTTCAACTTCAACGTGTTTTCTGCCTTCCAAAAATGATTTATGCCAGCGAAAAACTTGAGCTCGGGATAAAGAATGTTCTACATAGGCCTGTTTTAACTTTTCAAACGTCACACTTGCCGATTCTCCAAGCTTAACACGAAATTTAATGGCACAACGTTGCTCCAAATTCTGCTGTTCCATTTTGCGTGACGCACAACCAAAAACACAACTTCGCTAATAGCAGTCACAAAAATCACGTAGTTAACGGAAGGAGTTGAAACTCGCACTGAGCTATGGGAGGGTACTGATGTCCTTGATAGAGCACGTGTAACAGCGCAGCGTTGCCAGATCGCTTGCAGTGTTGCCAGTCTCATTACTTTTCTGCCACACCTCGTACAGCCATATGAAAAAGTTTGGGAACCCCCCCTCAGCCTGCATAATAATTTACTCTACTTGCAACAAAAAAAGATAACAGTGGTATGTCTTACTGGGGTGTTTTCTGAACAAAGATTTTTAGTGAAGCAGTATTTAGTTGTTTGAAATTAAATCAAATGTGAAAAACTGGCTGTGTAAAAATGTGGGTAATTTTGCTGATTTGAATGCATGTAACTGCTCAATACTGATTACATGCAACACCAAATTGGTTGGACAAGCTCGTTAAGCCTTGAACTTCATAGACAGGTGTGTCCAATCATGAGAAAAGGTATTTAATGTGGTCAATTGCAAGTTGTGCTTCTCTTTGACTCTCCTCTGAAGAGTGACAGCATGGGATCCTCAAAGCAACTGTCAAAAGATCTCAAAACAAAGATTGTTCAGAATCCTGGTTTAGGGGAAGGCTACAAAAAGCTATCTCAGAGGTTTAAACAGTCAGTTTCAACTGTAAGGAGTGTAATCAGGAAATGGAAGGCCACAGGCACAGTTGCTGTTAAAACCAGGTCTGGCAAGCCAAGAAAAATACAGGAGCGGCATATGCGCAGGATTGTGAGAATGGTTACAGGCAACCCACAGATCACCTCCAAAGATCTGCAAGACCATCTTGCTGCGGATGGCGTATCTGTATATCGTTCTACAATTCAACTCAATTTGCACAAAGAACATCTGTATGGCAGGGTGATGAGAAAGAAGCCCTTTCTGCACTCACACCACAAACAGAGTTGCTTGTTGCATGCAAATGCTCATTTAGACAAGCCAGCTTCATTTTGGAACAAAGTGCTTTAAACTGATGAGACAAAATCTGAGTTATATGGTCATAACAAGCTCTTTGCGTGGTGGAAGAACAACACCGCATTCCAAGAAAAACACCTGCTACCTACTGTCAAATTTGGTGGAGGCTACATCATGCTGTGGGGCTGTGTGGCTAGTTCCAGGACTGGGGCCCTTGTTAAAGTTGACGGTCAGATGAATTCAACCCAAAATCAACAAATTTTTCAGGATAATGTTCAAGCATCAGTCACAAAGTTGAGTTATGCAGGGGTTGGATATTCCAACAAGACAATGACGCAAAACACAGTTCGAAATCTACAAAGGCATTCATGTAGAGGGAGAAGTACAAGGTTCTGGAATAGCCGTCACAGTCCCCCAATTATCAAATCTATGGGATGATTTCAAGCAGGCTGTCCATGTTCGGCAGCCATCAAATTTAACTGAACTGGAGAGATTTTGTATGGAAGAATGGTCAAAAATACTTCCATCCAGAATGCAGACACTCATCAAAGGCAATAGGAGGTGTCTAGAGGCTATTATATTTGCAAAAGGAGGCTCAGCTAAATATTGATTTAATATCTCTGTTTGGGTGCCCAAATTTATGCACCTGTCTGTTATGTTGCATATTGCATATTTTCTGTTAATCCAATAAACTTAATGTCACTGCTGAAATACTACTGTTTCCATAAGGCATGCCATATATTAAAAGGAAGTTGCTACTTTGAAAGCTCAGCCAATGATAAACAAAAATTTAAAGAATTAAGAGGGGGTTCCCAATCTTTTTCATGTGTTCTTTTTTCAGCCACGCTGCTGTGATTCACAACTTAGACATGTCGCTGTGCCAGTCAGGCTGACAGGGCCAGCCATTAATCATTTTTTTACTAAGGAAATATATTATTGCATATAAAATGTACGTATTTTATGTACTTGTAGCTTTCACAAACAACTGAATAGGTGTTTTTTTTTTTATTATTATTAATTCCCTTCTAGCGTGTATGATAACATATATCCAAACAGGTTAATCCGCGTTACCAGTAACTCGGTGTTATCTTCGGTTGGAGGTTGTCCATACCTCCCAAAGTCACCAATGTGGGCTGTTAATAATTACAAAGCATAGCACATCAGTTTAAAAAAAAATACATTATAAATATTGAAAAATGCAGGACATTACTCTGCTCTTAATTACTTGATTATCCACTTGATATTTCACCAGAATTTCAATACAGTTTATTTTTTGTATAGACCAAAATTACACAAGAAGAGCCACAATTGACTTTAACAGGCCCTGCCTCTTGACAGCAACCCAGCCTTAACTCTCTACAAACACAAGAAAAAAACTCCCAAAAAAAAACTCTTGGTTGGGCGTGCAGTGGGTGTCAAAAAGAAGGGGGTCAATACAATATAGTACAATACACAGAACAGAACAAATCCTCAATACAGTATAAAAATAAAAATTTTAGAAGTACGGAGTAGAATTTAACATTTGATGATATCACATAATTTTTTTTTTTTAGAGTCCTGGGGACCTCATTTATCAAGCTGCCTCCCCCATTTGGCCATTCCACAGCTGAAATAGTGACAATCCAATGAAAGGACCCCTCTTTACTATGATTCCTGCGATCCTCCATCAGGGATGACTTTACTTTAGGCAGGCAAAACACCAAGTGCCACATTTGAGTACCAAGAAGAGAAACAGAATAGGTGAGGGTTAGTATCAAATTATAGCTATTATGTTACTTATGTTCTAGTGCTAATGACTAACAACAGAGATGCAGTCTGTACAGTTAATCAGTAGCTCTAGTCGGGATGTGCTAAACTGAAGTAGTGAGTCTTCAGCTGGGATTTAAAAAATGTGGTAACCATGTTGGCATCAGAATTCAGCTGTCAAATGGTATAAGTGAAGGTGCCAAACAGAGCCAGACTGAATAACATGCAGGATTCAATCACTTATAGAAGACGTAGATGACCTGGGTATTGACAGTCCTAACCATGTTGTACCAAGGGATCTTCATTCTGGGCAATTTTTTGCTTTGATATTTTCTGTGCTTAGCTTTGTATGGATGTGTTGAACACAGTTGCTGCATTGTCTTTTTTGCGTTATAGGTACTACTTTCTAGCTTGATGATGCACTGTTCTGATGTCCATTGTATTATTATTGTCAGTAGCACTCGATTAGTATTCTCAAGCCTGCAATGCGTTTATTGACCGGCTTTGTTATTTTGGAGGCCTTGGCTTAATGATGTTGTTCAGTAAACTCTGCCGTGTGGTGTTTCTGCATGAGGTCTTCTCTGGTGATGTGAGCTTGTCTTCTGCTCAATGTGACACTGACCTCTCGTTAAAAATCAACTCTTTAAACTAACACTTGGTTGATTAGCATGTCAGCACCTCTGCTTATATTTATTTTGAAATTAGTGCTTTGTTGAAAAGGTGCCATAGTATTCAATTTATTTAAAGTCAGAAATTCATATTGACCAATGGCCACATCCAGAATTGCAAAGATCTGCCTTACGATTTGGTCAGGGTGATTTCTCTGCCACAGGTGTACTCTGAGCAATTTTTGTAACTTTTCTCCAGTGATAAAAAGTACCCTAACTGTTGTTAAATGTGGTAATCAGTTGTGTTGATGCTTCCCTTTTTTAGGGTGCTCCTGCTTGGGATTTTGATAGTTCTTAGAGTACTACAAGGGGTTTATTTTTGTTCTGCCTGCTACTGCAGCCATAATAGTAAAGTATAAAAAAATGAAAACTTACATGTAACGCACAGCATCGTTAACTTAAGCAGTCACAGGTCAGCGTTCATGTCTGAAACCAGCAAAGGTTGACATGCTGGTTTTCTTGACAGACAATCTGAAAAGACCACAATGAGTGTTGAGAAGAAATAGAGATGCCAGGGAAACAAGTATTTTGCAAGGTTTCTGTTTAGTAGGAGACCAGGCCAATTTGGAAAAGGAATACCCAGGGGGCATGATTGGCAAGGAAATTGCCCACCTTGCACAGCAAGTTGGTTTTGAAGGTGAAGTCTTGCCATGAAACACCTCAAGTAGTCCTTCCAGCATCTTTTTGGTCCACCTTGAGGTCAGGATCCTTCATCGATACAGGACCATCTGGGGAAGCAGAGACTCATCCATGTGGATAACATGCCCAGTCCAGTGGAGGACTCAGTTGAGCAGCATGGCTTCAGTGCTAGTTAATGAGCAGCATTCCAGAATTTTATTCTGTGGAACCCTGTCCTCCCAAATGATGCCCAGGATGTTCTGAAGGCAGCGGATGTAGAATGCTTCTAGTGAGCTGATTTGCTTGTGGTAGAAGGTCCAGGACTTGCATCCATAAAAGAGTGTTGATCTACATACCATGTGATATTTCAAAATATTATTTGCCATGCAGAGATTTCGCTTACAGAAGACGCGTTTGCTTAGGCAGCCAAATGCAGAGGATATTAGTTGGTGGTCGTTTGTGATCTCATCAGTCACAGAGACATCACTAGATATTATGCTTCCAAGGTAGATGGCGATGATGGTAGCATATTTCAATGAGTTGGGAATTTTGACAAGCATAGAGTGAAGAAATCAGTTAATTTGACAAGGAGATTGAGTCCTTATTTATATATTTCAGAAGGCATATTGTCTTTATCAGCAGGTTTCTTGTTCTTAAGGGCTTGGATGGCAGTTTGGACTTTATGGAGAATTGGACACTCACCTAGTTCAGGAACCTGGAGGAGTGTGGGGATCTTATTGAGGACTGAAGGATTCACTGGGTTCATTTGGTTCAACATTTCTTGAAAGCGCTCTGCCCAACAATCCAATATTCTTTGCTTGTCTCTGAGGTGTGTCACACCATCTGCAGTCTGAGCTGGATCTCCATTATATTGTGAAGAACCATAAATTCCTGATAGCATTGTAGATGGTGTAGATGGACTCCTAGGTGTCATCCAGGAGGGGGAGAATCTTGTCTGTGGTGTCCTCGAACCAGTCTGGACTCTCCTCTTGGAGAACCCAAGGGCTTACTTGGAGGAAGACTGCAGGGCTATGAGCAACGAGGTCCACAGTTCATCAATATCAGGATTGATAGTCATGCTTGTAAAGGTGACTTGTCAGCACTTGCAAGGGATGCAACATTGAGGCGTTGCTTGTGGGATTGTCTTCTGGTAGCTGGTCTAAATGCAGTGTGGTGGATGGACTAGACAAGCCTTAGGTCTGTATGGCAGACCATATCTTGTTTATGTGATTAAGACATCCTTGACATCACACCAATGGGCAATCATATAGTCCAGGAGGTGCCATTTCTTTGATTGAGAATGCATCCATATTGTCGTCTTTGTTGGGGATTTGAAACATTGTGTTGGTAATGGACAGTTGAAGGATAAGGGACTGAGTCTGTTGCTGTTTAAGTTTCCAGTTCCATGTTTCCCGATCACATTATTCAAAATGTCAGAGCTCTTTCCAACTCGTTCATTGAAGTCTTCAAGTAAGGCAATCTTGTCTGAAGCAGGAACATTCCGGACTGCTTTATTAGAATCACAGAAATTGTCCTTTTCCTCTGAGTCTAGTGTAGGAGCAAATGCACTGACGATTGTCTAATGGGGACCTTTCACCAGTGGAACACTCAGGGTCATTAAGTGTAAGCTGATGCCAACAGGGGACGCTAGGATTTTCGGCATTAGTTCATTCTTGACAAAAGAGGCTGATTCTGTTGGTCTGCACCTATGGCTTTGATCGGCTTTTCCAGAAGAATATACTGTATATCCGGCTGCGGTTTCAGTGATGGGGCCTTCATCAGCAAGACGAGTTTTCATGGAGGGTACAGATACCCACTTTGTAGCATTGGAGCTCTGAGACCGTGAAGGCTGTTCTCCAAGGTGGTAGAATCCATGAGTAAGCAGACCTTCCAAGAAGATAGGATAAAAGATTTTGTAGTTTTTCAACTGCATGTAAAGAGGTGTCTCGCCAGGTGTGGTTTCCTGGCCAAGTACAGACAGAACAAAACTTTTTTTTAAGGACACCTTTTATTGTCCCCTTCCTATCAGGAGTAGGTAGTGCTATCCTTGGAAAAAGGCTGCCTAGTCATCACTCTGGCAGCACAGAGACCAAGCGCTTGTCCTTGGTGTGTTTCTGAACTGCCATCACAGCAAAGTGCCTGACGTGCAGGTTCCATTCTAAGAACATACACCATTACCCAGTGGTAATTCTCTTAAGCTGTTGCCCATCACAATAGGATTTCGATGCAGGAGAAAGGATGAGGAAAATAGATGGATGGAAGAAACAAAGGAGTTATTTATCGGTTGTAGTCAGGTTGCACAATCCTTAATCACACCGCTTCACTTCCTGTAAGAAATGAACGTAGCAAACCAAGTGCAAGACGATTAGGTACAGCAAAAAGTTTCACCGCTTTGGATGGACCCATGTTATGAAATAAAATAAACACTTTTTGTAATGTACTATAACCCAGATTACAATATGTGAATGTCATGTTGTTACTATTAATTTAGCTATTATACAACTATGCACTGGGCTTTATTTTTACATCAGAAAAGTACTTAATTTTGACTATTGATTGTGAAATGGGACATTTGAACTTGCTGTATTTTTTTTTTTTTTTCTTCATTACAATTTAAATTTTAGTAGTCGGAGTCTGTACATTTTTGCCGGCTCCGACTCCAGGTACCCAAAATTGTCTCCGACTTCTACTCTACAGGCCTGGTTATATACTTGATTATTCTATGCCAATTAAAAATGTACTAAAGACCTCATCCTTGCACCTTGCATTAGAATATAAAGCAGTTAATATTTTGATATCTCAGTTGGACAGAGTGGTGGCTTTGAGGCTAGGGATCTGCACCAGCAATTGGAAGGTTCTCCGTTCAAATCCTGAAAACGGCAGATGTAACTATACTCCGCTGAGCACTTGAGCAAGGCCCTTGACCTGCAATTGGTTCAACCTGGGGTATGATGTTAAACTGCATCTAGCCCTGCAAACGGGTCCCCCAACTTACAGGAAAAACTTGGGGATTGGTGGAAGGATTGGCATGCCAGCCACTATATACACTATATATATATATATATATATATAACTTTTTTGACGTTGTCATTATGGGGTGTTGTGTGTAGAATTCTGAGGAAAAAAATTAATTTAATCCATTTTGGAATAAGGCTGTAACATAACAAAATGTGGAAAAAGTGATGCGCTGTGAATACTTTCCGGATGCACTGTAAATTGTAACTTCCATTGCTTTTAACCGATGCTGCTGCACTGGATTCCTCAATTACATTATCAGAACTTAAGCAGCCTATAGATTTCTTGAATTTTGGAAAGTTGCTTGGCCTGATGGTTTGTCTCTGGAGGTCCTTTCTGCTTTCTGGAACCCACTAGCACACCCCTTTGCATGTATATGTTGTACTCTGATTTCTTTCTCCAATTTGAACCACTTAATTCAGCATTGATTACCCTTGGTTTAAAATAGAGCAGTCCGATGGTTCTTTGTCCTACCACCCAATCACCTTGATTAATTCTGATACATGTTGTTAGCAATGGTCCATGCACTGGGCAATAAAGTTTTACCTTTCTCTACTGAACATTATCGTGTATAATTACCATATTTTTAAGATTAAGGAATCACTTTCCTCATAATCCTTTCTTCCACTAACTCTTTGTTCCAGACTGGCAATTAAAATTAATATAGTCCCTTGTTTTAACTTTGCTAGTGTCTTGCTCCTCCTGTTCCACACCACCACTCCCCCCACCCCCAATTACATATTGACCAGACTTTAGAATTGTTTTATCTGTGTTCCTATGGAAAGTTAAGAAGCCTTCTACTAAGCACTCCTCATTGATTTGAGATTAATCTGAGGGCAGGGTGTCTCTGGCAGTCATAGATTTATATCACTGGTCATATGTACCCTTTACCCTTTGACCAATATGAAGCTGTTTATATCTTCCTACAAATGTACAATTCTGGTTCCATATTAAATGGAGAAACACCTTGGAAATAACTCCAATTCAGCATAGCCATATACCCTCAAACCTTCCTGAATCCTGCCCTTTGTATTGACGGGATGACTCTCTTTTTTCAGTCATGGGCTGGTCAGGGCAATAGGATCCTTTTTGACATTTATAATGACCTTGGATTTGAAACATTCCAATTACTCTTGTACAGGTTTTTATCCTCCTCTTTCCTTTTTCCATCTTCAAATCAGATTAGTCCCTAAGGTAAACTATGTATATTTCCCCTGCAGTCCCTTCTGCTTAAATGTTCCTGCTCGTTGTCTTCAAACTCTATTTTGGTATCAACAATAATATGCAAGAATGTATAAGGTATTTGCTAAACCTCTAACCTTATTTTAATTCTGGCAGAGGGGTCTCCTTTCACTTTCCACCCATCTTGTGGAAAGCTTTCCTTAACAATATCTTGGCATCCTCCAGTAAACCCAATTATCAGCATACACAATTTAAATTTGTATATTGCCTGTTCCTCACCCCTCATAAACGTCTTGCTATTCAGTTGGCTGCTGAACCCATCTGTCACTTGGCATCCTGTAAACATATCTATTTTTTCAGTTAATATTCCGATTTCCCTCACATTTCTTCTCCCGGACCTGTCTTCTCTTAGCCTGACTTCTTTCCAACGGAGCTTATTCCATCTGGGTGCCATCTCTGCTAAACAAGTTTTGCCTCTTGCTGGAAATCTTTTGACTCGGTTTCTGTAAATGTCTGGAAGTACTCTCTTTAAGTTAACCTTACCTGAACTTGAACTTTCAGTAGTTGCATATCAATGGATCATCTGGCAGGCTGCTGTGCACCATGCCACCAATCTTAATCCTTACTTTTACTCTAGTCAATGAAAGTGTGAAACTAAACCAGTTTCATGAGAATAGTCAACAGGAATGTGTGCATATCACAATTTTTTGTACAAGAGCCAAATGTTTAACTGATGATATGTTAAATCAAAGGTAAAATACTTTGTACAACAGTTTTTTTTTTAAGTCAAAAATGTTATAAGTTGGTGTTTATTGTTGCATACACTTTCTTTTCAACTATCACATCAAAGATTAACAAGTTTACATTTATTTTAGATACCACATCTGTTGCAGAAGCACACAATAACCCCAGTATTGGTGAAGGCAGTGTAGGAGGAATGACGGGGAGTTTGAGCACCAGTGGTAGCCACATGGACCGTATAGGTGCAATAAGAGACAACTTGAGTGAAACTGCTAGCACAATGGCATTAGCTGGGGCAAGTATAACGGGAAGCCTTTCGGGAAGCACCATGGTCAACTGTTATAACAGGTATGTTAAATCTATAATTGGTAGTTTTTGGTTAGTTTCTGTATCATAATTTCTGTAGTAAGAGTTGAAGTATGAAAATCTTCTTAAAATATAAACTCTTCTGCAGTCTTTTCAAATCAAATAATTGTACTCAATGATTTTCTATAAAATTTTAATGCATATAATGTAAAAGCAGCAGTGATGCACAGTGCAGTTTACAGATTATCTCTAAGTTTTTCTCTCGTGCAAGGTTGGCCTCTTCATGGTTGCCACTTTCATCAAACAAATGTGAAGAATTTCCTTATTTACTGTAGGTTAACAGTTGCAGTATCGGAGATACACAACTCAAAGAAACCAATAAAAGTATATTGATATTCCAAATTAAATGTGTCACTGCATTAGCCAATTATGAAGTGCAAGGTATTGAGAATGTTAGGTAAATAGGATGCCCCAAGGATCCCCCTCTTTGGGTGGAAAGGGTGTGAAATGTAGAGCTCCCTGAGGGAAAGCTGAAGAGCAGACCCAGTGCAATGTTGGAAGGATTTGTAATCTGTATAATATCTTATACACCAGAATATTTTTCTCAGAAAGTTGAGTCATGAACAGCAGTTATTAGGAATAGGTATTTTAAGTAATTGTTTGGATTTCAGACTGTGATACACAGATGTCATTGAATAATATAAATAACTATAGCATAACACATCATATTCACTAAAGAGTAGCATTTAATCAGTAAATCTTTTACAGTAGGTTGAAAGATCAATTGTAACAATTGTAAAAGTCTTTCTTTGGTAAGGGTAGAAGGAAAAATGATAAATGTCTTTTCGATTATCAAGTTGGTAATGTGGTGATGATTTTGTATTGTCATAATTTTGCTATTTTTTTTTCCTGGGACAGATGTTGTTGGAGTAGCTATGAGACCAGAAATATTCTCTGCTGCACGTGGAATAAAGATAATCACAAGCTTCATTTATTTTCATATTTAGTGACTGCCATTCATATCTTAATTTGTTGTTGTCAAGTAAATTATGTGGTGTTTATGATCCACTAGCATTTATGCACAATTTTTTTCTTTCTAGTTAACTTTGTGGAATTACCTGACTACAGAGATTTTTATTTGTGATCAAAATTATTTGCCTCCCAAGATTAAAATTACTGCTAATTGTTTTTAGGTTAGAGGTCCAAGCAGATATACAAAAAGAACGCTACAGTCTCAGTGGTGAGTCTGGTACAGTGAGTTTGGGAACAATCAGTGATAATGCAAGTACCAAAGCCATGGCTGGATCCATTCTGAACTCTTATATCCCTGTGGACAGGTAAGATTAAAACAAATATTAATTTTGAGTAATAGGGTTTTGGTAAAAGTTTGGGAATTATTCTATATAGATTTGTTACATTGACAAATTAATTCTCCTTGTTACATAAAGAGTAATGTTTTACAAGACACATTTGTGCTTTTCCAAAAACTCATACATACAGTAGTATCTTTAATTGTTTTGTTTCTTGCCAAAAATGAGTAAAAGAGTACAAAAGATTTTTTCAGAATCCTTTTATTCAGTCAGATTCTGAAAAGTTTCACAGAGTTGTGCTATAATCTTTGCTACGGAACTTAAATTTTCTTGAAGAACTTGCTTCATAATGCTTAATTGTTTACACCTTTTTTAGTTTGCTGTGACTATTTTGTTGAAATGAACATTCATGCTAAAAGTATGCACCCCATAGGATAAACAAGATATACAATATCTTGACATGAATGGCATTAATGATTAGTTTAGAAAGTACTGTAAGCAATTTAACGCTACACAGAAGAAATCTATAGGGTTTGCCATTTATATGGATACACCTTAATAAAATGGGAATGGTTGGTGATATTAACTTCCTGTTTGTGGCACATTAGTATATGTGAGGGGGGGGGAAACTTTTCAAGATGGGTGGTGACCATGGTGGCCATTTTGAAGTCGGCCATTTTGGATCCAACTTTTGTTTTTTCAATAGGAAGAGGGTCATGTGACACATCAAACTTATTGGGAATTTCACAAGAAAAACAATGGTGTGCTTGGTTTTAACGTAACTTTATTCTTTCATGAGTTATTTACAAGTTTCTGACCACTTATAAAATGTGTTCAATGTGCTGCCCATTGTGTTTGTGTTAACAAACAAAACCACCGCTATTGGTCTGACACTAACCCACATTGGATAGATCCCTCCAAGACTGTTGGAACAAAAAAATTGATGGTATGGTGTGGTATATGGGGTACAAAGATAGTGGGGCCATTCTTCATCAATGGAAACCTCAAGGCCACTAAATATGTGAAATTGCTACATGATGATGGGTTTCCCTCTTTATGCACTGAAGCTGGCACATTCCCTGAGTTTTTCCAGCAAGATGGTGCACCACCACATTATGGGTGTCAGGTCCGAGCATTCCTAGATGAACAGTTTCCTGGAAAGTGGATTGGTCGTCGTGGGCCAGTTGAATGGCCTCCAAGGTCTCCCGATCTGACCCCCTTAGACTTTTATCTTTGGGGTCATCTGAAGGCAATTGTCTATGCTGTGAAGATACGAGATGTGCAGCACCTGAAACTACGGATACTGGAAGCCTGTGCTAGCATTCCTCCTGCGGTGTTGCTATCAGTGTGTGAAGAGTGGGAGAAGAGGGTTGCATTGACAATCCAACACAATGGGCAGCACATTGAACACATTTTATAAGTGGTCAGAAACTTGTAAATAACTCATGAAAGAATAAAGTTACGTTAAAACCAAGCACACCATTGTTTTTCTTGTGAAATTCCCAATAAGTTTGATGTGTCACATGACCCTCTTCCTATTGAAAAAACAAAAGTTGGATCCAAAATGGCCGACTTCAAAATGGCCACCATGGTCATCACCCATCTTGAAAAGTTTTCCCCCTCACATATACTAATGTGCCACAAACAGGAAGTTAATATCACCAACCATTCCCTTTTATTAAGGTGTATCCATATAAATGGCCCACCCTGTAGTTCCTTCTTTCTCACGCAAATCTTAATGTTTTTGTGTTCATTTAAGCTCTAGCTAAGCATTTTTCTTTTTTGGATTGGCAGGGATGGAAATAGTGTGGAAGTACAAGTTGATATTGAGTCAAAACCTGGTAAACTTCGACATCATAGTGGGAGCAGTAGTGTAGATGATGGAAGCAATGTAAGCCGGACCAACATTGGATGCCCTTCTGCTGGCTTGCCTGAAAACAAGTGCACTACTACTAAATGGTCTACAACTACTAATGGAGGAACTAAATGCAAAGGAAAGCTGAGAAAGAAAGGGAGCACAAAGATAAATGAGACAAGAGAAGACATGGATGCCCAACTTTTAGAACAGCGAAGCACAAATTCCAGTGAATTTGATTCTCCCTCTTTGAGTGACAGCATACCTTCAGTAGCAGAATCCCATTCAAGTCATTTCTCAGAGTTCAGTTGCTCGGATATGGAAAGCATGAAAACCTCCTGCAGCCATGGATCTAGTGACTTCCATACACGTTTTGCCACTGTCAGTCCACTTCCTGAAGTGGAGAATGACCGGCTGGAAAATTGTCCCCCACAGAGTGCAGTGTCTGTGGTAACTGTGCCAGCTCAGGGAGTAGAGCTCTTGCAGTTAAGCTATATATCAGAAGAGAACATAATCAGAAATTTGACTGAAGGGTACACGCTTACAGATGAACTTCTAAAAGAAACCAACAACAACCATCACCAGCCTCCAGTTGCAGCAAATAGTTGTGTTCAGACAGAAATTTAATACCTTAAGTGCTGCTAAAATTTCCCTCTTTAAAACCTTGTCACTAACAATCCTTGTTTATAAAATGTCACATTGAAGGATAAATATGTCAGATATTTTATATTTTTATGGTAAGAGAAGTTATTTCTCCTTCCAGCTGCCTAATTTTAATTTTAAATATCTTGGTAACAGGGTATTGTAATTATTTAAATTGTTTAAAAACACACATTTATGAGAAATCATACATATATAATCGTGATGCAGATTTTTTTTCTTTAATCAAGATGCAGGTTTTATTTTTCTTTTGAAAATGTTAAGCTGTCACTGTGTACACTGATTAGAAATGGAACCTGAGTGCCACTGTTGAAAATAAAGAGCTCTGGGGTAGAACTTGAATATTTCAGAGTAATTTTCAGGTGAGTTAATAAGCATTCTAAAAGGCTCTCTGCCAACAATTTGACTGGGTCTTTTTTTTTTTTTTTGATTAGCTATATATATTGGCTATACCTTTACCCCTTTTCTCCTCCATCCACTTTGTCACACTTGTGGTACATGCTACAAACAACATGTCCTTCTAGAGAATCTTCTAGTTTAACATGTTAGGGACCAGATAATTTTATAATAAAATCTGTGAAATTTTTAAGCTGAAACATCAAAGCTATATGTAAGACATGTTTGGTGTTTTAGAATATTGCTCTAGCTGCAAGGTTGAAATAATTCTCCCTAGATCAACTGCAAAACTATAACCCAGAACAACAAACCTTTCAGCACAAAGGCATTTTTTTGCAAGCAGAGAAATACAAAATTGACCTTTCTTTGTCTTCATGTGCCTTTGAAAACTTTTTTTTTTTTTTTTCCATACTGCAGGAATCGTGTCTTCAGATGTTTTACAGAATGTCTTTCTAACCATATTTTATGACCTGGATATTACTGCTATAGAAGTTGTATATACTCTGGTAGACATAATGGTTAAATGAGCTTTTGCCTACCAAAGACAACACTCAGGCTTTAGACAAGTATTATTACAATACATAAGTTAATCTTTTGTAGCACATTTTCAGTTGTGTGGTACTGAGTACTTAAAGCAAATTACTGATGCTGCACAATCTTAAAAGGCCACTATTTGCCAAACACTTTCCATCTGGATTTTCGTAATATTGTTTATTGCTTTAATTCAACCAGAAATTGCCTATACACCTGCAGTGTTAATGTCACTCAGTTACCAATTAAGCTTTATTTGGACACAATTTGGGAGTCCAAAGTGAAAAGTGGTTTATGGGCTTACTGGTTGGCGTTTTAAATTCCTGTTATTAATGGTGCTTTTGCTGAAAACTTGTTCTGCACTCCTAAAACTGCTGCAAGCCACAGATTTTTTTTTCCCCCTTTTTTTTCTAATTGTTCCTTGTACCCTTTTCATGTCCCTCTTAAGCTTTGAACACTAGTGCCAGATTTGTTTGTAATTTTTTGCAAAAAGCTTAAAGTATTTGTATATTTGTTTGCTAATTTGCTCTGTAATATGTGTGTATATTTCATATTGGAGAATTAAAATTCCAGTTAATGGCTACAGTCTTCGGTACATAATAATTTTAATATGCATTACCTTGACATTAAGAAGCTATACCAAGCTATGTTCGGTTTAGTGTTTGAACTTTTTTTTTTTTTTTTTTGCCGAGTTGTTCTGGAATTAAGATGTTTTTAATTTACCTACGTCAACATTTTGGAAAAAGACAGTTTCGTATTTACGCTAACAAGTCCACCTCAGTTTGAAATGTATTTTTGGGAACTTTATACCTTGGAAGCAAAAAGTTCAAATGTTAAGCACAATTTTGAATGCTCAAACTTTTGCTAGCCTTACAAATCGGTGTAACTCATCTAGAGTTTACAGTTTACATCTCATTAATCATTTTTGAACCCACAGTGGAACTTTAGGAATGGTAGTAGTGTCTTGCAACCCAAGGATAAACAATTTACTTGCTTTATTGAAGAGAACGGCATATTTTTTAACATTGTTACTTTTTCGGATGATGGGGCAAACTCACCATAAACTGCAGTCATGCATTCATTGATCATCTTTGTTTTTTTTCTTTCTTTTGTGAGAAATTTTATCAGTGAATGTTGCTCCAAATCTAGTATTTTCTTACTTGACTCGCACAAGGACTTTCCTGATATCCTGTCTCTTGAGAGGTTATAAGCTCGCCCTGAGCTACAACTGTGCATGAGTAACATACCCAGATTTGCTTCAACATGTTTACTACTTTCTTTCATACACAGGTAGATACATTTTTAAACACCCTCATACAGGTAAGGAACAGTATTGCATTTATCCCATATAAAGATAAAGTTAAGGATAGGGATTGTTTTGAAGACCAAGGGGCACTTATGCGTGGACTAAGTGTATCATGTCAAGGTATGGGCCAAAACCTCCATTGATCCTTGGCTCCAGGAATTTCAAAATGGTCTGATTCAAAGAAAATAGGGTGCAGATCAGAGAATTTCTACAGAATGGCAAAGTCAACTTTTGAAGCTATATCTAATGTAAATACCTTCATCTCTTTGCTAATGAAAAGTGGCAAACAAAGGTAAACACATGAGGAAGAGGAGGAATGTCAATAGTGGCAGAGAATAGATGCAACAAAATTCAACAAACCAAACTGAATTAAGCCAAATGGTACAATATTTGCTAAGAATTGGTGTTTTTGTTTTGTCCCATATGAAGTTAAAAATGTCTTAACCTTATACAAGTTCTGAGTGGGAGGAAGAAGAGGAAGCATTGTACTAAAGAAAAAAAACAAGACATGGAGTAATACTCATTTTTAACTAGCCAGTCAAGACTTGGAAGACAGACACAGAGATAACCAGGAATTGACTGAATTGTTTGCAAGTTTAAGAACTATGTGATGATTAAAGTAATGGAATGTTGCAATAAGGGGTTGAAGACTGTACCCAAGTACTTAAAACAGTGTAGCTAGAGTGATGCAAGGAGGGAAGGGCCACCATTTTACACAGAGAATTTAGGGTAGGAGAACAGATTTCAACAAGTTCATTTTGAAATGACATTTGTAGGAGTTCACTAGGAGCATTACCAAAGAAAGGTAAAGTGTAATCTGTATATAGAAATTGTTTTTGTTACTGGAGCTTTGTACCAAGACTGGAGTGGTTATGAGCCTTTGAAACTAGATTTAAATATCATTGAAGAAATAGAGCAGCCCTGCATAAGGTTGAGCTATCAGAGTTAGAAAGAACAGCTTCCACGAGTGAATATACTGTAAGTTCTTCAAACATTCCCCAAACTCCACTGATTGTGACCTACCAGTAAAATGCCAATTTGTGTTGTAGGTAATGGCAGAAAAATCACTAACAGAGTTAGAAATTTAGGATAATTAACCTATCACATGTGTCTGACTACAAATTGTTTGTTTTACAGAAAACGAAATGAGAATATAAAGTGTATAAACATTAAAAATAATGTATGTAGCCATGTGAAAAAGTAAATACACCCCATTGAAATAGTTAACTTTTTCAACATATTTGAACAGGAAAACAGATCTTTATATAAACCATGCCTATAGATAAAAGTGCTATACTTTAATAAAAACACCAGGAAAATTAGCATTTTATATTTAATCAACAAACATCAATAAATGTAATGGTCTTTTGGGGAAAAACTAAATACACCCTTTGCCTCAGATGCTGGTGTTGCCCTTTTTTGCAAAAAGTATCCCTGTGAACAATTTGCATAACTGCCCCACAGTTTTTCACATAAACGTGGTGAAATTTTTGACGGTTACTCCTTCCAAAATTTCTACAGTAGCAAGATGTTTGAGAGGTTTTTTTTTTTTTTTGCATGTGCCGACCATTAAAAATCCATTCTTTGGTGGGTTTGCAGGGTGCATTTCTGGGTCAGCTTCAACTTTCAAAAAGATGGCTTTGTATTCTCTTTAAGTAAAGTTGGATATGATGCAGAATTCATTGTTGAATCCATGGTTGTAAGCTAGACAATAGCCATTTGCTTTGCTCTAAATTCCAGCTGTTTTCATCAGGCTGCAAATTTAGGTATCCAAAGGTAAAGAGCAACAGGTTTAAGAACTCTTTTATTCCTAGTGCTTGAAGCATTTTAAATTCTTTTACTTGCAGGGATGCTGCTAAATGTTAAATTTATTTTGTGTACTGTTGAAAGTAATTATTCTTTGTATTGATCTTGTGTGTGTTTATGCAGTAATATTGGTTGTCAAATGTTGTCTTTGTTTTATCTGTTGGATCTCTGTAACAATGTATGGTGACCCCGAAAGGGCAAGTGACAAAAAATGTGAAGGTGTGATGTGCACAATTAAACAAGGAGACGTGCACACTTTAGGTGACACATACATTTAAAAGAGGAGACTCACAGAATATGGTGCAGCACAATTAAAAAAGGTGACACGCAGATTCAAATGAGGTGAAGTCAAGTCAAGTTGGGGAGTATGCACTGACTGATACAGTGCATTGCCGCACCCGCTACATAATGAAACAATTTGGGACCCCGGTTTGCAACCCCCTAGGCAGACACGCGATCCAGTTCTACCCTCCGGAAATGACCCTCTATCTGCCACAGCCAGGTGTTAATGTGAGCATCCCCTTGGCCTGGTCCAGCCACTTGGGTCTCTTACGAGCCGGATCACCCTCGGGGAAATGCGCCACATGGCCGTAGTGCTGTAACTGATGCTGCCTCACAATGTAGGTAATGTGCCTCATTCGGGACTCCAAGAGTAACCGCTCAGTCGCCACAAAGTTAAACCAACGGTACCCAAGGATTTTCCAGAGAGACACAGTACCAAAGAAGTCCAGTCTTCATCCCAGGTCACTGGATAGCGTCCATGTCTCGCAACCATTTAGCAAGACAGGAAGCACCAGGACTCTAAAGACTTGGACCTTCGTCCTTTTTCATAGATATCTGGAGCGCCACACAACCCTTTGCAGCGACCTCATTCACCCCCCCCATGCTGTCCCAATCCATCTACAGCTGGGGTGTCGAACTCCAGTCCTGGAGGGCCGCAGTGGGTGCAGGTTTTCATCCTAACCATCTTCATTAGTGACCAGTTTTGGCTGCTAATTAACTTCTTTTGCCTTAGTGTTAATTAACATGACTCAGGCCCCTTACTTGTTTCTTTTTTCTTAATTAGCAGCCAAACAATAATGAGCCGCCACATGACCAGCTCACCTGTGCCCATCACACAATATCTGAAAATAAAGAAAGGTGAAGGTCTTGGTAAGGCTGATCTCTCAGGTCCCCAAAACGGTTTGACGGTGTTTTTCGTATTAACCAAAAATCAACACTTTTAGAAATGTCTGCTGTGGTAGAATGAGAACAGCAACAAGCCATTGAATTAAATAATGGGTTTAATTAACAGCTAGAATCAGCTTCTCATTAAGAAATTGGTTGGAGTTTGAAACCCCAATTTAGCTGGTCATCTGTGGCTCGTTTCATGTCTTATTTCTGTTTGGCTATCATTTAATGATGAAAAGAGTCAATTCAGAGGACTGAATCCTTAAAAACAGGGCCATTAAAATGAAGGGAAAAGGAGTTAATTAGCAGTGAAAACTGATTAGGAAATTAGGGTTAAAATGAAAAACTGCAGCCACTGCGGCCCTCCAGGCCTGGAGTTCGACACCCCTGCTCTACAGACTTCATAGGAAGAGTCACCAGAGACATGAATGTCACTGCCAAAGTAAGAACCTCTCAACAAGGTCAACTCACTCTCCGCAAACAGACAAACTGCTGATGGCTGTGCCCAAGAGGTCATTAAAGGCCTGAATCTTGGTTTTTATCCAGGACACTCACAAGCCCAGTCACTCAGACTCCTCACTCAGTCTCTTGAGTGCCCTGATCAGAGCCTCCATTGACTCTGTGAAGATCCGTGAGTCTTTCTTCACCAACAGATGCCCCACAGCCGCTGGACCCCACAACCTTGCCCAACACCCAGTCCATACCAGCATTGAACAGAGTAGGAGCAGAACACACCCCTGATGAACCCCAGAATCAACTGGGGAAAAATGCAGAGGTCCTGCCTCCACTCTGCACAGCACTCATTTCCAGTGTGCAGGCCAGCCATGATATCCAGCAACCTCAAGGGGATCCTGCAAACCCTCAGGATGTCCCACAGGGCATCTCGATCGCCTGAATCAAACGCTTTATGAACATCGACAAAGGCTGCAAAGAAACTCTGCCAATATTTGCGTTTGCGCTCCATGAGAACCCTTAGTGCCATGATACACTTGATGATAGACCTCTTAGGCGTAAAATCAGACTGTTCCAGTCACTGGTAGGTGAGCAAGTGATCACAGATATTACTGAGGATGACCCTAGCAAGGACCTTACTGGGCATTGAGAGTAGTGTTATGCCCCTGTAATTGCTGCAATCCAGGCGATCACCCTTCCCTTTCCAGATAGGGACGACAAGTCCCATTTTCCAGTCAGTTGGGATGATGCCAGTCTCCCAAATGGAAGCAAATATTGCTTACCTCCAGCCTGGAGCAGTCCACCCCGGATACCACAGATCCCTGCAGCCTTTCCCCCACTCAGCTGGTTCACTACCTGTGCAATCTCAGTAAGATTGGGTGGTTCACAGCTAAATGGAGGATCAGCCTCAAGATCCGTGGACACAGAGATATCCAACGTCCTAGCGGAGGATCAGCTTTTTAACGGCTGCTTAAAGTAGCCAGCCCAGCGGGTCACAACTGCAGTGTCATCCATCAGGACTGTTCCATCAGCTGCCCTGACTGTGACTCTCTGAGGAACAGATTCAAATGTGCGTAATGTTTCGATTCCTCTGTAAGCAGGACGTGGGTCGCTAGACCACAGATGGTGTGTCACTTGCTCACAGATTCCTCTAATAAACGCCTCTTTATTTGCCCTCAGAGCCCACGCAGCCGTCCTTCTCAGTTCCCGGTACAGACCAGAGTTGCCATTGAGCCGTGTGCTGTGACTTCTCTCGATGATATCCAGGGTGCCCTGCGAGATGGAAACACCTCCTTCTGGGAACACCGGTAACACCAACACAACACTCAGCAACCTTCAGGGTCTTGTCACGCAAGGTCACCCACATCACATTAGCATCGGCAGTCATACCCAAATCTGAAAGTTCCTCACAGAAACTGCATGCAAACTCATTAGAAACAGCCTGGTCTTGGAGTCTGGCCAAGTCCAGGTTCATTTTCCTAGGTGGTAACCTACTGGCCCTAAGCTGGATCCTAAGAGTAGCAACAACAAGTCTGTCGTCAGAATTCAGAAACTGGGCACTGCTGTGGCCCTGGCATTTTAACAAGAGCCTCCAGCGTCTGCCCACAAGGATGTGATCGATCTCCTTTACCACACCACCAGTATTGGAGCACCAAGTCCAACGATGCAGTTCAGGGCGCTGGAACCAGGAGCCAGCGATTCGCAGCCCCTGACCTTTTGCAAAGTCAAGGAACATGGAGCCACTTTCACCACGGTCACCAGACCCATGGGGACCGAGATAATCCTCATAGCCAGCCCTGTCAGTGCCAGTGGCTGCATTGAAGTCACCTATGACCAGAGGAGTGTCACCTCTTAGGCACCCATCAACCACCGAGCGAAGCTGCAAATAAAATGTCTCCCTCGCCGAGACATCGCTCACCACGGTCGTAGCATACACTGAGACAACAGACAAGGCACCCAGAGAGTGCCGTAATCTGAGTCTCATAATACGCTCGGTGAAAGGAGTGACATCAGACACTATCGGAAGAAGCCAATCCATTACGCCAACAGCTACTCCCCGAGTATGACAGCCATCGGACCAACCAGACCAATAAAAGATGTATCCACTTGCAGAGATCTGGTCAGTCCCTGGTCTGCGCACTTTCAGAGAGTGTCGCCACTGAAATGCTGAGTTTACGCGGTTACTCAAATGAGGTGACATGTAAAATTAAATGTGGCGCCGTGCAAAATTAGAGATGATGCACTCACACTCAGGCGGGTGACAAGTAAAAGTATACGGAAAAAAGGTAGGTACCTTGGCAAAACAAAAAGAAAACGCAGATTGGTGACAAGGTTTACCTGTCAGTCCACAGGGACAGTTTCTCAATCTGGGAAACTTGATTGCAGAATCTCCAACTTCAGTCAGGCTTAGGAACCAAGAAAACAGAATTGGACCAGAGACTATGACTCTCCTCTATCACACCTAAGTCCAGCAGATGCTTGATTTCAAGTTCATCTCGCCTTTTTTGCCTCCAGGAGTCGAATGGCATGTGCAAGCAGAGAGGTCCTTCTGGGTTTCTCACTCAGCATCTCCGGGACAGACAAGATAACTGCTTCCAGCTCCTGTTGCTGTTTTGACATCAAATTGGTACTGAGGTTAAGTTCTTATTTATGAGCAAAGTGGGAACAGTCATGTCTGGTGTAAGGGCTTGGATTCTTTTCCTTCCTTGGTTTCGGCAAGTTGATATGATAAACCTGCTTGCTTGGTTGACAATTAGGTTGTTTCACAAAATAGTCAATAGCACCTTTTTCTCTTTAACTTCATAAGGGCCCTGCCAATGGGCCAATAATTCTGACTGGGAGGTGGAAAAGAGCATCATGCTGCAGTCTCCAGGGCAGAACACCTGGAGGACAATGCCATAACAATAATCTTGTTATGCTTTTTCCATATGTTCTTTTAGAATGGGTCAGATTTTCAGGAATCTATTGTGTTATTGTGCTATACAGTATATCTCAATATATTGGTAGAAGGAAGGGCCTCCTCCCAGCCTTCTTTTAGGGTGACCAATAGGCCCTGGGGTTGTCTCCCGTAAAGTAATTCAAAAGGGAAAAAGTCCATAGAGGCCTGTTAACTGATCCCATCCTTGCTGACCAGCTTGCGTAGCATTTGCTTGAGGATCTGGTTGAACCGCTCCACTAGAACATCGGTTTAAGGATGTTATGATTGAAGAAGTGCTTGATTTTGAGTAATCTGGCAACTTCCCTGCACTGTTCAGATTTCCTTGGGGATGCCGAAATGTACAAAGACCCCTACCATTTCCTGTGTGATATTGTTAGAGGTGGCTGTTCTCAATGGGATAGCCTCAGAATAATGAGTAGCATAATTAACAAGGACTAAGATGTACTTATGTCCTCTAGTTGAGAGTTCAAGGGGTCCCAAGATATCAACCCTATGCATTCGAAGGAACATCAACCAAGAGAATGGGAATTAGAGGAGCACAGTCCCTCCTAGGAATTTGCTGCAATTGACATTCCAGACATAAAGTACAAAAGTGACGGACCTCCTCATTTATCCCTGGCTAATAAAATCAGAGGTTGATGTGCTCAAGGGTATTGTTGGCTCCCAAATATGTACCTAGGAGGTGGGTGTGTGCTAACTTACAGACCTTCCACAAAAAGTCTGTGGGACAAGCTGCAGTGACCTTACCTCCAATTTGTGCTCTGCTACACGATAAAGTAGGTAGTCATTAATAACAAAGTGGAGCCTTTGGGGCATTGGATGATGTGTGCATTGGCCGTTTACCAGTACATTTTTGCAAACTTAAGTGAATTGTCGTTCCATCCGTTCTGATTATAACTGCCGAGTTGTGTTTACTATTGGGTGGTCACATGACTCCTTGAAGCTGGCTGTGAACACAGTGTGGAAACAGTTTGGGACAGATCTTTTCTGTCCAAAACAAGGCCTAAAGGTTTTGCAGGAGTGGACTGTGTTATGCCACTTTCAATTTCAGACCAGTCAGGCCCCAGTATCACTGGATAGGGAGGATTCCAGAGGACCACAACTAGGAGCACCCTTATGGTCCGTAATTGATGGCACAAGAGCCCGACCTATCCCACCGAGTTTCCCCATGAATATAGGTCAGACTGGTTTTCCCATGAAGCCATTTTTGTGACAGCCCATATTGGCGAGCGACAATGGAAAGGTTTCCGCCAGAATCGATTTAATGTGGTAACCTTGTGGCCATTTATAAGCACCACACCTGTACAAGTGAAAGATAAGGGGTTAGCAACTGTATAGCATTTTCCTCCCTTTGCCCAGCTGCAGTCCAGAGTCTTATTGAGCTGAGGGCAGTTGGGGATAGTATGCTGTTTTTTCCCTACTCTTAAAACAGCATGGGGAGGTTATGCGATTCTCCTTGAGTTTCACAGTGGGTTCTGTGTTGCAATGGGATGGCTCATGGTGAGTGACAGGTCCCACCTGAGCTTGATGAGCAGACCATTCAGCACACTCAGATTCAGAGGCTGCTTGTGGGAATTCAGGACAGGCCATCTGCTCAATGACTTTTTGAAATTGTTGATGTCTAGCCATAAGTATCTCCCAACTTTTCCCCAAACCTCGAATGCTTGGAAGCGTGATGGCTGATCGGGTCAATTTTACACTCCATACATATCCTCGCCAGCTGGTCCATTCAGATACCATAGTGTTATGTCAACTGTACTTCGCCCTTTAGGAATGGCACCGGTACGTTGGCCTATGTGATGCCTGGTGGCTACTTGCTCAAATATAAGAAAATATGATTCTGTGGTGTCATTTTTGTTTCCTCCCTTTCTTAATCCGCTCACATAAATCACATTAAGAAACTTTCTTACTTTCACCTCCGTGACATATCCAGTGTTCGCTCCTTCCTCTCTTTTTCTAATGCTGAGAAACTTGGCCATGCTTTTATCACATCCCGCATTGATTATTGTAACTCGCTGCTGGCAGGTGCCCCTTCTAATCTTATATCACAGCTCCAGCTTATTCAAAACTCGGCTGCAAGAGTCCTTACACGAACCAGCAGCAGCGAGCAATAACACCCATCCTGCTCCGCCTTCACTGGCTCCCTGTGTCTTACAGAATCGAATATAAAATCCTACTAATAACCTACAAAACCTTAAACGACCTTGCGCCAAACTACATCAGTGACCTTCTCCATCACTATGTGCCTGTCTGCCCAATGAGGTCCTCTGATTCTGGTAATCTTGTTGTGCCCCCACACTAATCTACACTCCATGGGTGACAGGGCCTTCAGCTGTATAGCGCCCAGACTCTGGAATGACCAATCGAAATTAATCAGGTCAGCGGACTCCATGAATTCTTTTAAAAAACAACTCAAAACTCATCTGTTCAGGAAGGCTTTTAGCTCTACCTGACTATTAGAGAGGTAAACTGAAAGACAGTTTATTTATATATATATATATATATATATATATATATATATCAAGATGCTCATGTAACCTGTGTGTGTGTGCTAGACCATCAATTATGTTGTCTGTTAGGCTTTCTCTGAATTTACTGTCTTCCTCTTCTTTATTTATCTGGTTTAGTACAATGCTATATACTGTATACCTTGCCGTTCTTTCTTAAACTCTGTGAAGTGCCTTGAGCATGGGAAAGGCGCTATATAAATCAAATGTAGTATTATTATTATTAATCTTGCATAGATAACAATACCTGGAACTGGGCACGTGCTCGACTCCGCACCTCAGACTCGGCAAACTGCGTCCAATATTTTTCCACCTGGACCTGGAGTCTTTTTAGCTCTGCAGCCATGTTGGTGAAGACAGCATTCAAGTCTTGTTCTTCCAACATCTTTCAGACAAATAATCCTGCCAACTATGCCATCTAACGGTAATGTAGAACTAGCCGGGTTTAGTACAGTTAGACCGGACAGAGATGCAAGTACCTGCGGGAAGCAGAAAGGAGGGGGGTGTCGCTCTCTATGTCAATACAAGGTGGTGCAACCCTGGACATGTAAACGTCAAAATCTCCACTTGCTGCAGGGACATCGAACAGTTGGCCGTAAGTCTGCGTCCCTATTACTTGTCCAGAGAGTTTGGACACGTCATTGTTGTCATTGTTTACATCCCCCCCCTTGAGTGAACGCAGAGATAGCGAGTGACGTCATCCATTCCGCAGTTGCTAAATTACAAATTGCAGCACCCTGAGGCACTTGTGGTAATCTCTGGAGACTTTAACCATGTAACGCTGGATAAAACATTACCTGCCTTCTCCCTGTATGTGGATTTTAACACCCAGGGAAATAGGACTGTTGACCTACTGTATGCAAATGTTAAAGAAGCATACAGCGCCACCCCGCTGCCTGCGCTTGGGAAAGCAGATCATAACCTGGTTCTGCTTCAGCCTCACTACAAACCAAGAGTGAGGGAGCTACCTACAACCATGCACTCATTCAGGAAGTGGTCCCCTGAGGCAGAGCAGGCTCTGAGAGACTGCTTTGGAACTACGGACTGGGATATCCTGCAGGGATCACATAGTGAGAACATTGAGGAGGTTGTTGACTGCACTACTGATTACATCAACTTCTGTATGGACATTGTAGTACCAGTAAGAACAGTACGCTGCTATGCTAACAACAAGCCATGGATTACAAGGGACATCAAGGGCCTTTTGAACCAGAAGAAATAGGCTTTTAAAGGCAGTGATCAGCATGAGCTCAAGCGCATGCAGAAGGAACTCCGGGCGGCGAAGGAGCAGTACAGGAGAAAGCTGGAGCAGAAGTTGCAGAATAACAGCATGAAGGAAGTGTGGGATGGGATGAAGATCATCACTGGCTACAGCTCGAAGCGGTGTGCAACCATCGAGAGAGACATGGAGAGAGCAAACCAAACGAACAACTTCTTTAACAGGTTTGATCACCCTAACCCACTCTCACCTCGGAGTACTGCACCCTCCACCCATCCTTCTGCTGATACCAGCATAGGAGAGACATCCCCACCCACAATTACAGCAGCCCAGGTGAGCAGAGACCTGAGGAGACTTCGAGCCAGCAAGGCTACGACTGTTGAAGGCCTGTGTGCTAGAACTAGGGAGTCCTCTACAGCGCATCTTCAACCAGAGCCTGAAACAGAGGAGAGTCCTGAGGCTTTGGAAAACATCTTGTATCACCCCAGTCCCAAAGGTATCACGTCCTAGTGAGCTGAATGACTTCAGGCCTGTCTCACTGACATCACATGTGATGAAGACCATGGAGAGGCTGCTGCTTCACCACCTGAGGCCACAGGTCCGCTGCGGCCTCGACCCTCTGCAGTTCGCATACCAGGAGAAGGTGGGAGAGGAGGATGCCATCATCTATATGCTGCACTGATCCCTCTCCCACTTGAACAGAGGCAGTGGTGCAGTAAGAATTATGTTTTTGTACTTCTCTAGCACCTTCAACACCATCCAACCTCTGTTTCTTAGGGACAAGCTGACAGGGATGGGAGTAGATTCACACCTGGTGGCATGGATCGTGGACCATCTTACAGACAGACCTCAGTATGTGTGTCTCGGGAACTGCAGGTCTGACATTGTGGTCAGCAACACAGGAGCGCCGCAGGGGACTGTACTTTCTCCGGTCCTGTTCAATCTATATACATTGGACTTCCAATAAAACTCTGAGTCCTGCCATGTGCAAAAGTTCGCTGATGACACTGCTATCATGGGCTGCATCAGGAGTGGGCAGGAGGAGGAGTATAGGAAGCTAATCAAGGACTTTGTTAAATGGTGCAACTCAAACCACTTACACCAGAACACCAGCAAGACCAAGGAACTGGTGGTGGATTTTTAGGAGGCCCAGGCCCCTCATGGACCCTGTGATCATCAGAGGAGACTGTGCAGAGAGTGCAGACCTAAATATACCTGGGAGTTCAGCACGATGATAAATTGGACTGGACTGCCAATACTGATGCTCTGTATAAGAAAGGTCAGAGCCGACTATACTTCCTTAGAAGGTTGGCTTCCTTCATCATCTGCAATAAGATGCTGCAGATGTTCGACCAGACAGTTGTGGCGAGTGCCCTCTTCTACACGGTGGTGTGCTGGGGAGGCAGCATAAAGAAGAATGATGTCTCACGCCTGGACAAACTGCTGAGGAAGGCAGGCTCTATTGTAGGCGCGGAGCTGGACAGTTTGACATCTGTGACAGAGCGACGGGCGCTGAGCAGGCTCTTGTCAATCATAGAGAATCCACTGCATCAACTGAACAGTGTCATCTCCAGGCAGAGGAGCAACTTCAGCGACAGACTGAGGAGATCGTTTCTCCCCCACACTATGCGACTGTTCAATTCCACCCGGGTGGGTAAATGTTAACATTATTCAAAGTTATTGTCTGTTTTTACCTGCATGTTTATTCTCTTTAATTTAATATTGTTTTTTGTATCAGTATGCTGCTGCTGGATTATGTGAATTTGCCCTTGGGATTAATAAAGTATCTATCTACCTTGAAAGGTTGGGGAATACCACCACAATAAAACCCGTATACTGTACTTGGCAAAAGGTCAAAACAACAAATAATAATGATGATGTCTTTACAGATGGAGCTCATGAATGAACTGAATATATTAGGAAAAGATGGTGATTGAATGGTAATAGAAAGGAGCAAGTCCAAGGGAACCGGAACAGACATTGTCAAGAGAAGGGTCCTCCTGTTGGTCTGCAGAGGGGAAAAAGAAGAAAGTATTAGAGGACAACGTCAACTCCTGGTCTGACAGAGCATTACAGTTATTCAAGCCTGTAAGCTGTTTTGCATGCGCACGTGTATGACAATAAACAGAGAGATTCTGCATTTACTTCTATATTTGATACTTAAGTACAGCACACTTAATATAAGTGCGCCACCACCACCTACCCAAAGCATCATGATGCACCAACATTGATGGACTGAAAGCCAGAAGTCTATGTGACCATCATCATCAGGTCCTTCCTTGAAAACCCTAAATACAAAGAGGACTGTTTGATTTATGTTAGGTAGATTGCCCAGAGGGGACTGGGCGGTCTCTTGGTCTGGAACCCCTACAGATATTATTTTTTTTTCTCCAGCTTTGGAGTTTTTTTTTTTTTTTTTTTTTTCTGTCCACCCTGGCCATCGGACCTTACTTATTCTATGTTAATTAATGTTGACTTATGTTTATTTTTTTATTGTGTCTTTTATTTTTCTATTCATTTTGTAAAGCACTTTGAGCTACATTTTTTTGTATGAAAATGTGCTATATAAATAAATGTTGATTGATTGATTGATAAGATGCTTTAAAGAAAGTAATAATTATAAGAAATTTTATTAGAATTCTGAGAACACAAAACCTATACAGTGGAACCTCGGGTCACGAGATTCTCGGAACATGTACAAATTGGGTTACGACCAAAAAGTTTGCCAAACTTTTGTATCTGTTCACGACCACTCACTCGGGTGACGAACAAGCCAGTTCCCCTTCTGGTTTGTACACGTCGTTGATTTACGCACGTTTTCAGTCTCTCCCTGTACAGTACATTGTTCTCGGTCAGACGTGCATCGCGCAGAGGGACTTTACCTCAAAACTGTAATCTCCTCTCCATCCAGTTCCTCCTCACTTCCATCATGCCAGAACTCGACTCCTGCAAGGTTACTTTTCTTGGTTGTTTATGGTTAGTTTTTGTATAAATTACGGATTTTTCCAATGTTCATTTTTTTCCTGTGCTTAAAACTCATTAAAAAAAGAGTTTACTACGAGCAGTTCATAAGGCTATAGCGTGAACTCCTGCAATGTTACTTTTCTAGTTTGTTTATGGTTAGTTTTTGTATAAATTAAGGATTTTTCAAATGTTAATTTTTTTCCTTGTGCTTAAAACTCATTAAAAAAAAAAGTGTTTACAGCGATCGGTTTGTTAGGCTATGTGTGAACTCCTGCAAGGTTAGTTTTCTCTGTTCAAGGTTTTCTCAGTGTTATTCAATGTTTTTACATTTAGTTTACTATCACACTGTGCATTCTATGGTATAAGTAACTACTTTTGTGCTTAAAAATCTTTAAAAAAATATATTTGCATACTCTGGTTTCCTAACTTGCAAAGACACAAAGGTTAAACTAATTATGTGCTGTAGATTGACCCAATATGAGCAAACACAAGAGTTTGAATGTGTGAGGTAGAATTCGGTACTTCCTTGTTCCTCTATTGAAATAGTGGACATGGAGAATGGATTTATGAATGATGGGTAGTGCATTTTAAAGCAAATACCAAGTCATGCATTCCAATGATCTTCTTGAAGACCAGTGAGATACAGTTGTAATGCAAACTGGATGCACATTGACAGACACATTATACGCATATGTGTGTGCTGAGCATCAAGTTCTTTGCTTGCATCTTGTCTGATAACCATCATAAAAGTGAGCAGAATGAGCTTTCAGAACCTGGATAAGAAAGAACAGAGACTATCATCATCGTAAGACAAACCATAAAACAAGCTTCCCAGAACCAGAACAACATGTTTACAATAAAGCTCATAAAATGAAAATCAATTATACCTTCAAAGATATGCAGGTCTAAGTCTTTCTCAGTATGTCCAAGGGTGTCCTCTTCTCTTCAGCATGCCCTTTCTTTACACTTGCAGCTGGAAGCAGCATATTCAACTTTTTAAGATGACAAATGATTCAGAGTTCATGCAGATTAACTGTAGTCTTTGGGCATTTCCCGTGACAACACGACTTCAAAGGACACTGCTGGGGTTAGGTTGGGGGCTTCTCCATGCAAAAAAACTCTAGATATTGAGACTTTTGGGATTTACCGCCAAAAGAGGCTTGATACTGGATTTTACAGTGCATAACCAAGTCATTTTATGAAGTGCAAACCTGGAGTCAGTTTCCTTTTGTGCACCAATCTGTCAGTTATCATTGAATCGGGTCTAGATGTCATATCTCATAGCACTGCAACATTTATACTGTTTGGCACAAGGTGTCCTCTTGTTTAGAAACATAGTGTCCCTTTTTGGAAACATTTAGTCTCTTGAATGTAAACAATCTCTCAAAACAAGTATTGCAGTAGCAGTTGTATATTTTTTTGAGAAAAAATATATACACACAAACACACACTGTGATGCTGCAAGTAGGCTCCACTCTCCCCGTTACCTTAGGGAGCTTCTTGAACCATCCGCCATCAATAATGCAACCAAGGATGAGCTGGGCAAATGAGGACACACACATGCACCAATGGGTAGGTGCAAACAGTGATCAGTAATTATATTAAAACAATCCAAATCAAAGTGTCCGAAACAGTGCAGTGTGTTTTCTGATAAATAAAATAATCAAATAAAATCAGTGCCCACGTGGAGGTTAAAAATCCAATAATCCCTAAAATTAGGTGTTTTGAAGTACCACAAGAAGCTCTTTTAAAATTCCTGAGCCTTGGTGCATCCCTTTAAAACGAACGTCTCTCCAGCTTATCGTATTCGGATCTCACAGCACAGGGAGATGTCAACCAACAGGTGCAGGCAACATTCAGCCCTGTTCGTGTCTCCACCCTCCATCCCATTAGTTTCCACAGGGCGCAGTCAACCCTCCAATTCTTTGGACTCCAGCTGCCATCCCTTGTGGGGGAGTCCGTCCAGAGTAATCTTGTTGCCCCTGTTCCCATGCTCAGCAGTAGCAAACTTCAGCCACATACTCCAATTCATGGGCTCACATTCCCATCTGCCTGCTTCATCCTACTTCACTGGCTCTCTTGCTCCTGTCTTTCTCTCCATGCATTAACCTCCACTCTCTTTCATATATGGCTTCTCTATTATTCACTAATTAGTGGGTCTGATGTTGAAGCAGTTATAGCCTTTTATCCATCAGTGTTTGCTCTGTTTGCTTTTTATCTTTTATATATATATGTGTATATGTGTGTATACTGTATATACACACACACACACACAGTGGTACCTTGGTATACATCCTTAATCTGTTCCAGATCCTTTGACTTATACCAAATGAATTATTCCCATAAGAAATAAAGGGAAAATGATTAATCAGTTCCCATGAAAAAAAATCCTATTGTTATTGGCATATTATACATTGATGGGGTTGTATGAAATAATTTAAACACTGCTTAACACTAAAATACATAAATACAAAAGCAATTAGATGAAATAAATGAAAATTTAACCTCACTTTACTTTTTAATAACATCTTTGTTTTTCACAATCGTAGATACTGTCGTTCTCGGCATACGGTATGCAGCAGCCAAGTCCCGAATACGCATGCCACCTTCATACTTTTCAACAATCAATTCAAATTATGCGAATAAACACAGAATTACGTGAAAATTCACATAGAGTTATAGCGCAGGTTGTCCACTGAATGCTAGCAACTGGCTTTGTCTCGAGAGGGGTAAACAAGGGTAGCGCGCGGTGTACTAGCACGCGAGTCGTATTCCAAACAAACGTCATAAACCAAGCAAAATTTTTCGTGTACAAACAGGACAAATACCAAGTTGGACTTATTCCAAAGCAGACGTATACCAAGGTACCACCGTATATGTAAATGTTATAAATGTAAAAATCATAATGCTGTGATTTTTTGAATGCAGAATAAGAGAATAAAGAGCAGCTAATTAAATGAGATCAATTATTATCACTGATTGTGAATCTGGTTGGAACAAAAACCTGCAGCCACATGGGGTCCCCTAGGACAGAGTTTGGGAACTGCTGCATAGGAACATATAGTGAATTTAATAGTGCTTTAATAACCTGTTTTCTAAAATGCCTTGTAAATCATTATTTCAGTTAGAGAAACTGGGTTATTGGTCTCTGAGAAACCTGGTTAACAGACAAATTCCTCAGCAAGTAACCCGGTTATATGACCATGTAAACCCTTGATTGGTATACAGTGTAACAAAGGTGCTATACTGGCACCTGACCTGACACAGACTCACACCTGAGGCACGTATAAAAATCAATAAACTTATTTTTTTTTCACCTATGGAGCATGTCTTCCCCATGTCCCACAGGCACAACACAGTCCCAAAACAGACCAGTAAAGCACACAAGCACAAACAATCTTCCTTTCTTTGCACCACCACTCCTCCCGGCAAGCATAGTCCTTCTCCTCCCAACTCAGGCTCCTGGAGTGATGGCTGCTGGCCCCTTTTATACAGTAGTCCACCCGGAAATGCTCCAGGTGTGGTGAAAACACTGCCCATAAGGGCTCAGGCGTTCCAGCTGCAGCACCCCCTGGTGGCGCCGGTAGGAACCAACAGGGTTGCACCAAACTCCAATTCCCATGGAGCCCTGCGGGAAACTCGGGCACCGCTCCAACCCAGGGGGGCTGCCATCTAGCGTCCAGGGGGAGGTATTGCAAAGTCCATGGCTGCTCCCTCTGAACATCTACTGAAGGGGGCGTCCCAGCTGGGCATAGACGCCGGCCGTTGGCCACAACAGTTAAGCATTCTGTAGTCTGTTGCACTCTTTTCACCCATTCCTGTGTCAGCTTCTCACACTTTCAGCAGCCACAAGTTAAATTTCCTGAAACTTAATTTCAGAATTTGCTAAATTTATTTTGATGAGCTGAATGTACAGAGATAAGCTCAGCAGAAAACCTCAAGGGCAGTAAGGTAACGTGCAAGAAGTAGTCCGATTAGTTTTTAACAAAACGAGTATTCTAACACAATACTTATTTTATTGAAGTAAAAATACCTGCATTACCATAATCTCTGCAACACTGAGTGTAAGCCAAGAAGCAAATATGTAGGTATACTGCTGCTTTGCAGGGCTCAAACACACAGCCAAGCAGAAGAAACAGAAACATATTAATAAAGTGTCAGTTTAATTTTAATCCAGCTATATTTGCTATAGATATGTTGAAATATTGTGATTGAGGGATTCAATAGTCAAATTTTTCAAAACACAAACTGGGGACTCCGGCCAAGACTGTAAGAATTGGATGAATGTTACTTACATTAGAGCATATGAAGTAATAATTTATAGAACACAAGAAAATGATCGCAGGCTTCCTGGTTGTTTTCGGATTCACATTTGCTGTAACTGTTTTTGTGCAGTTTAATGACTTCCAAGCGTTTTGCCAAAAGAGAACTCTATAAGAATACTTAAAAGGAAAGTCAACTAATCAGCAGCAGCCAGTACAAATGCCTTCATATTACTGTCAGAAATTCTATATTTGAACTGTCTGCATTAAAAAGACTGAACTGAATCCTGCTTTCTCTGAAATTCAGGCCCACAGAAATGATCCACATGTTTATGACAGGAAACAAACATGTCTGTTTTATTGAACCAAACATAATCTCTGTACAGTAAGGGGGGCACTTCTCGTATTTTTACATGTTCAGTTGGTTTGCTAAAATATATTACTATAAAGAAAATACAAACTTCTGAGTCCTTATTAGACATAACCTGTTTCTTTACAGGAATATTCTAAAAATAAATTGAGGTATGCATGTTCTTAAAGTTACACATTACATTTATTCAGCAGAAATCATACTTTATTACTGAGTCAGAGACAATGGACTATCAGGTGCGGTGGCATATTTCATGAAGAAAATACCGGTTTGCAAGTTTCTGAATGTCATCTGGTGTGAACGCCTTACTTTCTGTAGCTGAAAGATGGTCAAACAATAGCTTTACTTGATCTTTTTCACTCTTGCCAAGAAGTGAACATATCATCTGAAAAAATAATTATGTACAGTGTTAATCTGTTATATTACACAACTTATACTGTATAAGCTTGAGATACTAGGCTCCAAGCTAGGCTATTCCAAGAAAATTAGGTCATGGCAGTGCTAAGAAATCCTTGATGCTCATCTAGCCATATCACCTCCTTCACCAGAAAGCTGACATGCAAGCAGCCCATCAAATTACATGTGTTAGTGCTCATGTTAGATGCGCTAACATGAATGGAACTGCAATACAAATGTGAGAAAAATAACTACCTTTACCTAAAACAAACCTTGACATATGCATTGCCAATAAAAGTTATAATCAAAAAAGTAACTTTCGGGGTTTTACCAAGACAATTTGGTCTTAAATGATTCAATGGTGGAAGCCAATAGGGAAGGCAAATGTGTCTTCTTTAAGCAATTGATATGTGTAAAAATTAGAGCTTCCATAACACATGGGCAGAATACTTATTTAAACAGATTTCCTTTTATCTTAAGATAATTTACATAGCAAATGGCACATTATTAAGAGCACCTTTGAGTTTCAGTGCTTTGAAATACAAATCTCACAGTGAGCAAGATTTCAGTATAGGATTTTATAATTTGTAAACATTGATTTATCTAAATACTTTTGCAAAACACTGCTGGCATAAAGGCACCCTGCTGATACTTCAATAATATAGTAATACCATCTTATTACACTAAATTGAATTATTTTCAAATTGGAAATTAATACAGTTATCCATTTGTTGCCATCCTAGCACAAACAAATTGAGCTGTTATTTGAAACGTTATTGTCCTCTCTAGAGGTTGGTATGTAAGACTGCACATCTTAAGAATAACATGGTAATAAAAATGTTAATCATATGAAATAATTCAAACATTTCAAACTATGCTATGATATTGTGAAATTATACTGTACATTACTATGTTACATGCAATTCTACAAAAATCAACAGTTACAGTAACTTGTGTGAGAGAACCTCTTACCTCAAATCTAGCAGCCTTTTGTAGGCTCATTAAGTAAGAATATACCACTTCTGGGCTCTTCTGAAGAAGATGTCTATCCAAGGCTTGAATCATGATGGCCAAAGCTTCTATGTCTAACTCACAGCTCATCAATAAAGGCAAGTTTTCTGGTGTTACGATGCAGAGAAGTTCGGCACAAGCAGCTATGTCACTCTTGACTTTAATGGCGTTTAATATCTGCCCAAATTCATATGCATTTGTAGGCTTTAAAAGAAGTGTGTCTTTCCAATTAGAGGGATCAGCATCAATGAAATCATGTTGATGATTTACACTTAATACACTTCCAGGAATACATCGGTTTTCTCCAGTTTCTCTTTCTTCATCACTGTTACTGACCTAAGAAACAAAGACAACCAGCTGAACTACGTTTCAAGTACAAAACGGTGTCAGAGGATGGCTAAGACTCCACCGACTATTCATGTTGTACAATAATTCACTTTAAAACCATGATAACACATGATGTTCACAAAAAAGACATTGACAAGAATAAAGATGTTACAATTTCGTATCACCTTCTCCAAATTTTGACTGAATCAACCCTCTTATTTCAATGAGGTTACAAAAGGAAATAAAAACAAGCTATTTTAGGGATACTCTATATATTGAAAATTTACAAATATGATATGGATATTTAGGATCACAGTTCCACAACTAAATTCACTATGTGCCAAGAGATAGTAATGAATTTAATGATTCAAACATTGATTTTTTTGTATTTTTGTAATTCTGCAACTGTCAAAATACTACAGTGGAACCTCAGGTCACAAATGTCTCGGAACACGTACAAATCGGGTTACGACCAAAAAGTTTGCCAAACTTTTGCATCTGTTCACGATCACACACACGGGTGACAAACAAGCCAGTTTCCCTTCAGGTTCGTACGCACCGATGATTTCCGCACGTGTTCAGTCTCTCCCTGTGTATTCGCTGTGAACTCTTGGTGCTCTATTCAGTTTCCCTTCCGGTTCATATGCGCCGGTGATTTACGCACGTTTTCAGTCTCTCCCTGTACATTACATTGTTCTCGGTCAAACGTGCATCGTGCAGAGGGACTTTACGTCAAAACTGTAATATCCTCTCCATCCAATTCCTCCTCACTTCCTTCATGCCAGAACTCGACTCATGCAAGGTTAGTTTTCTTGGTTGTTTATGGTTAGTTTTTGTATAAATTACAGATTTTTCAAATGTTCATTTTTTTCCCTGTGCTTAAAATGCATTAAAAAAAGTGTTTACAGCGAGCGGTTCATAAGTCTGTAGCATGAACTCTTGCAATGTTAGTTTTCTCTGTTCAAGGTTTTCTCAGTGTTACCGTAGATCCCGGAATACAAGCCGACCCGGTATATTAGCCAATCCCCTTCTCTACCGACTAAATTACATGTATTTGCCGATGACCGGTATTTAAGCCGACCCCCTTCTCCAAGCAAAATTTTCTAAATTTCCTTAAAAGTGTCTCTTCGGGTATATTTATAATGTTTATTGGCGAGAATTTGAGACTGCCGGCATTTTTGATGGAAACTAGGAAGTGATTGCGGAGAAGTTTGGTAAATTGGAACCTTTTGTGTTGAAACTATATACGCAAATACGGTACATCGGCGGGTGGATTTCCGGAGAATTGTTATAAATTTGATTAACTTAAATACGCAATACAGTGGACCGTTGACTTACGAACTTAATTCGTTCGCAAAGGCTAACCCATAATGTGTTCCAAACCTCCCACTACAACACTTACTTAACCTTTTCATAATAAAAAAAACACCAATATTTTTTCTAATGTACTAACCAAAAAGTTATAAAAAGTGCCTAGCCTACTTCGATTAGGCTAGGAGCATGGCGGTGCGCAGCGGCTCAGGGCTCTCCTTTTCAGTGCACTTTTTTGTTGTTTTTGTACTTTTTTTTGTCCTTGTTTGTGCACGATCGGTTCGGCGAACATCCGCTACACCATTCAGAACCTTATAGACATCGGTGTCCAGAGTCAGACATCTGTTTTGAGTGTTTTTCATCACACGTACAACATCCCAGACAACATAGCGAGACCAGCGGGCTCTCCGTGGTTTGTTGTCGGGTCTAGGAGACGACACAGACGGAGGAGGGAAAGAAAGCAGAAGCGGGGCCGCAGATACGGCGTTATGCTAAGGCTAAAAAACAACCATACAAGCCCTATACAGAACTTTTTTCTGCACTGAAGGAGCTGCTTTTAATCTCATTATAGATGCGTATAGACAGTAAAAGGCATTCTATTCTAGAAACAATTACATACTGTACTCACCATTTAATTTGACATCTTTGGGCTGCAGGAAGGGAGGAGGAGATATTTCCACACAATGTCCATCTTCGTTTCGAAATTACATCCACAAACACATGTATCTGGGCTCCGACTGACGCTACTAACGCTCTCGGTTGTTTGTTTACAATCGCGCAAGCGGATACACGTGACCGCATCCGTTTCGTAACGCAAGATGTGGATCGTGAATCAAAATAAATGTTATTTTAAACTTCCCGATAATTTATTATAAATTTTATTAATAAAATCAACAACTAAAACACTTTTTTGAATAAATTCTTTATTTAATTTAAAGTACCGGCATGCAAAGTTACTTCTTCATCTGAAAGATGGCTCTGTGGTTTCGTCATTATTTACTTCCGTATTCATCGGCAAAACCGGCATTGCGCTGGAAATCTGGAATCTGAAATGATACTCGTTGTATAAACCGAACCCCAAACTCCAAGCCAAAAATCTGGGACGAAATTCTCGGCTTGTATTCCGGGATCTACGGTATTCAATGTTTTTACATTTAGTTTACTATTACACTATGCATTCTATGGTATAATTAACTATTTTTGTGCTTAAAAATATTAAAAAAAATATATTTACATGCATGTTTATACAGTCTGGAACGGACTAATTGTATTTACATACAATCCTATGGGGGAAATTACTTCGGGTCACGACCAAATCGGGTTGGGACCAGATTTTTAGAACTAATTACGGTTGTGACCCGAGGTTCCACTGTATATGAAGTGGCCCGGTGAAGGTTGAATATCGTACAACAAGTGAATGACTTTTGATCTACTGTGTTTATATTTCATACTGCAGGTTGTGGGAATGGGAGGAGATGGAGTTTAGGGGAGGCAGGGTTCAGAGCACAGATGTGGCATGCATATACGGGATTAGGATTTCAGACCTGTGCATCGAACGTTATCTGCGTTTGCAAAGTTAGATGCATGCATAATTGACTCATGTGAAATGTAAATTGTTGGAAATCATTGTTATTTTTGACAGCAATCACATGACACTGAAACTCTTTCATACTTTTTTCAGATTTATAGGGAAACAAATGCAGAATGCTGTGTGTATGGTAATTTACACTGCAGGCATCATTAGGCACTATAGTGTTTTTAACCTTTCTGACAGGAAATGTGCCTTCATTTAACACACTGCACTTTTTCCCCCTGCTTTTTTCCAAAATTAAATTATTCCATAATATTATCAGCTTAAAAGTCAACAGGCAAGGCACACTTGAGAATGTGGGAGGAAAACCCACACAGACAAGGAAAATATGTACAAGATCTACATAGACAACCACTGGGTACAGGACTCAAATCCAGTTGGCAGTGCCACTGCACCACCATGCAATGCCCTGTTAGAACTTAATAGAAACAAAAGCATTTAACTTTGAGAACAGATTGGTACATAGGGAGCATAACTGAAAATAGACCGAAATTTTGGATTATTCCCAAATTATACAATGTTACACACTTGCTATGATCAAATCTCTACACTATGAATATATTGTTTTCATTCAAAACATACAATCAATTATGTAAAATAATGTCTTCTTCCAGTAACCATTATTTCCTAATGTTTCAGATTTCCAGTGCTCTCAAACACTTTCCTATAAGAGCTGCATGAAGTTCTCCCCATGCAGACCAAGACTTTGCAAGCAGACATCTTGACTTCTTAATTTGGTCTCTTGAACTGTGCCACTGAGCTATGAAGTGTGAATGGGTTATTTGACACAAAATGCCAACATTTTTGAGAATACAGAATAAAAGACAAAATAAGAAAGTGTTTTTCAATTGTTGTGGATTTCTTTTAAATAAATATCCCATAGGGAACGCACAGACCAGCGTGTTTCTTCATGCCGTTCCCAAGCCCGGATAAATGGGGAAGGTTAAGTCAGGAAGGGCATCTGGTGTAAAATTGTGCCAGATCAATATGTGGACACCAATACAAATTTCCATATCAGATCGGGGCCTGGGTTAACAACGGTCACCACCACTACTGTTAGCCAACAGGGTGCTGGCGGAAATTGGGCTACTGTTGGCCGAAGAAAGAGATGAAGAGGGGCGGAGACATGTTTGGAGGCAGAAGAACAGGAGGAAGGTAAAGAGAGTGGAACTGAGGGTAGGAACTTTGAAAGTTGGCCGTATGACTGGTAAGGGAAGAGAGTTAGCTGATTTGATGGAGAGAAGGAAGGTTGAAATATTGTGAGTACAAGAGACTACATGGAAGGGAAGTAAGGCCAGGTGGATCGGAGGTGGATTCTAATTGTTCTATCATGGTGTGGCTGGGAGGAGAAATGGGGTAGGGGTTATTCTAAAGGAGAAGTATGCCAAGAGTGTTTTGGAGGTGAAAAGAGTCTCCGACAGAGTAATGATTATGAAGCTGGAAACTAAAGGTGTGATGATGAATGTTGTTAGTGCATATGCCCCGCAAGTTGGGCGCTCGATGGAAAAGAGAGAAGATTTCTAGAGTGAGTTGGATGAGGGTTAAGGGTTTCATGCTTGGAAACAGCACCACAGATGTAATGTTTGCTCTGAGGGCATTAATGAAGAAGTATAGAGAAGCCCAGAAGGAGTTGCATTGCATCTTTGTGGACCTGGAGAAAGCAAATGACAGGGTATCTTCAGATGAGTTTTGGTATTGTGTGAGGAAGTTGGGAGTGGCAGAGAAGTATGTAAGAGTGGATACGTACGAGAGAAGTGTGACTGTGGTGAGAACTGCAGTAGGAGTGACGGATGCATTCAACGTGGAGGTGGGATTATATTAGGGATTGGCTCTGAGTCCTTTCTTATTTGCAATGGTGATGGACAGGTTGACAGACGAGATTAGGCAGGACCATGATGTTTGCTGATGATATTGTGATCTGTAGTGAGAGTAGGGAGCAGGTTAAGGAGACCCTGGACAGGTGGAGATATGCTCTGGAGAGGAGAGGAATGAGGGTCAGTAGGAACAAGACAGAATACATGTGTGTGAATGAGAGTGAGGTCAGAGGAATGGTGAGGATGCAGGGAGTAGAGTTGGTGAAGGTGGATGAGTTTAAATACTTGGGATCAACAATTCAGAGTAGCAGGGATTGTGGAAGAGAGGTGAAAAGGAGAGTGCAGGCAGGGTGGAATGGGTGGAGAATAGTGTCAGGAGTGATTTGTGACAGACAGGTATCAGCAAGAGTGAAAGGGAAGGTCTACAGGATGGTAGTGAGACCAGCTATGTTATATGGGCTGGAAATGGTGGCACTGACAAGAAAGCAAGAGACGGAACTGGAGGTGGCAGAGTTAAAGATGTTGATTTGTACTGGGTGTGACGAAGATTGACAGGATTAGAAATGAGTATGGTAGAGGGTCAGCTCAAGTTGGACGGTTGGGAGACAAAGTCAGAGGCAAGATTGTGTTGGTTTGGACATGTGCAGAGGAGAGATGCTGGGTATATTGGGAAAAGGATGTCAACGATAGAGCTGCCAGGCAAGAGGAAAGCCTAAGAAGAGGTTTATGGATGTGCTGAGACAGGACATGCAGGTGGTGGGTGTAACAGAGCAAGATGCAGAAGACAGAATAAGGAAGAAGATGATCCACTGTGGCAATCTCTAACAGGAGCAGCCAAAAGAAGAAGAAGAAGAAGAAGAAATATTTCAAAGGGCTTGGTGTATAGTGTATATACCAACTATATTGATATTACTATACAAGCTGATTACCCAGTGGCTTCGCTCACTGAGTGCAAAGGAAAAAAAAAATGTAGTATTTATAAAATAAGTTATTAAGTAGTAAAACATTTCGATAAACGAATTTGAAGAACATATAAGAAGTGTATAAATTATTAAACAGTAAAACATTAACATTTAAGAAGTAAAGATACATTGAGTACTACTGCAGTGGTTTTGGGTAAACTACCTGCTTGACAACGTTGCACTTCGTGCCTGTGATTTAAGAGAAAAATTATTCTGAGAAATGTGGACGCTGCCCTTTCGTGCTTAATGGGCACGAATACATGTGTCCAAACACTTCCCAAGTCCAATACTTTACATGAAGAGGTCGGTATATCTTCTTAGATGTAAACCCTCCATCTTCTTAAAAGAATTGATCACAAAAGCAACCTTGCATGCTGCGGGGTTTTAGTGACCCAAACTCACCTTAAGGGACAGTAAATAGTTGTGCAGCGCAATTTACCAAGAGAGTCACGCTTCGATGGGGCCGAATTACACTCATTCGTAAAGATTTCCACTCTCCCAGGAGCCGATGGGGCACTTGAAGTGTCACAAACAGTGCGAGAAGAGAGGACGCTGCCCGAAACTGTGAAGCTCTCGACCCGGCGGAGCAGCCAGTCATTCCGCGCCTCCCAGTTTCCACTTTGTTGTCACGACCCCTCGCCACTGAAGGCAGTCTTGTCTTCACATTGTTTACAGCTCGGCACAGTTAAAAAGTAGAAAGACGCAAAGCTGTTTTCTTCATCTCTTCTACTATTAAGTACTGCCAATTAAAAAAAAGTTACAATGTGGCAGTTTCCGTGACAGTCAATTGGACGAATAAATAAAACTTCTCTGTCAGAACGCGCCTGGTGGCGGACGGCTCAGTGCTGGAGTTGAGAGAGGAGGGCGACGTGGGGCGCACTTCTATGGGATAGATCGACGTGTTTGTGTTTACTTCTTTTCAATATCAGTAAAATAACTCTCACACAAATAATAACTAGCAAAATACCCGCGCTTCGCAGCGGAGAAATAGTGTGTTAAAGAAGTTATGAAAAAGAAAAGGAAACATTTTAAAAATAATGTAACATGATTGTCAATGTAATTGTTTTGTCACTGTTATGAGTGTTGCTATCATCAAGGATTTGATTATCATTATTTCTTTCAATCAGGTTCGTATTTGGAGGATGTGTTGTGTTCAAGTTATATTCCGTGTTTGTCAACCGTTGTAAAGATAACAGGTTTCATTCATCGAAGTGTTCACTACCCAAATCGGTACTCGTGAATCTAAGATGTTTAACAGGCATTCCCGGTATTAAGTTGTGGATTTGCCTGCGAATATTTAGTGACAGCGTGTCTATGAACTTAATTTAAACTTAAGCTTTACACCTTGCTTTCCTATTGATATGTCTACAAAGTCTTGTTCAGATTCAGAGGGTTGTTCCTTTCTTACTCCATCAATAAACAGCTCATCATCCTCTTTATCTGAGACATCACACACTGCATGCACGGGTTTACCTTTCCCAGTCCTGCAAAGTCAGTTCACGTGAGCCGTTGGAGTAGATGCATCGAAGGTTCTCAGCTGTGCTTGTGCTATCTCGTGCGATGTTGCGATGTCCACGGCTTTATTTAATGTTAGCTCAGACCCGTCACTTAAAAGTTTCTCTCACACGTGTGCTGAGTATGTGCCAAACACTATTCTATCCCTGACCATCTCATCTTCATTTGCATAAGCACAATCCTTCACCAGCAATTTTAACTCCGTTACAGCAATTTCAACTTTGTTACAAAGTGATCAAAAGTCTCGTTTATACCCTGTGTCTTCTCATTAAACTTGTATCTCGTGAATATTGTATTCGTCGTAGGCATGACAAACGCCAGCGGCAGCTTGTCTATGAACTTAATTTAACCTTAAGGTTTACACCGTGCTTTTTTTCCACAGTAGCTGCACTTATGAATATGCTTGTATGCGTCACATGCTTCATATTCTTTTGCTGCCTTCTCAATTGTGTAATGCGTTTTTTGTTCAGCACTCTTTGGAGCTCTTCCTTGTTCTCTACGAACTGCGTTCACAGTCAGTTCACATGAGCCGCTCAAAGTACATGCATCGAAGGTTCTCAGCTGTGCTTGTGTTATCTCGTGCGATTTTGCGATGTCCACGGCTTTATTTAATGTTAGCTAAGACCCGAAACTTAAAAGTTTCTCTAGCGCTTTCACTGAGTTTGTGCCCTGACTATCTCATCTTCGTTTGCATAAGCACAGTCCTTCACCCGTGAATATTTAGCGGATGTGTGTCTTTTGGATTGCTGCCGACAGACGGCCTTATATGGGCAGGCACTCAATTACGTGGGAGGCGTGACGATGAGGGACGCAACTCCGCCTCACATGCCGACCAAGCTGCAGGCTATGGCCGTATATGTATATAAGTAGGTTCCAGTTATGACCGTTACGCGTAGAATTTCGAAATGAAACCTGCCTAACTTTTGTAAGTAAGCTGTAAGGAATGAGCCTGCCAAATTTCAGCCTTCTACCTACACAGGAAGTTGGAGAATTAGTGATGAGTCAGTCAGTCAGTCAGTCAGTGAGGGCTTTGCCTTTTATTAGTATAGATTCGTAAAGACGATATAAAAATGTCATCCACAAACAAAGTGATTAGTTCCTGTATTATAATATGTTCTGTGGTCATACATAATTTCCGTTTCGCGTGGCCATATGCAATTTCTGTTTCAAACACGAAAACAATTTTATATATATAGATTGATGCTAGCAATGTGTGTATATGATTTTTGTTTCCCTTTTAATTCATTAGATCTATTGGTGAACAGCACATGAACTCTTCATTCTAATTGAACCACTCTGACTGGGCAAAGACATTTCTAAGCTTACATAGACATAGGCTATAAAAAAGAAGTAAATCATCCCATAGACGGTGGAAAGTTACTAGGAATATTAGAAACTTAAAGTAACAACTTTTCATATGATCAAACCTATGACATCTTTTAGGCAAAGCTGAAAGAAATCCTTTGTTCTACAATAGTAATACTGTGTACAGGAGTACACATACAGTACAAAAATGGTTTTATGTATCTGCTGTACATATATATATTTATATTTTTAAATATATACAAATATATTTAAAACTATTTAAAAAATCATTTCCTTCACACCATTAATGTTTCACTTATATAAATATGGTAGTTTGTGGATTTTCTTTTCTTAATTGTTTTTAACATTCATTAATACACATAAACATAAATGAATAAGAAACAGCACAGACATAAGCTATGTTCATAGGTAATACTTTGGTTTTTAATCACCCTGCATGAATATAGGAACCTGCTTACTTCTTGAATTGGAATTTTTTTCCTCTGCTTTTGATTGATGCAGCTATCATGCTGTTTCTTTAAACAATCTATTGCTTCCTTAAGTTCTCTCTTGGCTTCAGTGATATGTGGAGCAATCTGAAGAACTTCTTTGAAATCATTGATGCTAGCAATGTAATTCTGTATAACAAGACAAAAAATTAAAATTTGTTTGCAGTTTTTATCTTTTAAAAAGTTATTTTTTATCTGAAAGTAAAGCTTTAAACAGTAGTAGTAGCAGTAATATGAGTAGCACTGGCATGTGTGCAGAGTTAAATTAAATACTTACTCTCAGATGCAACACATCACCACTCATCAGAAACATAATAAAGAAGAGGAAAATTAAAATAAATAAGCGGACAGATGCATCATCAGCAAATTTGCAAAATCAATGGTGAACATTGCACATAACATCTTGCCAAGTTAGTCCACAGTCCAATAAACTCGGTTGTCCTGAGGACATTTTAGAAATCAACTTGTTCTCATGTAGGTGCATTTTTTTCCCCCATTGCCCTTCTGATTTTCATATATTTATGCTACTAATTATTTTATTTCAAAACAGTTAGACCAGTTTATTTTAAACTTAACAAGTACTCAAAAACAAACCTTTTTTTGTTGTGCATTCAAAATGTAGCTTTGTTTAATATACTTTCCAAACCCAGAAATGCTATTTTATACTTTATAAATAGTAACAGAACCAACTGAAATAACCATGCCAGGTGTTGGGAAAGACTGTCAAGATATTAAGAAAAAGAAAATAAATATTCTGTGTTTCTGGTTAAACATAAACAGTCAGTTAAATACATTATCATTACCTGTAGGTTTTTGTAGGCAAGACCTCGTCTGTAATAAGCCTTTACATTACAGGGTTCCAACAGCAGGGCTGAATTACAGTCCTGTATCACTTCTTCACTTTGATTCAGCTTTAAATAACACAGTGCCCTAGCAAAATATCATAAACAAGTTTAAAAAGGGGAAAAAACTTTTTGTTACAATAAAACTACATCTAGATCCTAAAAAAACACTTGTCTGTTTCAACTATTAAATCAATATCTCAAAAATGCTTCTCTGAAAGCTACAAGAGTTTACAACCAGACTTAAAATGGTTTGAAAATTAACAGACAAAAATCCTAAGTAGAACACTCTTGACAGACACACATTCTAAGAAAATGTTAACCTTTGTTGGCTATTATGCATCTTGTGTAAGAACAAATTGAGAAGTTAATAGGGAGTTATGAACCATTTTACTACAAGCTCACTTGGATACAAGTTAAAATTCTTTGACATTTAAAACTGCTGTGAATAAACAAACCTGATCAGATTTAACTAATACATTTTAAATGTAACCAATATTTAAATATGGAGAAGAACAAGTAAATATCTATTTTGCTTCTTTTATGAATTTATAATGTGCCTTGTGATAATGCATTCCATTAGGGACATATATAAGACAAAAATTAACTGATTAATTACAAAGACAGTATAAAAATTGTGATTTTTTTTAATGATTTATATATTTATTTAAAGACATCCATCCATCATCCAACCCGTTATGACAGTAGACATTAAATGTATATATTGTGTGTATAATTCTGGGTCTATGACTTATGTAACAGTTTACAATTTGTTTAGCAGAAAGATTGTATTTTTTTTTTAAATCATGTTTAAACCAATGTTTCACATTCCATTCATTATTTATTAATGTACTAGCAGAATACCCGCGCTTCGCAGCGGAGAAGTAGTGTGTTAAAGAAGGTATGAAAAAGAAAAGGAAATATTTTAAAAATAACGTAACATGATTGTTAATGTAATTGTTTTGTCATTGATATGAGTGTTGTTGTCATCTCTCTCTCTCTAT
>JANRMT010062842.1:35401387-35441768 GCA_026402145.1 Polypterus bichir lapradei
TAGGTTTTGACTTCTTGTACTCGGCGGCAAGATCAGTAACACGAATGCCACGCTCATACTTTTCAATAATTTCTTTCTTTAATTCGATTTCAATTTTCTGCAAAACTTTCTTTTCACCACTCTTCACTTGCTTAGAAGCCATGGTTAACTGCAAAAGCACACAAAATACTGTAGAGCACAAAGAGATCACAGGTAAAGCACACACGTCTGACTGAGAACAATGAACAGGGAGCGGCTCAACACACGAACCAGAAGGGAAATGAAATAGAGCACAAGGAGTTCACAGCGAAAGCATGCACGCACGTGCAAGCACGCACGTCTGACCGAGAACAATGCAACACGTGTGGAAATCATCAGCACACACAAACCGAAAGGGAAAATGGCTTGTTCGTATACCGAGTGTGTGGTCGTGAACCAAGGCAAAAGTTTGGCGAACTTTTTGGTCGTAAACCGAGTTGTATGTGTACCGAGACGTTCGTGAACCAAGGTTCCACTGTACACCTTATGAAAAGGATTTAGAAGTCATAGTGTACTTATCACTATCAACTTCCAGATGGTGTTCAGAAGCCAATAAGAATGCTAAAAGAATGTTAGGTTATATAGCATGATGAATACAGTACACGTCCAAGGAGGGTATGCTCATGCTATATAACACACTGGTAAAGTCTCATCTGGAGCACTGCATAAAGTTTTGCTCTTCAGGATACAAAAAAAAAAAACAACATAAAATCACTACAAAAAGTTCAGAGAAGAGTGACTAGCCTGATATCAGGACTACATGGAGTTATGAGGAAAGATTAAAAGTTTAATAAAGATTAAGAGGTGACATGATTGATGTGTTCAAAATTATGAAGGGATTGGTACTAATTAAGGGTAAATTTCACACAAACATTAATTTGTTTTTCTTTGCACAGAGAAACACAGACACATGGCTTACCAAGCAGTGTACTAGACATTAAGACCTTCAAAACTCTACTTGATGTTATTTTGGAGGACTTGTGTGAAAAATAAACAATTATATTATTGTGGACTACCTAATTTATCTTACTATGTGCACATACTAATTTATTCACTTACAGTCTCTGTCCATTATTTGACAAATAAAACACTGTTTAAAACCAATAAATAAAAATTACACAGTAATTTCAATGCCAAATGAATTTGTAAATATCAAAATAATTGAGTTTTAATTTGCAAAATTTTTTTAAAGTTGGTTTTATAAAAACACAGTTTTAAAGTCATGTTTGTCAGAAAATGTCAGGTTTTTGACAGTTGAGGACAGCTGGTTAATAACACTTGCTGAAGAGTAGTATCAAATCCCCACATACAATTCATTCAAATGCTTTAATTTTCAAAATTTTTACCTCCTTCTTTGGGTTTGTCCCAATTTAAGGCTACCTTTGCGAAATCAAAGTTGATAATTTATAATTATTTTAGAATTTCTATTAAACAGCCTCTGATGTGTTGTATTTTCAAGTTACCTCACAAAAGTGATTAGACTTTGCTGTTTTTTATGCCTGTGTATTAATGAAGAATTAGTCACTGAATTGGACTCAGGGTAAGTGCAGAAATTAGTAGGTCTGGGTAAAAATACTGATTTTCCAATTAATTATTTTTTGTTTATACGATTCAATATAGATTCTTAAAGTCTCACGATCAATCTTGTGAGTCTCTATTCTGCTCAACTAACATATGTTGATTTTTGTTTATCTTCTATTTTGGGGTACAATCCAGTAGATGTCAACGCCTGAAATCAACCCCTTCGACACTTAAATCAAATGCATGGACTTCCTACAATTTCAAGTGATGCATCGGTAGGGAACAACTGGATAAAAGCAAAGCCGTATGTAAGCTGTGCAGCTCAGAAGTTAAGTATTGTTTTAACACAACAAATTTGAAAAATCATTTATCACTCATAAACATAATCTCAGTTGATGTCGAGTCTGCACTGGAGATGATGGGTAACTCCAAGCTTCTGTTTATTTCGACTCATGCCCAAAAAATAACAATCTATAGCAGTTTATTTTGACTTGTGCCCAAAAAATAACAATCTATAGCAGTTTTTATCTGTGAAGATATGTAAAGATATGAGACCCTACACGACTGTATGAAAATGAGGGCTTTTGACAGATGATAAAGGTTTTCAAACTGCGGTATGCTATACCAAACAGAAAGTAAATGACTGAAGTTATTGAACCCAGGCTTTATGAAGATCTTAAGCAAAGCCTCACCACGTCTCTGAGGATATGTTGTGTGCTGTAGGCATTTAGAGTAAAAAAGCCCTTAAACCTTAAAATATATGTGAATTTCATTATAAATTAGCCTATACTGGGCAATAAAAGGAAAAGATAAAAAGTGCGAACAGTCAGCTCACATTTGTTCATCACACATTGTATAGAAAATATTTTAAAAATTATAAAATTTTACAAAAATGTTTATATTCACTATCTGGTTTTGATTATGCTTGTTTTATCAAGCAAAAACAAAACCAGATAGTAAACCATATAGTGTAGTATGCTTCCTCTAACATTAAATTCATATTACCGTAGATCCCGGAATACAAGCCGAGAATTTCGTCCTAGATTTTTGGCTTGGAGTTTGGGGGTCGGTTTATACAACGAGTATCATTTCAGATTCCAGATTTCCAGCGCAATGCCGGTTTTGCCGATGAATACGGAAGTAAATAATGACGAAACCACAGAGCCATCTTTCAGATGAAGAAGTAACTTTGCAAGCCGGCATTTTAAATTAAATAAAGAATTTATTCAAAAAAGTGTTTTAGTTGTTGATTTTATTAATAAAATTTATATTAAATTATCGGGAAGTTTAAAATAAAATTTTTTATTTTGATTTACAATCCACATCTTGCGTTACGAAACGGATGCGGTCACGTGTATCCGCTTGCGCGATTGTAAACAAACAACCGAGAGCGTTAGTAGCGTCAGTCGGAGCCCAGATACATGTGTTTGTGGATGTAATTTCGAAACGAAGATGGACATTGTGTGGAAATATCTCCTCCTCCTCCCTTCCTGCAGCCCAAAGATGTCAAATTAAATGGTGAGTACAGTATGACATTGTTTCTAGAATAGAATGCCTTTTAATGTCACTATACGCATCTACATTGAGATTAAAAGCAGCTCCTTCAGTGCAGAAAAAAGTTCTGTATAGGGCTTGTATGATTGTTTTTTAGCCTTAGCATAACGCCGTATCTGCGGCCCCGCTTCTGCTTTCTTTCCCTCCTCCGTCTGTGTCATCTCTTAGACCCGACAACAAACCACGGAGAGCCCGCTGGTCTCGCTATGTTGTCTGGGATGTTGTGCGTGTGATGAAAAACACTCAAAACAGATGTCTGGCTCTGGACACCGATGTCTATAAGGTTCTGAATGGTGTAGCGGATGTTCGCCGAACCGATCATGCACAAACAAGGACAAAAAAAAAAAAAAGTACAAAAACAACAAAAAAGTGCACTGAAAAGGAGAGCCCTGAGCCGCTGCGCGCCGCCATGCTCCTAGCCTAATCGAAGTAGGCTAGGCACTTTTTATAACTTTTTGGTTAGTACATTAGAAAAATTATTGGTGTTTTTTATTATGAAAAGGTTAAGGAAGTGTCGCAGTGGGAGGTTCGGAACGCATTATGGGTTAGCCTTTGCGAACAAATTAAGTTCGTAAGTCAAGGGTCCACTGTATTGCGTATTTAAGTTAATCAAATTTATAACAATTCTCCGGAAATCCACCCGCCGATGTACCGTATTTGCGTATATAGTTTCAACACAAAGGTTCCAATTTACCAAACTTCTCCGCAATCACTTCCTGTTTTCCATCAAAAATGCCGGCAGTCTCAAATTCTCGCCGATAAACATTATAAATATACCCGAAGAAACACTTTTAAGGAAATTTAGAAAATTTTGCTTGGAGAAGGGGGTCGGCTTAAATACCGGTCATCGACAAATACATGTAATTTAGTCGGTAGAGAAGGGGATCAGCTAATATACCGGGTCGGCTTGTATTCTGGGATCTACAGTATATCTAAATCCATTAAGTGTACGGTTCTGTCTGATTGTGACACTAAACTAAACTCCATAGTAGCTCCATGCCATAATAATTACTAAAACTAATAAATATAAAAATAAAATAGAAAATGTCTTTGTGAAATAAAAACTAAATTAAAACTACAAATAAATGATGAAGGAAAACTAAACTGAATGTCCGAGTAAGGTCAGAAAAAATATAGAAATAAACACTATTATAAAAAGGAAAAACTATAATAACCTTGCATGCCAGTCACATCACGAGCGGTCTATACAGTATGCACAGGTGCTGAGATGGCTGTTGTTCCAAAAACCTTTCTAGCATTTCCAGTGCTGTGATCCATTGCATGACTGCATCAGTCACAAGGTTGTGTTTTGACTGTACTGATATGGTTGAAAAAGTTTGCAACCCACCTCACGTGGCCAAACAAGTGGGCAATTGTTGGAATTTTCAGAGCAACTTGTGATACCAAAGCGAGCATGTGCGCAAAGCAGCTGGTGTGAAGTATCTCCATAAGTTGTATCGCACAGATTACATTAGCAAAGTTGACAGTCACAATGGGTAGTTCTTTTTCTTAAATGTTCCATTCATCCCATGGCACTGTCAATAAGCATCAGCACTAGATCCTCATTTTACATTGTTTTCTTTTGTCTGAGAAGGAAATGTGAGGACACATTTGAGTCTGAATAACGTGACTGCTACATGTGAGCAACTGAAGATATGTGCAACTAGAATTATGATATGAAAGATGATATGAAAGATATGAGTTTTCCCACTGCAACTTCAATTTTGGCTAATTCAAGGTTATTTTAAATGTCCAATATGGGAATAAATTTCGCAAACAGTTTATTTGAAGGGTGTTTGCATAGAGATTCATAACACATGAATAGGTTATTGAATAAAAATTTAAGAAGCAATGTTTGATTATTTATAATAATGTTATCCACAAGACGATACAGATGTTTCATAAAGTAGATGCCATTGAATTGTAATGATGTGGCGATACATATGGTGAATTTTGAATGAGTGCAGCACTGTGAAAGTTTTTTTTTCTTTTTTAAAGAGTAATGATATTTTGTTCCACATCTTCCAAATACTGATGTTAACTGTTCATTACTAATTAAGTATGCCTTCTTAAATGTCATTCTATGCTTATACATATGTTACGAAGTCACTATGTAGATACCCTATAAATAAAGTGTTACTGAAATTTGTCACATTATATTAATGTTCTCTCTGCAGGTTTAAGTAAAGTTATCTCTAAAAAAACACCACTTCAAATATTTCAGTGCATGCTAATTCAGTCAGTATAAAATTGATATCGAATGTAATCGAAACATTGTAAATTAGAATGGAATGAAATAGGGCTATCCATGTCAAACCCAGCCCTAGTCACAACTAGAATTGCATTTGCTTCCATATCATTCAAATAATAAACATTACTTCGGTTTTAAAAGAAAACCCAATAAAATGAGTTTTATTGTTAGTGATTCCCTTTCAGTAATTATATCTTTTCAGTAGCCCCTGTAATCATGTATCTCTTAAATTATGCATTTACTTTAACACACTGAATGTCATATGATCGGATTTCTCGGATTTGTCTTGTACTTCCGAACATTAAGAAATGTCTGTACAATGGGTAAACTGTTCACTAACTAAAAACATTTTCTTTTGGAATGATGCGTAACTAGATGTGTGTGGAATAAACCTTGAAAAGGGGGGTGCCTATTTTCTATTTTGTGCCCAGTGCAGCAACTCTGAACTAGATACGCTGGTCACAAAATGAACTTTTGGACAGACAGCTGTAGCCATGCTCAGAAGAAACCTAAGAATAAATGCAAAGGTTCAATTATTTTATTGCAGCTATGTATGGTTAAGAACCAAACAACCTTGTCCCTCACTCAAATTATAGTTGATTGGTCTCAACATCATGGTCTCAAAGCATGCACAAACTGTATTTTTATTTCTAATTCTTTAATGGAATAAAAGAGGTACATCCTTTTTGCATTGAAAGCATAGCAGGACTCTCTCAGTTTATTTTTATGTGGGATTTTTATATAATAGACGTGATACTTGCAAATTCTGAAACTGCTGAAATTCAAAAACTGGAATTGTTTCTTTCTCTTGCACGGTGTAACACTCCCCTTCTCTTTCTGCCCTTGCTCATTGTTGGCACTCCCAGCTCTTTTTTTGGTATTGCCTTGCTTACCACCCAGTAATTCTTTACATACCAACAGTGGTATGAGTACCACAAGTCTAGAATAAACAAAATTATACACAACCTGTTTTAAAAAATATCTGGTAGAGATCTGGAGACAACTTAGCAATTAGTTAACCAAACAAGCTTGATGGACTGACCCCTTGTCTATTATGTGCCAAACTTCTTATGTATGTATGTAAAACCATTGCCAACATGTTTGACTACATTATGAGATTTTTATCTCAAGGTTCTTGTATGACCTAGTTTACATAATAATGAGACACCATGACTAGTACATTTCTGAAAGTAAACTAACAACAAACTATTGCTTTTAATTTAAAAACTGTAACAGCTGCCAAGATGGCTAAATAGTTACAAGGCATGGGTGAATCCAAGAGAATATATAACAGGGGACAGTCTCACAGACCGAGATGGAAGATAATACTGATGGTCAGGGAACATCTCGGTTCAAAAGTGTTAAGTGGTATTGTCTTAAACATGTAAGCTACCCTAGAAATTTAGCAGTAAATTGCTAGATTTAGAAAGTGATGAGAAAATTTCGTAAGAACTAGATCCTGCAACTTCCCAGATAATGGTCCAATATGATTCCTGGGAACTTGCTTGCCCTTGTGAGTAATTTTAACTTAAACCATAGAACATAATAAATAATAATAAAATATTAAACCATAAAAACCCATGATGGTTTGATCATAATATACAACAAAGGAAGAGCAGTGATAACTGTCTTAGTTAAAACATTAGCAACTCTACAACATCTTCAATCATTTTCAGAAATAACAATGTAAATTTGTAAATTCTGCAAGTTTTAAGTATTTAAAAAGGAGCAGAAGTTTAATAGATTTTGAAATAGAAGAACTACTCTCCATTAAAGCAAAGGATGAAAAATTAAAGTGTATTTGCTATTTGAGGTAGCTATATGCAGGTACCAATGCAGCAGTGGAACAAAAAGCATGCACTGATCATGTGGTGAAAAAAATAGTGTTGCGCATTCTGGAAATTAAAAAGGAACTAGTATACACCATCAGTTGATTATCCCTTTCTATATGGTTTTACTATTTTCACCTTTTACAGTATATATCAACAGTATCACTTATATACCCACTGGAGATATTATTAGGAACATTACGCTAATACTGGACAGGCCCTCCTTTTACACACAAAACAGATCCCCATTAGTGGTAATAATTTCACACTATGTTGGAAATTTTCCTTTGAGATTCGGGTCCATGCAGACATGATTGCATCACGCAGCTTCTGCATGTTTTTCAGCTACACATTGATATTGTGAATCTCTCGTTCTTCCTCATCTCAAAGGTGCTGCATTGGATTAAGACCGAGTGACAGGGAATAACTGAAAAACACAAAGTGTGCCAAGAAAGCATTCCTTATATCATGACACCACCACTAGCCTGGACTGCTGATGCAAGGCAGCACTGGATGGATATACTGTATTAATACTCTTAATGCCAATTCTGACCCTACCATCTATGCCTCAGCAGAAGATGAAATACTGCAGACCAGGCTACATTTTTCCAGTCATAACTGTCCTGTTTTAGTGAGCCTGTGCCCATTGCAGCCTCATCTTGTGATTTCTGGCTGAAAGGAGTGGAATGTAGTCTTCTGCTGTTGTAGCCTATTCGCCTCAAGATTTGAAATGTTGTGCATTTTGAGAGGCTTTTCTGCTCACCAGAGGCAGAGTGCTTATCTGAGATACCATAGCGTTCCTGTCTGTTTGAACCAGTTTGGTTATTTTCCTTTCACCTAACTATTGTTTACTGAATGTTTTCAGTTTATCATACCATTCTGCGTAAACTCTAGAGACTAATGTGTGTGAAAATTCCAGGAAATCAGCAATTAAGAGATACTCAAACCAGCCTGACTGGCTCCAACAATCATGCCCTGATTGAAATCACTGGAATCACATTTAAGCAGATGTACAGATGTTCTTAATAATTTTCTCTGTGAGTGTTCATTGATTATGTCTATGAGATTCCGGTGCACTTTGCATGAAAATAAGCTGACAAGAAAATAAAATCCATGAAAATGTGGCAATGGTGGTTTAATACCCTTAAGGCGACTTCCAGGACTGATGTCACAAATCCTGGATTACTGTGCATGAAAACTACTAATCTTGTAAATTAACAATTACTCTTTACAAATCTAAATAAAAGTTCTGAGATAGTTAAGATGGTTCCCCATGTTTTTCATGTGAAAAGAGTTGTACTGAAATAGTAAAGGGCTAGACAACACCCTCCAGATCATTGAAAAATGGCATGGTCCTCTTCAAATGATAAAAAAGAGACCATTGACATTTCATGAGAAAAGATGGTTCAGCAGCTAGGTTTTTAAAAGCTGATCAAAACTGTGAACGCTAAAAGAAGCTATGTAGATATCCCCAAATGGTCAGCATGACATCTAATGTCTTGAAGTATACAAGAGCACAGTGAATGTAAGTTCTTAATTGAATGTATTAATCAACATGTAACATGTCACCACTTTCCAGCACAATGATTAGTAAACATAACTACCTTACCTCAGAAACTTGTCTTCCTTACCTGAAACAAATCTCAAAATGCAACTGTCATAACTGAACCACAACAAACACTAAATGTGGTAATGGATTCTGTAACTTCTGCCATTCAATGACGTATTGGCAAAAGAATCACTGTCACATTCAATAACAAGTCACTTAAGTTTAACATAAAAATGACTAATCACATTGTGTAACAACTTTAATAAAAAATAAATAAAACCTGTATCATGTGCACACTAGCATATTTAAACTCCTTGACACATAATCGTTACCTGAAAGGTTAGTTTTCATAACTGAATGACAAGAGAATACTTTTCTTTAGGAAATGTCTAGAAGAACCTGGGATCAATTTACAATACACTGTCAGGGAAATCAACTATAGCAATATGTGTATCTCATTTTAATTTATTATCTAAAGAAAGAGTATTCTTTTAGTTACATTTTTCCTGCTCTGATAGCACACCATCATTTTTCTCATCTCTTTTCAAAACAACTTCTTTCAGTCTGCGCTGCTGAAAAGATAGAGTAACTGATGGAATCTCTGGCAGTTTCCCCCTCCATTCTTCACCATCCAGATCAATCAAAAGCCTGGTAAGCCTACATAAAAACATAAAAATAGAATACTCTAAAATATGAACATTTTGAAAATAAACAATATTTACATACACTGTGATATTTATTCATCCATTATTTAGTACAGGCTGGAGTGAGAGTTTTAGAAGGAAATAAAAACACACTCTACTGGCCATTCACACAAAATACAGAAATGTATTAGCTAGAGGTCTAAACTGAGCCTTTATTTGAATTACTTCCTCACATAATACTGGTATTTTTTCATTGTTTGTACACTGAAATCCTTAAGAATTATTTGTTTAGGCAAGTACTATTTCACATAAAACTAGCTAATGTACCCAGCATTAAACAAATGGGGAAAAAACTTTTATTTTGGCAATTCAACATGGCTAAAACACAATGAGACAAAAGAAGTACTCTTAGACAAAAGCTGTAATCCTGCAAAAAAATTCCAAATTAATTGAGAAGGAAATGCCTATGTTCTGGCTTTGGTCTTACAAACTTTGTGCTTGCTCCTGATGATATGCTTTTGTCCCACTGCACTCATGGTGTCTGATGAGAATTGTAGTTCCCATTTCGGCACTATTTTTTGAGTTGCACTGCTACCATTATAACCCACAGACACACATACACACATATATAAATTTATTACAACTTTGTTTCCGCTTCGATATTCTGTTGCATTAAGAGTTTTGAAGGTCACTGAAACTTGTTTTGAAAAAATTTTGCTGTAACCACTTCTATTTAATATTGTCACATCCTTCATTAACGCCATTTTGTTTTTTTGCTGTTGCTACCATTTTGAATTTGGTGTGTATATGCTTGGTAGAAATGTTGCTAGGTAGGATGACAAGAGATCATGACCCGTGAAGTAATGAGTTTAAAGGTATAAATGTCAGCTCTAGGACTTCCTGGATGAAAATGTTTAGGGGTTAGTGCATTTTATTTATCAATATCTTGGTTACGACTTAGTGCTTTGTTTTCTTTTCACTTTGATTTCTGCAATATTGATTAGGCCTGACTACAGATGAGTTAAACGTCTTCATAAAGAATCTGCCCCAACATTTTCTATAATTACAAAATGCAGACACTACCACTAAATAAATCACTCATCAATTCTGCTTAAACATACAGTAACTAAGAATAGAAGTCTGATTTTTAAATGTAAAGTTTTTCTTTCTTTTAAAAAAAAAAAAAAAAAAAAAAAAAACAACAACAGTGCAAACTCCATAGTGAATACAAAGTACCTTGTATCAAACATGAAACTCTAACAATATTTAGTCGGAAGATACTTTACCTACTGGACCAACACAACATTATTTTAAACGAAACAGGAAAAATTATATTTTCCAGCCACAACAACATTATTTATATAAATCAGCGAATGAGTAATTATTACTGGTCTCTTTTAAAAGGACAGCAAAATCTAGCTTCTATGTACAGTCTCAAATTAAGGGTTTACTCACCTGTTTACACTTGTGTTGGCAGCTTTTATCCCACTATCAATCTGCAGAACAGTTTTATAATCCACATATGCTTGTCGATATCGCTCCATAGATTCAAAAGCCATAGCTCGTCTAAGAAGCGGCTTGACAGTAAAAGGCTGGAGTGCCAAAGCCCTGATGAAAGACATTTCAGCCAAACAGCATAAGAATGTTTAGACAGACAAAGCAGCACCAAATGGCTTGTATTTCAGTCATTAATTCATTCACTTTCTCAACTCTCCCATTCTAATGGAAGTACCAGTCCACTGCAATCATCTAGATTAATTTACAGTCATCAACTACTAATGTTACTGGAACCTATTTTGGATATGAGTGGAAACCAGAGGACCTGGACAAAACACATTGTAAACATGTGGAGAATGTGCCAGCTTCAGGCAGAAAGTGCCCAAACTACAATCTGAACACAAGACTCTAAAGCAGTGATGCAGCAATATTAATGACTTTATCAATGCACACCACAGGATATTTACTTCCCTTTCAATGATAAAGCACTTTGAGCTACATTATTTGTATGAAAATGCGCTATATAAATAAATGTTGTTGTTGTTGTTCAAAGGTTTCTGCTGAAAACCATTTGAAATACAAATGACTTTATATGAAAAAACCATCTTAGTTGAAGAGGAGTCGTTTTAAGACATTTGCTGAAATCATGTTGACATTTCTAATGACTAAATAATCTCTAAGTAAAACCATGTAATTAATACTATACATCTTGAGGACAAACCATACCATTATGGGTTAAGATCTGCCCATACAACTTCAGGACAGAACTCTAAAGAGGCACAAAATTTGAGGAGGGGGAATACACAAATGTAAAGGGAGTGGATGAATAATAAATATCTATAGGCAACACAACCTGCATACTTCCTCCAAGAACATATGGATAAGCAGAGTTTTTAACTCACTGACAGCCACATGTAAATCGAATTTTTTTTTTTCTTTAGTTATATATTCTTAAATAAAAGTGCACGTTTATTTGATATTTAGACTAAAGTCTTCACACATTATACACTTCATGTCATTATTAGTATAACATAGAAAAGGTTTCTGCTTTAGGTATATGTTCAGCATTTCTTGCATTTCCTTTCATCCTACACTTACCCAGATCTTTGTAAACACAGGGCACACATGAAATTCATGTATTCCAAATAGAGATATACTGTATTATTTGCCCTATACAACTCCAGATCTCACACGTGGATAAGGAGGCTTGGCTTGAGCTGGGAGAAGTTTTTCCCCGAGCCGAGCTCCATTAAGACAGAGGATGGGACAGCAGGGCGCTTGCTGCTTGTGCTGATCGACACATTTTACAAAACAAAACACGCTGATGGAGAGGTGTGTAGGGATTTAAGGTGGGCCGGGATTACAAGTTTTTTCGTAGGCTTCAGGAATTCTAGTGTTAACTGAGTGATTAACCCCTTTTCCTACACACTTGACTGTGTGGTCAAACACAACTTAAATTCTATGATTTCATTTACTAATAACAACACTAATTCTTGACCTGATAATCAACAATAGTGAGATGTCATATAAGGAAATTTGTCATCTGACACAGTGGTTCAAGGACAACAATCTCTCTCTTAACGTCAACAAAATTAAGGACACAATCATGAACTACAGGAGACAGGATGCAAACCATCCATCTACTGTACAGCACAAAATAAACTTGAATTCAAACAGAAATTAATATGCACTTGTAAAAGAAAGTCACTTTAATTGCCACAATTCAAATCTATAGTGAGATATAGTTGTTTATAGTTGTTTATAGTTGTTTGCCTGCCTATGGTAAAGTCATCCCTGGTGGAGGATCACAGGAATCATGGGAAAGAGGGGCCCTTTCATCGGATTGGCTGGCCGAGCAACGTTTCAGCCATGGACTGGCCAAATGGGGAGGCAGCTTGACGGATGAGGTCTCCAGCACTCTAAAAATATCAAAATCTTATTATATGATATCATCTACTGTTAAATTCTGCTCTGTACTTCTAAAATTTTTATTATTATGCTTTATTAAGGATTTGTTCTGTTCTGTGTATTGTATTGTATTGAACCCCTTCTTTTGACACCCACTGCACGCCCAACCTACCTGGAAAGGGGTCTCTCTTTGAACTGCCTTTCCCGAGGTTTCTTCCATTTTTCCCTACAAGGTTTTTTTGGGAGTTTTTCCTGGTCTTCTTAGAGAGTCAAGGCTGGGGGGTTGTCAAGAGGCAGGGCCTGTTAAAGCCCATTGTGGCACATCCTGTGTGATTTTGGGCTATACAAAAATAAACTGTATTGTATTGTATATAATGTAGCCACTTACGGGGTGGAACACTGCCATATTTCAAATTTGTTTGTGTATGTTGCAATAAACCCACAAGTCAATCAAAAACAATAATGGCATTTTTACATACCCAAGGGTGTCTTTTAAATAAACCATAAGTTTCCAAGCTGTCTGCTCTCTTGCATTAGTAAAATAAGTGATTTGCACACGTATATGCAGAGGTGAGCAGTGGATCATACCTAATATCCCCCCTATGTCGAGTCACATACAATTAAAAGCTCATTACCACTGAATAGCGGAGGTTCAGAGAATTTCAATGATATTTGGTTGCCTATGACTGGTCATTCACATTACATGTCAGAGCTGTGTGTAAAAGGCAGGAAATAAATTACTTATGTGGCAGCTTATCTTTATGCAATGTTACACACGAATGTTTGTGAGAGTGCATGGAGATTGGATGACCCACAGTAAGACTTTAAGTTGGTACTACAGAAATGTCTTCCTCCTTAAAAAAATAAAAGAAAACATAAGGTTGAGAATGACGTGTTTGCTGAAGGACTAAATGCTACGATTGATTTGTAAGCATTGCCCATAGTAACAACTTTAAAGCATCATTGCATGCAGTTTTACAGTTCAAGCATCATGGGTTAAATGACCATATCTGGATGTTAGTTCTCCCTGTACTGTAAATCCACATTTTTGGAAAGAAACTCTTATAATGCCTAATTTTTTTTTTGCCGTATTATTTAGTTGGTATTGGTGTGAAAAAAAGATTTTTATTCATATAAAAACACTTTCTTTTAAAAATTTTGAGTTTTTTACTCACTGCTCCTCTGATATTTAAATTATTTTTTTTTATCTAGGCAGAATAGTAGTCATTTTCCTTTGGGGCATGTAAAGTATGCACAATAATGCTATAAAACATTTAGGACCTAAGGTGTTAAAAGTATGTTGCAAATTAACTTTTGGTATTCTTCCACAGAAGTTCTCTTTACTAAGGTGAAAAAGACAATATCAGGTTTTTAAAATAAGAAGATGTGCTTGTTTTTTGAAAAGCTGTTAATTTCTAAAGTGCTTCAAGTTTCTTCTCATTTGTACACCAGGAAACAAGATTCTTACTTATATGCATCCTACAGACTATTAAAAGTAGCACAATAAGCCATATAATAAGCAACTCCATCAGCAAACCACAATTACAACATCATATACAAATAGAACATCACATGGTATTAAAAAATGAGAAGCAAAGTCAGTTGTGAGCAGTACTTGAATAGTCATATATGAGAATGAAATATATCCCTGAATCTGTTGGAGCGAGTGCTAAAGATCCTGTATCTTAAGCTAGTGCAAAGGACAGAGAAAAGTATATTCTAAGGATAGCCGAAGCCTTTAAAAAAGATGTGATATACATGCAAAAAACAAAAAAATCTATGTACCTGTAATATTCCCTGCTGAATTCATCACCCCCTGTAGTGTCATGCAGAGATAAACTACACAGGTGTCATACAAGAAAGGACTTATTTGACAAACAATATAAGGTGATATACATCTGAGGATGTAAAAGCACTGATGAGCTTTCCTGGTCACAAGCTGAAAGGTGTTGTGTGGGTAGGTGATTTACGAGTCTTTAAAAGACTACTTCCAAAATGTATTATTATTAAACCTACTATACCTTGTATTATTTGTAAGTTTGATACCATGTTAACACACATTATGAAAAGTAATAATTTTAAAGAGATCACTTATTTAGGTTATGTTCAAACAAAATCATCAACAAACGGGAGGAAATTGTCCACTGCATATAAACATTGGCACATGATAGTCATTTTCATAACACATCATTGATGAAAGAACATACAAACTCTGCAAAGTTCTGTGTTTTGCAAGTCTACTTACAGAAATACAATGTGCCATGGCATTCATAGAAATATACTACATTAAAAAGGGAGATACAAGTAAAACTAATACATTGTTGTACTTATTTGAAGAGTATTTATTGCCATTTCTTAAAAGTCTGAAAATAAAAGATGTAATTATTTAGCTGACATTTTCAGTTATATATACTTATTAATATGTTACTTCACATTCAGTCAGTGCCTAAAAAATATTTTACTGCAGGACAAAACATTTTTAAAACATTAAAAACAAAAAACAAATTCATCTGACATTGTCACAAGAGGACTACATACAATAATAATAAATGAAAAACAGGTATAATGAAATTGCTATGCTAGTTAAAGAAGAAAAAAGTAAAACATTAAATACTTTACCGGGTGCAATCCTCAATACAGTCAGCACAATTTCCATTCTTTAGAAAGCAAGCTGCTCGATTAGAATACAAAATGCTAAGATCTCCAGGACTGTCAACATCTGCAAAGCAATTTTCAATAAAAAATATCAAATTAAAAGCAACAGCAAGGGCTTGTGCAATCTGAAATGTACTAATCTGTAGTTTAGAATGTTTTGTTTTAAAAGGCAAGAGCACAGTCAATGATGTAATTTGAACTGCATATACTGTAAAATACAGTTTACCATAGACTGCATGCTATTGACAAAATAGCAGGTGGATTAGTATTTAATTAAGGCACATTTGGAAAGGGGTTTAACTTACAGACTCAGTTCTGGAAAGCAAATAAAATTTAATTATGACAGGCTTAATCAGGATTGGGGGTGGATCCTGTCATTTCATCAAATCAGAAACAAAGACTTGTTCTCTGCATTCTGCCCATTAGAACAGTACATTTTAAATATAAATTATATTACGAAGTAACTGTCCAGTGACTGATATTTTCATCTTTGTAAAATACACATTATATATAGCAAACAATCTTTGTTTGGTGTTTAGATGAGAAAAAGTTAGATACTGTAATATCTTACATGGCAAGTTAAGTATATAGGCACTACATAAAAGATCATTTTTTTTAATTCTTGCAAAGTAAGTCCTGCAATGGAAGCTGTAATGTATTTTTCAGAAATGCATCAAAATGTAGACATGCTTACAAAGAACACAAAATCTAAGCAGAATTTTGAAGTGCTTTTATTGAAGTACTTATGACATGAAGAGGAGCTTTATATCTACTATCAGCCAAATAAATATAAAGAATGATGTATGGAACAGTCTCATCTTTGTGCTTACAGCAATGTGATGCTTTTTGCAATTCTGTCTAGTATGCTTCTGTTTGAATGATCAGCACTCAATAATGTAATGTATATGATAAGACTTTAAAATGATGTCATCAGCAAATGTGTTTGTTCATTTTTTGGTTATTATGGGCATAAATCTAGATTTAAAAAACTAAATTCTGATATAATCAGAATCAGATTGTAAGATAAAACACAAAAATACAACTACTTAGAATTTAAAAATACATACTGTATATATTAATAGTATGTAGACTTACAGGAACTAGAGCTACTTACTGCACTTTTCAAAGTCACTGATGGCTTGAGTATACTTGATGACTGCTTCTCCAAACTGTCCATTTTTAAAAAGCTCATTTCCTTGTTCTTTCAGACAGGCAACGGCAGGAGGCAGCACTCCAGAAGTCAACAGCTGAGGCCTAGACTCGTCAGAACCAGAGGTACTTGAATGGTTACCTGCATTTTTGCCATTTTCCAGATTTTTATTTTTCAGCCTTTGGTCTTTTGCTTCAGTGCTTCTTACTGTACTCTCTGTCTCCTTGTTTGCTTTTTCAGCATTTTTCCTTGTGACAGGAGATATACCTTTCTCATCTGTCTCTGGCTGTATATCTCCCCTGCTCGGAAACTTCTTTTGCACATTCCCCATCACACTCTTCTCAAAAGCAGTTGCGGCTGTCTCCCCACCCACATGTGAAGAACTGTCAGCTAGGAAATGCACAAAGACACACCCACAAGCACAGTCAATGATTACATCATACTGCCTGCCACAGGGAAGAGTTACTGCAGTCTTTTAAGCTGAAGGAAAAAACTACATTCAGAGCAAATATTTCACAGGTACAAATTAAAGAAAATACTAAATCAACCACTATTATCTATAAAATGCACATTAAGAGCTACTCACTAATACACAGTATCAGAATAATGTGATCTATTTCATGCACCTTTAATGGAATACAAGCTGACTTATTTCTGTAACACAGTTTCAAATATCTCTCAAACCTGCTTAATTCAATTCAAGTTTACAGGGGGGGCAATCCATTCCAGAGCCTACTCATGCAGGGGAGTGGATGGTTTTGCACTGCACTAACTTTATATTATTGGTTTATAGGGTTTTATTATATGTCCTAATTATCATGCAACACATTTTATGCTACTACAGTACCAATATTTTATGTTAATATTTAAGATTATTTTAACAAAAAAAGAAAATATATCTTACCAAAACTTGCATTAGAACTTGCATATCTATGCACTGATTTGAATTTATATTTCAGTATTTTGATTTATGCATGTCTAATAATAACTAACACTAAGGATACAAGGTAGCACAGTGCTAGTGCTGCTGCCTCGCAGTAAAAAGACCAGGGACGTATCCTGGGTCTAACTACCATTGAATTTGCATATGCCACCCATATCTGCGCAAGTTTCCTCTGGGTGCTCCGGTTTCCTCCCATTTTCCAAAGGTTAAATTAATTGTAGAGACTAAATTGGCCCTAGTGTCCCCTGAGAGAATCCCCAGGAAGTTCACTGAGTGTCCAATGAATTTCCCAGACGAAGACAGATTTTTCATCAGGATGGTTTGGAAAGTTTTAAAGGAAGGCTGAACCTTATCCTGACTGGATTAAAGTCACTTCCGGTTACAAAACAATTGTCTTTTAATAGGTGAGTTCTTCTGTCCATCTTAGTTGTCATTCCTTGAATTATAGGGCTTTGTCCTTGCCTGAGTCCATTTCATGCCTTCTGGCTCTGGAGATGTGTCAGGTCACCTGTGATTTACACCTCAGTTATCAGATGAAGTACAGGCAGATCCTGGTACAAGCTAGAGTTCGGTCACTTAGTTTGAAATACAAGTGGGGGTTTTGTGCAGCCTGATGGCTGCATCCCTGTTTAAACCTGCTTTCATAACAGGCCTGGTGTACCACAAAGGCATAAAAGAACTGATAATGAAAAATTGGTCATACAATATGGAACCTAACATTCTGGTAGCAATAGACAAAATAACTGGTTTTGAATAAAACACCATTTATAAAAGATGCTCTGGATGAAATTATGATTATAATTCATAATTCAGTTCTGCACAGCCATCAAAAGATAAAATGCATAAAATGAAGGAAGAGGTAAGATAAGTGAAATGTGAATGTGAAATTATTTTGACACCTCAAAGTCCTAATTAGTATAAAAAGCATTGATGACTTCAATGAACCTGATTATTACTCTGTTTACCTGGTTACTATGGCATTTAAAGTATGTAAAATACTACATAAAATGTTGTGCTATGTTCCATCCTTTATTTGTGCTTACAATGCTCATATAATGCCAATATAATTAAATAAATTACTTCCACTTGATTTGCTAAAATAAATAACCTGCTGACTGACAATTGATTTCATTAATCAAAATAATCTATATTCCAGAATGTTACATGCACTATGGAGACCATGAATTGAATTAAGCAGGTTGTAAAATATTGTGTTATAATACAGTATATGAAGGCATTACTTTTGAAAACTGTTGTCACTTTGAAGGCTGTCACCATAAGATGCAAAACAACTCCTTTGAAATGTAAAAACTTGAAAAAAGCACATTCTGTTAATAAACAGATAATAAACATGCAATCTACCATATGCTTAATTTTCCTATGAAGCTAAAGATTATGCATTTCATGTAACTGAATCCATTAGTTCTTAAAAATATACTAACAAGAGAAAAAAAAAAAAAACTAAGTCATCATGTCTCAAATGTTAAATCTAAATTACCTGTTAATTTTTCTTTGTTGGTGTCATCGATCTGTTCTATAAGAATCTTTTTTCCTTTGACTTTCTCCTTTGACTGCATATTTGCCATCCTTATTTGAACTTCAGTTAGTAACTTCTAAAGTGCAGCCAAAAAAGAACATCTGCTTTAATAACATATTTTCAAACTATTATTGTATTACAAAGACAGAACATTAAAAATCTTGATAGCTGAAATATAGTACCCTAGTAGAAAACAAATAGTATATACCCAGTAAAAATAATTTGTCTCTAGAGAAGAAAATATAATAACAGGAATGTTTATTAAAAGTTTCAATTTGTACATATTATAATTTACTATGTTCCTTCATTCCAATAAAATGGTATACGTTCTGCATTAATTAGTGCAGAACACACAAAACAACTGGCCTATACAATCAATGATTAAACTTAAATAATTCACTATACCTAAAGGGTAAATATCAAGGCATTTGTGCTAAACAATATTTTTTTTGTATATTATGCAACCCATTTCAAACAAATAATATTTAATATAACCATAGCCTTTCTTGCCAATTGCCATAATGTACTTTACACTACCATTTTCTTGTATTACTAATATTAGTCTATCTATCTAACATGGAATTTAGCTCAATGAATGTACCAGGCTCAATGGGGTTAAATGCAGTGTGGAAAGGTAATTCTACATACAATACCACCACAAAGACACAACAATGGCAAAATTATAATAACAACAAAAACTAATGACAACACAAATTTTAATGGCCCTGAGCACTCCGATTTACACCGTTAAAAATAGGTTTTAAAATGGATTTTAAATGGGGAGACCTCTGTGTGGACTTGAAAAACTTAAAGATGGATTTGGCTGCACCAATACTCACGGTGATGACAATGCTTTCTTCAAAGAGTTGAATGAGTTTTGGCACACAAATGTGACTGCTCCCAAATAGGCCCCTTCCTCAGCAGGTAGAAAAATAGAGTTCCAAATGTCAACGAATCTTGAAATGAACTTGAGGAACAAAACAACTCTCCCCAGGAAGCAGTCAAGACTTTCTTACCTCCTGAGGCACTGGGTTTTCCACAATAGGCTTGATATCCTTTGGGTCAACCCTGACCCCATCCGGTGACACCACATGGCCAACGAAGGTCAGTTGAATATAAGGAAATCTAAACTTTCTGTTGATTTGTTAAGTTGCTTTAAGATATTGTTCAAATACTTGAGATTTTTATCACTCTCTTGTATACACAGTATAGAGAAAGCACAGGCATCATGAAAAAATCTGACCTTGAGATTTTGATGAATCTTGACATTTCAGACCTTGAGTCCAAAAATACCATTTTTGAAATTGTCTGTCTGTGTATAAACATAATAATTTGAAAACGCTCTGACCTCGGTCAATGAGATTTTACACACCTGCTTTATACCAAAAATAAGGAATCCTATCAACTTTTGGGCCACTTCTGGGTACTTTAACTGAATACTTTTGCAAATTTTCAAGTAAACTATGGTTATAATTACAGATAGATGATTCAAATTTTGTATAGATATTCATAATTTTAAAAAGCAAACAGATATGAAATTTGAAAAGAAGTTACTCAACTGGAAGTACTATTTTATTTAAATAACTAACCAAATTTTTTGCATTATGGTATCAGTAGGACCCATTTGACTTTTGCATGAGCATCAGTGGTCCAGCCAATGGTGAAGTGAAGTGAAATGCTTAATCAACATCTGGTCACCCACTCTCTGATTACTCTTCTTTTCAACCTTTTGCGATCAGGGACTTGGCTGACAGTGTGGAACTGCTAACGCACCACCTTAGTTCAACCCAGTTTGTCCATCCATACCGAAGGCCAACTCCTAAGCATATAGGGCCCTATGATTTCCGCGATGTGGAAAACACAGACGGACTCATGGGATTAATGCATAAAAACAGTTTTTATACTTAAAAATGGAAATGTGTGGAATTTAGAGACTGAAGGGGTGACTGTTACAAAACTTCCCAATAAAATAAATGATTGAATAATCTGTAGTTCTATTTTCTAGTTTGTTGTTTTTCAAGCAAATGCAATTCTTCATAGAAATTCAGTCTTGCCTCTATCTGTTTGTTCATGTGTTTCTTGTATGTTTTCTCGTTAAAGGCACATGGATTAGTTAGCTGCCCGAGACAGAAATGTTGAAGTGAGCACTATCATATGATACTATATGATAGTATTAATGATAGTTATATTTGGATAGTTATGTTATGATAGTTATAATTGGATACTAACCCTCACCTATTCTGTTTCTCTTTTCGGTACTCAAATGTGGCACTTAGTGCCATGGCCCACCTGCCAAGTTGTTTTGCCTGCCTATGGTAAAGTCATCCCTAATGGAGGATCACAGGAATCGTGGCAAAGAGGGGTCCTTTCATCGGATTTGCTGGCCCAGTGCTGTTTTAGCCCTGGAATGGCCAAATGGGGGAGGCAGCTTGATGGATGAGGTCTCCAGGACTCTAAACTTATCCAAATCATATTATGGCATGTCATCTACTGTTAAATTCTGCTACGTACTTCTAAAAAATGTTTTTTTGTATTTATTTATTTTTTATTTTATACTGTATTGAGGATTTGTTTTGTTCTCTGTATTGTATTGTATTGTATTGATGCCCTTCTTTTTGACACCCACTGCACGCCCAGCATACCTGAAAAGGGGTCTCTCTTTGAACTGCCTTTCCCAAGGTTTCTTCCATTTTTTCCCTACAAGGTTTTTTTTTTTAGGGAGTTTTTCCTTGTCTTCTTAGAGAGTCAAGGCTGGGGGGCTGTCAAGAGGCAGGGTCTGTTAAAGCCCATTGTGGCACTTCTTGTGTGATTTTGGGCTATACAAAAATAAATTGTATTGTATTGTATCAGATACCCTAACTACATAGAAAAAACTAAAACACAAGCTTAACTGCAAAAGTGGTGGAACAATAATATCCCGGCAACTTTTACGAATCTGGAGAACAACTTTTCTGCAAGTTTTGCCAGCATATCATAGACTGGACATGAATATATACTTGCAATGACCATGTCAAATCTAAAACCTATCTCAAGAACAGTGAGAAATTAAGATCAAAAAATGTTCCCCTTCAGGTAACAATAGACAAAATAACAAAATCATCAGATGCAAAACGCCAGTTTGTGGATGTCTTTGTGGCCATGCGAGTCAGACATACCACTCGAAAAATGACAAAGATGCATCCTTTCTTTAATAAACATTGTAAACCAGAAGGTGCGCTGCCAGAAAATGAGAGCAGTCATCATCAAACTCATTTGCCCGTGTCTTTGAACAACATATGGACGCTGTTCTTCATAATATTCGTGGCAATAAAATTTATGTTGCAGTTGATGAAACCACTGACAGCCGAGACCACATAGTTCTCAACATAGTGATAGGTGAGTAAACATTTGTCTGCATGGGAATTCTTTTATGTAGGCAGTTCTAATTGTACATGAAATTACATTTAACCGGTATTAACAGTCTTTCCTGTAGAAAATGTTATTAGTGAACAGCACTGGTTATTAACAGGTCCCCTTTTAAAAATTAACAACAATGTTTCTGGATTTGATAAATGTTTCACCTAGCGGTGATGAGGCATGCAAGGTCCACATTTGACTCTTCCATTATAAAATTGGCACCTACAAACCTGGGAAGAAGACCAGGCTTCTCCTCAGATAAAATGAGCCCTTAAAAGCTGGTCTCTCTTTCTTTTTTTCTGTTTAAATCCCAGATTTAGCATCTTGCAGATTAGTTGGCATTTGCTTTCTAATTAATAATTTTAAGATATGCAGTAGATGAAGCTACAGATGTAATGATGCATGTTTTCAATTTGTAAACATTTAAGGTTTAAGAATCATCTCTATATATAATCTTCATTTAGATCTTGATCTCTGTTTGTCCGCGAATGAATTAGAAGAAGAAGCACTAGATGGCAGTAGAGAGACAGCTAAAACATAGACATTGCATTAAGAATCTCCTCCAGGCTTATACTACTGAAGACTGTAGTACTCCAGTCACACCTCAAAACACAGACATTCAAACTAAACAAATTGTTGTGCTTTAAATTAACTAAAGAGATCTTCATTTAGATCTTGATCTTTGTTTGTCCGCGAATTCCACGCATGTGTAGACCACCTTCCAGTTTAGTATGTTGTTGTTACTCACGGGTGTCAACAATGTGCCCGAATAACAAAAGGGGTGGTGGACAGTGTTACGCTGCTTAGCTCCCAAGGCCTGGTTAGAGAATGAGATTGCTGAAGATAAAAGGTACGTGCCTACGTAACATATGAATGAAAGAAAGACAGTGGGTAAAATGAATGACAACATAACAGCACGTTCCGGAAATTATTATTGTTACACTATAGCCGATGAGTGCTGCGCGTCTCACAGTTGTACCGTGGCTTGCTCACATGTCAGTGAAGTGATCCCTATTTATGTTTTAAAGAGCCTGGATACCTATGTGCCTTCCTCTTTGAATTGCCACAAAGCAACCTGCGAGATTGGAGAAAGGTTGAGAAGAGATCGTGAAAGAGGAAACGACAGCGTCGTGAAAACGAGACGGACTGTGAACGGACAGAAGCAGAAATGCTCCTACACCACCACATAATTACGATTCGGACAGTGATTCCGAGTAGGCCGTTCCCATCGAATCAATATCCAAGGGTTTTCTTTTGTAATTTTGTTTCCTTTATAAAAAATCATAATGCTGTGCGACGAAGGGCCCAGTTCCCGACTGGCAGTCGCATTTAAACAGGGAGCCCTTCACAGACAACTTTAACACGCGCTGCGTATTTGGGTGCACATGGCTAGTTAGAAATAATTTACATAATTACAATTGCAAGTAGTGAAGACCAGTACTTTTTGACAGACATTATCTTTATGGAGAGCTGCAACTTTTCCACCTTTCACAGGCATCACTTCAGTTCCTTCACAACAACCAGCTGAATTTTAATGACATTTTAGCAGTACTTACAGACAGTGCATCATACTGTCTGAAAGCATACCAGGAAGTTTTAAAAGGGGTTATGCCTAACAGTGTACATTCAATTTGCTTGTGTCATGTCATCAGTTTGGTGAAAGAGACCTGGCAGCACTATAAATACTTTAGTGAGGCTGCATCACAAGTGATGTGGATGAAGTCTGCCTTCTTGAAGATGCCTGCCAGGAACCCATGAGGCAGGAAACACCAGGTGGAATAGCTGGTTCGAATCAATAGATTACCTCGCTAAACATATTCACCTCTACAAAAAGTTCTTTATGGCCGAGAACACATCAGCTCAGGTTGTAATAAATATCCTAGACCCTAAAAATGAAGTTAACCTTCATCTCAGAAGGATGCATCAAACTAGTAACAGCTCTTAAAATTCTGGAGGGCACTCACTGTCCTACTGCAGTCTCAGCATACAGCATCATGGAGGATCTGGACTCCTACCTGATGGATGGAACTGCAAAATAAGGTTCAGTTGTGCTACTGTGCTGTTTTATTAAAAGGAATGCAAAGTTCGCATTTCATTATTGTTTGTTTTGTTGTAGCTGTTGCTACTTACACTAAAAAAACAAAAAAAACATAAAAACCCAAAAATTCAAATCAAGGAAAAATAAAATGGTGAAAAACGAAAAAAAACGGAATTTGTGAAAAAATAAAATGGTTTTCATAGGGCCCTAAGCATGGATTAAATGAGTTTGAGAATAGCCTTTGGTAATTGGCCAAACTAGTCAACCTATTGCACAAAGCAGTAATTCAAATTAGGTCAGACCAGAATAATATGAGCCCTCCTCTCAAACCGATAGATGTCACTTCCCATCAAGCCACCCTCCCCCCAACCAAGGCAACTCATGATCCATTTGCAACAGGTACACAGTAAGCACTACTAAAATTAACACGTCAATTTTAAACAATAATGCATTGTCAAGAGGCAATTTTTTTGGGCAATCACCTCAGTTACCCAGTGCATTCTATGTATATAGTCTTATTGGAACCGTGCCCTTTTTCTGGGGTACCCTCCCATCATTTTATTTTATCAAATCCCCTAAGTTGCTAATGACGCAATTTAAGCTTTTCTCACAAACTATTTTGTATTAGGGTAAGAGTGCTACCAGTATCTATAACCACTTTGCTCACAACACCTTGCTCCCAACAGGTATCACTTAGAGGGAAAAGATGGCTAACACCATGGTGACATTGGTACAGGGCTCAGCTGAGGCTTTCTCTTGTGGTTTAGGAAAGGGAGTCTTATGATGCACGTCACCCCTGCTGAGTCTGCTAACCCTGATTGCAGCCCAGTCCTTATTCACTTGGGACCCACCAACAGCAGCTACACGATGGTTAGTTGCATTGAGGACACGTCATAAAATCTGCTCTTCACATATGCTGGGTCATCACTTTAAGGTATACCACACAGAATTCAAAGATAAAGACAATGAGACACTGTGAAGGCTTTTACACAAAGGTCAAGAGGGCTTATCTTCCAAAATTGCCTCCTAATCACTGATAAGGAAAGCATTCAAAAAAGTAGAACAAAATTCTATTCAAGTGCTGTATTTGTTCTGCTCCGCAAACCACAAAAATGAGCCAAAATGCTGAGTGCCGCATTCAGGAATCTCAATGACTCCACACCACTCAGTGGATGCAACTCCACAAACAGGTCCATTTCTTTTACAAAACTATGCAACTATGCTCAGAGATGCACACTGACAGTTAAGTTCCAGAAACTCCATTCACAGCAAACCAATGGACAAGGACACCTGTACCCAGACATTCCCTACTACAGCTATGGGGATTGACTGCCATTTTAAAACACAAGACACAGGACTGCTTTAGATGCTGCACCTCACCAGATACTCAGCTGATCATGTCATTGATGAGGCCGTGTACTATCTCATTCTTAGTAATAAAACTACAAGCAATGTGATTAACCGGTGCTTTCAGCTGGTGCATCAGTAGGAGCAGCATCAGGTCTTGCTGGACTCATCCCTTGCTGGTATCATTAAGGTCCAGGCTGTGGATGCACAAGGAATCCAGCAGGCTTGTACACTGATTGACCTGAAGAGGAGCTCTGATTGCAACATGGCATGCAATAAGAACCAGATACACATTAACAAGAATTACACTCAGATCAAGTTCATCACCCTGCATTGCACTTTCAAAATACATATTTATCTATAGTGTAACAGAAAAACTTCCTGGCACCTACCTTGCTAAAAAAAAAAAAAGAGCTGCAGTGACCCGGAAGTGCTCAGATTATTACCAGGATACAGGGGCAGTTAGGTTGGCACCAGGACAATGGGGTGCGCCTGCTGCAGCAAAAAACCTAAAAAGGAAAAACTGGACTCGCAAGCATTTTGACGGCTGCATGTGTTTTCTCATTTGCATTCACTTGTTAGGCACCCACTTTCTGTATCATCTGTGGTGATGAGTTATGAGCAAAGTGGTCTGGCATCAGCTTAGTGCAGGAGTTCTAAACGTGGGAAGCATAAACATTCTTCTATTCTATCCTTTTTGGACATACAGCACGCACAAGCTCCTGGATGTTACTGATACACAATCACAAATCATTTGCATCGATCACTCATCTGCACATTTATGTTTAGAAAGGCTTGCAATTCTCTCATATAATGTAATTATTAGAACATTTGAGGATGCCTTAATAGTGCTTCACATCTAACAAGAGTTTCAAATATCATGGGTACAATTTTTTTTCAGATCACTCTCAATCAAGAATCTTAACATAGAGGTTTGCCCGACTGTTTATAAGTTGCAGTCCTGTCCCATTCCTCAGTTGCTCCTCATTTGTTTACTCATAAGCTTTTTTGTTTTTCTTTGTATAAAAATATCATGAAACTGTCTCTAAAGAAACTGAAATTGCAGACATTCTATTGTAAGCTTTTGTGTCAAACTCCAGGCTGTAGACAATCCTTCATAGTTTTACACTTCTGAAATAAATAGTGCATTAAAAAAAGAGTAAAGGCTATATTCAGTCCAGTGGGTGAGTATAGTAACCATTTATTGACTCATGTTTATGCAAATGTGGCTGATTATGTCCCATTTTTGACCATACAAATTCATCTTTCCTTGGCAGCATCAGAAAACTTACTGTTTTAAGCATTTGGTATTAACAAAAAGTTAACAATTGTATGTAGAAAGCTATTGAAGTAAATTACTGACTTTATTTTTGTATTATTAATTAATCAAACAGGGTTGGGTTTCTCTTTATGTTCTTACTAATTACAAAGATGTGTTCTCATTTCTTTTTGAACAGTGCTTGTCTTCATTGGTATTGGGTGGTCCAGATCTAATTATGCAATTTTCATTACGCTATAACTTAAAGTTTATTACATAGAAAATCACCTGAAAAATCCTAAACCATTGAGACGTGTGTGAACTGATGACATGAAGAATCGTCTTCGCGCCGAACTGGAATCGTCCCTGCATAAATCAAAGTCATCCAGACAATCTGGATCTGCATAATTAGATCTGGACCACCCTGTAGTTTTAAAGATAATCTAATTCTAAAATTATTAAACCAATATTCATTCCATTACAAGGGAAACATAGTACTTTACTTGTGCGCTTAACATTTGGTATAATTTTAAAGGAAACATTGATTTCTTATTGAGTTGTCCATTTATCTTGTTGACACAAATGCTGCTACCCTCAGCAAAAGAAAGTTGAGAACACCTGGCTTGATGGGTGTGCTCAAATTAAAACAAAAAAAGAAAAACTCTTGAAATGTAGTTGCACTACAAACTGTGCTGAAATCATTGTTTTCTTATTAGAAAAGCTGAAGCCTCACAATCATCAGGATTTAGCATTAGTAGGGAAGAAACTAACATTAGCTTGGCCAGGTCTGGGAGGTCATCTGATGTTATGATATTTCAAGTGGAAGTGACACAACTATCCATAAGCAACTGATCAACATTATTCTGTCTGATGATGATGGATGCCAGGTCTTGACTGATGATCAGCAGCAGAACCCCATGCAGTGTTTCTGTAGACCAGACAAATCAATTAAGGGAAGCAGATATTCAGCAAGTAACTTCCTTCCTGAAGGAAGACAATTTGTCTTTTGGCTATTTTCTTGTTGTTCTTTTGTATATACAACTAAAATGCATTCTGCACTGCCTTATTCTGTGGAAAGTTTATATTTTGACTATAATATCACTCTATCATAAAAAAAAAACTTGGAAGGAGACAAGATGTGATGTTCTCGGAGACACTTTAACGTCCCACGAGACAAGGCAGTGAGACAAAAGGACAGCTGTTGTACAGGCTTTTAAATGTTCGAAGCACTGCGCAACATGCAGATCATGCAGCAAGCCAGCAGCAGGTGCGACCGCATCTCCTTAATGTGTGTTCAGCCCCCCTCTTTACAACACAATCGGCAGATATGTGACATGGCTGGCGCGTAGCGCACCCCGGGGATGATTGAGGGAGGGTGAGCGAAGCAAGCAGGGGAAAAGCCCCCAAGTTTATAAAAATGTTTGTAATGCACAATCTTTGGAATGACAGAGATATAGCAACCAGTTGGACACAAAGGGAGACAAACTGACATTCTTGTAGCCTCTGTGGTGTATGGCTCTCCCTGCAGCATGGAGGTGCACCGAAGACCATCAGGGCATCATGGACATTGGAGTCTTTATACACAGCCCTGCTGGATACCGTGGGGGCCACTAGATGACGCTGCAGGGAGGAACGACATTTATTTGCCTTACGCCCCGAAAGTACGTCCAAGTCACTTGGACAAGGGGAATGACGTGCTTCTGAGGTGAAGAAAAGGACTTTTTATCTGACCCGGAAGTGATAGGAGATCACATGGACTGGGGATTGGAACACTTCCGGGTCAGGGACTATAAAAGGATTGTGGGAGCTCCCAGACGGGGAGCTGAGCTGGGTGGAAGGGTGGCAACGCGTCTGGGAGTGGAGGAATTGTTTATTGCATTGGTAGTGATTTATTTAATGAGTATTGTGGAGGAGAGGGTGCTTTGTGCACTGTTGATTAATCAAAAGTCATACTTTTGGACTTTTATCTGGTGCCTGACATCTTGGACAAGGGTTCAAGGGAGTGATAGCGCCCTCTATCTGTCACACCTCATATTAAGGTGGATAATACAAAGGAAGTGCTTAGGCCTTATTTTGTTCGATTCTATTTTTTGGCAAAACAAACTGGATAAAGCTCCTTAAATAAATTTTTTAAAGCATTAAATACACTAATTTTGTGGTGGTTGGAAATAACAGCGAGATTGTGATTAATAAATTATTAACAAATATTTTTGAATTATCCAACTTAACAGGTGGTTTCCCAGCAACCCCTGTGCAGAGGTTCTGAGCAGTCTATAGTGTACTGATCCTGAGGCTGCTGGGGTTGAAGTCCTTTAAGTAGCGCTGCTACAAATAATTACAAATTATTTTGTTACAAATAATACAAATGATTATTTTACTCCTGATAAAAGCTTACAGAGAAGAATGTAGCAATTATCTCAAGCCAGAAATTTGGAGGGTTAAAGTTTATAGAAGGCCACAATTGAAAAAGGTCCCAGGGTTTAACACATTAGCAGATGAGATGATCTAGTGTGTCTGGTGTTCAGTGGTTGTTGGGTTTGAAATGTCAGTGTGTGGTAACACTTTTTTTAGAACTTAAAGTTAATACCCTTTTAGCACAAAAAACACCCAGTGTTTGATTTGGAACTTTAACCATGCTAGATATTGCTGTATCTTTCTGTAGAAATGCAGATGGGCCACAGATTAACAATAGGTGCGATCTTACTTTATTCAATATAACAGAAAAACAATTAATTGTACCTTCCGGAAAAACCAAGAATACCACAGCTTCCCGGCTGTTGGTCTCATTGCTTCTCTGTATCACCCCTTTACTGCTGCACTTCCCTCATTTTCTTTTTTCATCCCACCCTTTGACCTTTCAACCCTTAGAAAACTTCACTTAAACTAAACCTTTCTTTATATATAAACACAAACGCAGATAAACAATAAAATACTATTTTCTATAGGCAATAGACAGATAGATGGATGGATGGGTGGAAGTCCCCTGGGGGTAATTTGGCTTTATAGAGAAGCTCTTTAAATAAATGCATAAATTGATAGACAAGTAAATAAATAAATAAATAAATAAATAAATAAAATATACACACATACTTCTCACTCTATACAACTCTAAGCAACTGACACGCAGGTAAAAAGACTTGAACTGAGAAAATTGTATGGCGGTGGGGGATGTGATAACAGGCTGCTTGCTGTTTATCAACACATTTATAAGACAGAAGACACTGTCAAGAAGGTGCGAAGAGATTTAAGTCGAGACCTATTTACAAGTTTTTTCATAGGCTTCGGTAATTCTAGTGTTAAAGGATGGATCCTTCATCGGCGAGAAAATCCACCCTGTAACATTGCACCTCTGACGCTACAAGGGCTGTTCTCTGAGGTGTTTGCTTGGTAGTGCTCAAATCCATGAGTATGGACATTCCAATAAATGAGGATGCCAGGTTTTTGTTAAGTTTTTTGACCTCATGTAGAGGGATATGGCGGGTGCCATTGCCTGCTCAAATACTGGTGGGACAAGCTTTGTTCAGGAAGACTTTTATTGTCCCCTCCCTGTCAGGGTTAGTCATTGTTATCCTTGAAAAAGGCTGTCTAGTCTCAACGGCAAGACATGTGCAAGGCACTTGTCCTAGCTGTGCCTCTGAATTGCCATCACACCAACACTGCCACATGTGCAGGTTCCATACTAAGTACATACGCCATCACTGATTGGTAGTTCTCTCTGTCTATGGCCCATTTATGTAGGACTTTGATATAGAAAAAAGGATGAGGTATTTGTGTGGAAGGAAGATCCTGTGCAAAGGCATTAATACTGATGGTAGTGAGGTTGTGCAATCTTCAATCACACTGCTTTACTTCCTGTAGGGACTCCAGGTAGCAAGCTGGACGATAAATGATGGCAGGATGTTACCCCATTTTGGATGGACTCTTAGTGGGATGGGGTGGTGGTTATGTCAGTCTTAGTCAGGATCTCACCTCTGTCTTTGCCATGGTGGGTGGCCCTACCAGAAATACATGACTCCTGATGGCATCACTCAGGGAATCATTGATCACACAAACCACTCCACCACATTTTTTGTGTAGAAGCTGACTCAGCGGAGAATTATGGTTATGTCTATAATATTTATTAAGAATATAATAATACATAATAATAAAAACACATAATGCAATTCAGAGAACTAAAAAACGTAGATAAATGTATTTTTATAAACATCAGTCAGTCATTTTCCAACCCGCTATTCTTAACACAGGGTCACAGGGGTCTGCTGGAGCCAATCCCAGCCAACATAGGGTGCAAGGAAGGAACAAATCCTGGGCAGGGCGCCAGCCCACCGCAGGGCACACACACACACACACCCCCCCAGGTCTCCTTACTGCGAGGCAGCAGCGCTACCACTGTGCCACCGTGCTGCCCATTTTTTATATTTTTATAAACACACAATACATATTAAATGGATACTGTATATAATGTATTTTAAGATGCCATTTTGTTTATGTAACTACTACACAGACTGCAGACAATCATGAAGTTTATACATTATTCAATGTGGTGCTGTGCTCTATGTATAAAATAAGTTTTCCACTTAGATAACCAGCTTATTCTTGTACATACCATATGTATTTTATTTCTGTTAGGTCACATTGTTTGTTTTTTTCTTTTTATTATACAGTCATGCTTTTTTAATTTATTATGGTGTATCAGTCTGTGAGTTAGTATTTCCTGGGCTTTGTCCAGTGAAACACTGAGAAAGTTCTTTGTTCAAATAAATACCTAATACGAATGGAAAAAAAATACTATAAGGTCATTGCATGTCAAATCAACCAATTTTCCAGAAATCCCACACACTTTGGACTCAAAAAATTCTGAAAACAAACACCAGGTTTACACATATTATCCAGGAGACACCATGTAAAATTATTTTGATGTAAGATCAGGATATAACCAATTTTGTGAGGGATAAGGGGTATCAAATTTGACAAGGCTTTATTTTTTCATCAGTTTCACAAGACCATACCTCAAGAACTAAACCAACTAGCAGGTTCAAATTTTGCATACTGGTACCTTTATTGGTATAGTATGTAACAAAAAATGTTTGGTTCAGATGACACCACTTGGTAAGAACAGATCTTCAAAAAAGGAAAAAAAATATTTTGCATCTTTGGGTTTTCCATGTTTAGGCCCTCAAAAAGCATACTTCTAACTGATACAGCCTGCTGAAGTTTTTTTCCATGTTTAGATACCTACACAGGGCTATTCAAAAGGTTATAAACAAATAAGGATTTACATCAGGGTTTGACCAGCAGACTTCTCAGATGTGAAAAAATCATTTTGGGTCTAATTTTCAGACCAGCTTAATGCACTATGGGAAAGTCCAGAAATTATTTTTCCTGCATCCTACATGGTCCCTTCTTTCTCAAAACACAAGTCTTACTTTTCTTATGTGAATCTTTCATTTTTATTTTCCATTCTAACCATAGGTTACATTCACCATTTGTCAGTAATGACAATCATCAAGTTCTTCATCACTAACCTGGTTATAGGATTAATGGAAAAAATAAATCACCGAAGACACATTAAGTACAACACATGAACAACAGAGATTTGATTAATTATTAAATACAACACTAGCTATAATGAAATGTTAACATCTGGGTATTCCAGCAGCAGGAATGTGACCCATTTCATTTCTGTATCAATCAAAGTGCAGAGTGTAGGTTTTCTTTATCTTTGAGATCAAGATGGTACTGCCTCTCACTGACTACTGCAGATGCACTAAGCAGTGCACAGACGCACTGTAATGGCACCCAAGAAATAGTGTCACCAGTGGCGCTTTTCCACTGCATAGTACGGCACAGCACGGTTCAGTACAGCTCACCTTGGTTCGGCTCATTTCGGCTCGGTTTGCGTTTCGACTGCAGTTTATTACCGCTTTAGAGTGGGCAGGATTATTCACGTGTCGTTATAGTTGCGCCGCCTCTACTGCCGTGACATCATCGTAAACGCGCCACAAACAAACACACAACAATGGAGCATATCGACGGAATGGTGTTCTTCATTCTCGGCATGTGGATGTTTTTAACAGCAAGACGAAGGAGTTTGTTTCAAAAGAGGCTGATGGCAGCCAAAGAAAACACAGCTAAAAAAAACAAGAGAGTTTTGGAACTTTTACAACAACACGCAGACAACGACAACACTTTAGCTCGACGACGCGCAAGGGTAAGCATCTAAAAAAAGCACATCACTAGCTAACTTTTATCACTGTTGCAAAGCATAAAATGAACTTAACTGCCAGTGTAACATTAAAATGCTTCGCTGGCTGTGCTAAAAATCTAGCGGGTCTGTTGTGTCTCGTGTCGCAAGTTCAGTGACGCAGTAATGACGATTTTCTCCGGCCAATCAGTGACCAGCAGAGTTTACACGTCACGTTTTGGTAACGGTTCGGTGCGCTTGGAACCTCGGCTGAGGTGGTACTAAAAAAAGGACCAGGTACCAGGTACTGTTCCCAGTGGAAAACCCCCCAAAAGTGAGCTGAACTGAACCGTGTCGTGCCGTACTATGCAGTGGAAAAGCGCCATAGGTTGCCAGTGGAGAGACTGTGTAGGATAGTTTGGATGTGTGAAAGATATCAGGATGTCTGAATCCTCTTCACTCTTGTCACAAATCATACCAATCCAACATTTTTCATCGTACATGTACTCAACAATAGCTTCCAGTAAGACACTGGTCTAATGTGAGGGACGCATCTGATCCATCATTAGTGTGATAATGAGAGGTCAGGATCTCCGTTGCTGCTTCAGTGGTGAATATTCAGACAGTCAATTGACTGTCTTCACCAGACACCCAGCTGACTGAGTTTGCCATCTTCTGTAGTATCTATAGTATTCTCAAGTACCAGGTACTACTTTGGCCATGGTGAATCACATTTTCTGTTCAGCAACATGGGCTAGAACATTGTCATTTGATATGAAAAAAGTATGACAACGATAGCTTACTGATGGAAACAATGATTACCATTATTGGCACATGGCACATTCAGCTTATGTTTAGGATGGAAAATGAACATGAAAGATTTGAATAAGTAAAGTAAGGTTTGTGTTTTGAGAAAGAAGGGACAATGTCGAATATTTAAAAAATTGTTTAAAAATTATTTGCACATTCCCACATGCAGTTACAGAGTGCTCTGAAAATGAAATCCAAAATATTTTTTTTGATTTAAGAGGTCTGCTGTTCAAACCCTGATACAGTTACTTTTCTGTTGATTGGTTTTTCAGAAAGTCTATATAGTTATCTGAGTAAGGAAAAAAAAATCTAAAGTCGGTGTTGGTTACAAATGTGTTTGAGGCCTAAACATAGCTAAGCCAAAAACTCAAATTAAATTTTGGTCAATTTCAAGGGGCTGCTTTGACCATGTTGGGTCATCTGAACTAAATATTTTAATTTTGTCACATATTATATCAATTAATGTAGCAGTGTGCAAAGTCTGATCCTGCTTGGTGGTTTAGTTCTTGAACTATAGACTTGTGAAATTTGATGAAAAAATCAACATACCCCACCCCTCGGTAAACTGGCTGTATCTTGGAAAGTATTGATCTTACATCAAATAATTTTACAGGGTGCCCCCTGACTAACATTGGAACACCTGGGAACTTTTCCAGAATTTCTTGAGTCAGAAATGCGTGGGCCATTGGTTGAATTGACATGGAATGACCCTATAATGTAGATATTCTCTGTACTTTTTATATTTACACAGGAAGCTCTGGAGTCTACTTGTGACTTTACGCTGTAGGAAGATAAGTAAATAAATCAAGGTAAATAGGTAAATAACATTTGATCTGGCTTTTATGTAAGTAACATATAAATGTTAATGTTTTGGGCACATTCACTGTCCAGATCTAAACACGAGCGTGGAGATTCGCTCGCGTACTGAAGAGTCTATATCTGCAGGTGGAAGCTGCCGTCGCTGTACTTTGTATATAAAACCAGATTGAATGTTATTTGCCCCGATTTATTTACTTACTTCCCACACCGTAAAGTCACAAATAGACTGCAGAGCTTCCTGTGTTTGATTGACATGGGCATGCTCAGAAAATACATGTGTAATACCACGAACAAGGCACACTGACACTTCATTTCATAAGCAATGGTACAAGAATGCAGTCAGACTTCTTTTTTGAGCACATACACTGTCCAGATCTAAATACCAGAGTGGAGAGTCGCTCGTGTACTGAAGAGTGTATAGCTACAGGTGGAAGCTGTCGTCGCTGTACTTTGTATAAAAGAGCCAGATCTAATGTTATTTACCAATTTACCTTGATTAATTTACTTATCTTCCTACAGCGTAAAGTCACAAGTAGACTGCAGAGCTTCCCATGTACATATACAAAGTACAGCGACGACAAAAGTGCGACATGCATTCTTTCCTCGATGTAGAACCCTCGTCATCATCTGAGTTCACCTCTGCTACAGGATGTCTTTATGTGAAAACAGCAGTGTCAGATTGGGGGAAGCGACTGAAAGAATAAAACTGAATAAAAAAACACAAACAAAGCTAACCTTTACAATTATCATAAGTTTATAGCGGCAGTTACAGACTCAAATCAAATGTATGTTTTTATTCTAAAATAGATAGAATAAGAACAGCTCACTTCTCAAAACTGAGTCGTCCGGGATCCATGAAGTTTTGATTACCAGTCAACAGTTCTGCCACCAAAGCGATCGTATCAAAGTGGTGTCAATGTCGCACCCTAATGTGGGTTCTTTTTCTGCAGTTACAGTGGAACCTCGGTTCACGACCATAATTCGTTCCAAAACTCAGACGTAAACTAATTTGGTCGTGAACCGAAGCAATTTCCACCACAGGATTGTATGTAAATACAATGAATCCGTTCCAGACCGTACGAACTGTAGTAAATATATACTGTATTTCTTTAGTTTTTAAGCACAAATATAGTTAATTATACCATAGAATGCACAGTGTAATAGTAAACTAAATGTAAAAACATTGAATAACACTGAGAAAACCTTGAACAACAGAGAAAACTAACACTGCAATAGCTCGCGCTATAGTGCTAGGAACCGCTCGCTAAAAACACTTTTTTTAATGAATTTTAAGCACAGGGAAAAAAATGAACATTTGAAAAATCCGTAATTTAATAAACCACCAAGAAAAGTAAGATTGCCACAATGCACGCTAGGAACTGATCACTGTAAACAGAACTGAAAAAAAAAACAAGCCTTTTCTACCTTATGCGTCCAGCCCTCCCTCTCTCGCTATCTCTCTGTGTGTGCGTGTGTCTTTTTCGCGAGCCTGGAGCACCTGTGTGTGTGTGTGCCACTGTCTCGTGTGTGTGCCTCTGTGCCTCTGTCTCACGTGCGTGTGTGTGTCGCTCTCTCTCTCTTTTGCTTGCTCGCTCGCTGCACAGGAAATGCACAAGGAGAGACTGAACACATACAAACTGAAAGAGAAACTGGCTTGTTCGTATACCGAGTGTGTGGTTGTGAACCGAGGCAAAAGTTTGGCGAACCTTTTGGTCGTAAACCAATTTGTACATGTACCGAGACGTTCCACTGTATATTCTTGAATAGAAGCACACTTGTTCTGTTATATTTGTACCTTTTGTGAAAGTGTTTACTTGATATTTGGACTTCAGGCTTCACACATTATACACTTCATGTCTATATTTTGTCAATTATTAGAAAAACATGAAAATCGTTTCTGTTTTAACGATGTGTTTACATAGATTGTTGTAGACACAGAACACACATGAAATGCATGTGTTCCAAATAACAATACAGTATTTATGAAAGGTGTCATTTTGCTTGACTTCTCACTCTATACAACTCTAAGCAACTGACACGTAGGTAAACAGATTTGAGCTGAGAAAACTGTGCAGCAGTGGGGGGATGTGATAACAGGCTGCTTGCTACTTATTGACACATTTACAAGACAAAAGATGGTGATGGTACCGATACTGAAAACCACTTTTTATTTTTGTTATGATATGGATTTTCTTATACCGCAACACTGGTTTAAATAGCCTAAACAACGTTCTGAACGTGGCAAAGCGGGAAACTGTTAAAGTGGGGACCTTTCTCACTGCTACACCACTAAACAAGCATTCAGCGGAGTACATGCGTTAGTGGAGGTATTGAGCAGTGAAAATGAACAGAGAACATTCTGAAATTGAAGCTGTAGCAGATGCTAAAGCTGAACATGATGACACAGAAGAACGTTTGCTGCAAAAAGGAGCCGTGTCTGTTGTCTGGAGACACTTTGGTTTTAAAAGGTCAGATGTGGCCCAAATAACTATTTACTGCAAATGCTGTCGAGCTAAAGTTGTCGCTGGAGGCGGCAACACAAGCAATTTGCTGCACCACCTTAGCCGCAAACATGCTTTGGAGTACCATGAATGTATGGAACTAAGATTGGCACCCTCCATGTCCTCAGGTAAAACTGAAGAAGCTAGAGGACGCTTGAGTCAGATGTCACTTGTAGACGCGTTTGCTACAGGTACCGCCTACGACAAAAAAAGCATCAAGATAACCAACACCATTACAATCCATATAGCCAAAGACATGGTTCTGTTAAGTACTGTGGAGAAAGGTGGATTCAGGGCTATGATCAAGACACTGGATCCCAGATATGTGATTCCAAGTCGCAAGTACTTTAGCCAAACGGCGATCCCAAACTTGTACCAAAAACACAGAGGGAAGTTATAAGCAGAGGTGGCTACAGTCCCAGACTATTCAACAACAGCAGATATGTGGTCAAGTCGCACTATGGAGCCATATCTGAGCCTGACAATTCATTTTATAAATGTTGATTGGCTACTGAAACAAGCTATTTTCCAAATGACCACAATGGCGAATTACTTGCTGCAGGATTGCTGGGAGCACTCAGTTCCTGGGGGCTTACAGAGCAGAGGCAGATGGCCATCACAACGGGCAGTGGGGCCAACATCAAGAAGGCTGTCAAGATTAACAATTGGACAAGACTCCAGTGCTTTGGACACAGGCTTTACACAGCCACAGGTATATAATATTTATTAAAATAATAAACTATTTTAAGTAATGGTACTTTGAGTGGCTTATGAATGAAGAGAATGAGAGAGAGAGAGAAGGGGTTGGAGGATGTGGAGATAGTGAATCAGGAAGTACAATGGATTAGCGAGGAGGAAGTAAAGACAGCTATGAAGAGGATGAAGAATGGAAAAGCCGTTGGTCCAGATGACATATCTGTGGAAGCATGGAGGTGTTTAGGAGATATGGCAGTGGAGTTTTTAACCATATTCTTTAATGGAATCTTGGAAAGTGAGAAGATGCCTGAGGAGTGGAGAAGAAGTGTACTGGTGTCGGTATTTAAGAAAAGGGGGATGTGCAGGACTATAGTAACTACAGGGGGATAAAATTGATGAGCCACAGTATGAAGTTTTGGGAAAGAGTAGTGGAAGCTAGGTTAAGAAGTGAGGTGATGATTAGTGAGAAGCAGTATGGTTTCATGCCAAGAAAGAGCACCACAGATGTGATATTTGCTCTGAGGGTGTTGATGGAGAAGTATAGAGAAGGCCAGAAGGAGTTGCATTGCGTCTTTCTGGACCTGGAGAAAGCATACGATAGGGTGCCTCAAGAGGAGTTGTGGTATTGTATGAGGAAGTCGGGAGTGGCAGAGAAGTATGTAAGAGTTGTACAGGATATGTACAAGGGAAGTGTGACTGTGGTGAGGTCTGCAGTAGGAGTGACAGATGCATTCAAGGTGGAGGTGGGATTACATCAGGGATTGGCTCTGAGCCCTTTCTTATTTGCACTGGCGATGGACATGTTGGCAGATGAGACTAGACAGGAGTCCCCGGGAACTATGATGTTTGCTGATGACATTGTGATCTGTAGCGATAAAAGGAAGCAGGTTGTGGAGACCCTGGAGACGTGGAGATATGTTCTAGAGAGGAGAGGAATGAAGGTCAGTTGGAACAAGACAGAATACATGTGTGTAAATGAGAGGGAGGTCAGCGGAATTGTGAGAATGCAGGGTGTAGAGTTGGCGAAGGTGGATGAGTTTAAATACTTGGGACCAACAGTACACAGAGTAATTGGGATTGTGGAAGAGAGGTGAAAAAAAAAGTGCAGGCAGGGTGGAATGGGTGGAGAAGAGCATCAGAAGTGATTTGTGACAGATGGATATCAGCAAGAGTGAAAGGGAAGGTCTACAGACCAGCTATGTTATATAGGTTAGAGACGGTGGCACTGACCAGAAAGCAGGAGACAGAGGTAGAGGTGGCAGATTTAAAGATGCTAAGATTTGCATTGGGTGTGATGAGGATGGACAGGATTAGAAATGATTACATTAAAGGGTCCGCTCAGGTTAGACGGTTGGGAGACAAAGTCAGAGAGGCGAGATTGTGTTGGTTTGGACATGTGCAGAGGAGAGATGCTGAGTACATTGGGAGAAGGATGCTAAGGATAGAGCTGCCAGGCAAGAGAAAAAGAGGAAGGCCTAAGAGAAGGTTTATGGATGTGGTGAGAGAGGAAATCTAGGTGATGGGTGTAACAGAACAAGATGCAGAGGACAGAAAGATATGGAAGAAGATGATCCGCTGTGGCAACCCCTAATGGGAGCAGCCGAAAGAAGAAGAAGAAGTAGTAATGGTAGTAGAAACATACCTTAGTAATAAGAAATGTACAATGAATGTGTGTATAATCAGTTTTCTGTTATGTCTATTATAAGTCAGTACAGGTAGCACCCTACTCACGATGGTTAAACTTAGATTTTTCGAAGTTACAATGCCGAAAGTGAGACGATAAATTTATATAAAACTAGCAGAATACCCGCGCTTCGCAGCGGAGAAGTACTGTGTTAAAGAAGTTATGAAAAAGAAAAGGAAAAATTTTAAAAATAATGTAACTTGATTGTTAATGTAATTGTTTTGTCATTGATATGAGTGTTGTTGTCATATCTATCTATCTATCTATCTATCTATCTATCTATATATATAGCAAAATACCCGCGCTTGGCAGCGGAGAAGTAAAAAGAAAAGGAAACATTTTAATAATAACGTAACATGATTGACAATATAATTGTTTTGTCATTGTCATGAGTGTTGCTGGCATATATATATATATATATAAACATATATATACACTCACACACATATATAAACATATATATATATATACATATATACATATACAAATATAGACATATATATACAGTATATACATATATACACACACATATATATATATATATACACATATACAAATATAGACATATATATAGTATATACATATATACACA
>JANRMT010062842.1:35442168-35454173 GCA_026402145.1 Polypterus bichir lapradei
AATTGCTTTGTGAGTGTTGCTGTGATCAAGGATTCGATTATCATTATTTGTTTCAATCAGGGTCGTATTTGTACGATGTGTTGTGTTCAAGTTACATTCTGTGTTTGTCAGTCGTTGTAAAGATTAAATTCTGTAATTACAGCCACATTAGCTCCACAAATGAGACACACGGGTTTACCAGCAATGTCAGTAAACATATACTCAGCCTCCCATCGGTTTTTAAAGGCTCTATTTTCAGACTCAACTTTTCTCTTCGGCATCGTGTGGGCTAGCTTCGCAATAACTTGCAGCGTCATAAGCTAAACTTGATTAACGCGGTAAGTGTTCGGCAAGGCAGCTGAAGCGCTGCATTATGGGATCCGTAGTTTATTGTGTTACCAGCGCTTCATATACCCGGGCCATTAATAACAATAATACAGTATATAAAATGATCTCGCGGGCCGGATATAATTACATGCCGGGCCGGATGTGGCCTGCGGCCCTTGAGTTTGACACATATGGACTAAATAGAACTTGAAAAGATATATTTTTTCAAATGTGATCGCGCAATTCAGATAGAGTTGACGCGCACTACAGTACATCAAGCCCGCGTGCTATTGTGGTTTTGCCTGCGTGCCTCAATAAGTCATCCTCCCCTCGCTCTTACTTTTTTACCGTTCATCTAATGAATACACTGAGTATGGCTTTACCAAAACAATCATTGATGGCGAATTAAGTATCCATTATTCGAGTATGTAGATCGGGGTATATATATATACATATATATATAGCCACGTATCGCAGCGGAGAAGTAGTGTGTTAAAGAAGCTATGAAAAAGAAAAGGGAACATTTTAAAAATAACGCAACATGATTGTCAATATACAGTAATTGTTTTGTGAGTGTTACTGAGTGTTGCTGTCATCAAGGATTTGATTATCATTATTTCTTTCAATCAGGTTCGTATTTGTAGGATGTGTTGTGTTCAAGTTACATTCCGTGTTTGTCAATCGTTGTAAAGATGACAGGTTTCATTCATCGATTAGTTTCTTACTGCATCAATAAACAGCTCGTCTTCTTCTTTATCTGAGACCTGACACACTGCATGCACGGGTTTTTTTTTTACACTGTCTTCCTTTAGCGGGACATTGACTTTTTCCACCGTGTGCTTTGTTTCTGCAGTAGCTGCACTTATGAATATGCTTGTATGTATCAGACGCTTCATATTTTTTTGCTGCCTTTTCAATTATGTAATTCGGTTTTTGTTCAGCGCTCTTTGGAACTGTTGCTTTTTGTCCGTGCACTGCGGCAGTTCACGTGAGCCGCTCGGTGTACATGCATTGAAGTTTCCCAGCTGTGCTGGTGCCATGTCGTGCTATGTCCATGGCTGTATTTAATGTTACCGAAGTCCTGGCACTTAAAACTTTCTCTCGCAGTTTCGCTGAGTTTGTGCCAAACACCACCCTGACCATCTCATCTTCCTCTGCATAAGCACAGTCCTTCACCCGTGAATATTTAGTGGCAGTTTGCTATTGGATTGCCACTGACGGACGGCCTTATATGGGCAGGCACTAAATTATAAACGCCAGCGGCAGCCTGTCTATGAACTTAATTTAAAGTTTAGGTTTACATCGTGCTTTGTTTCTGAAGTAGCAGAACTCATGAATATGGTTGTACATGTCACTCGCTCGCTTCTTATTGTTTCGCTGCCTTCTCAATTATATAATGCATGTTTTCATCAGCGCTTTTTGGGGCTCTTCCTGGTTTTCTACGTACTGCGTGATTACGTAGGAGGCGTGATGATATCACACGAAACTCCGCCCCCACGGCTTTCAAGCTCATCTCCATTACAGTAAATGGAGAAAAACAGCTTCCAGTTATGACCATTACGTGTAGAATTTCGAAATGAAACCTGCCCAACTTTTGTAAGGAAGCTGTAAGGAATGAACCTGCCAAATTTCAGCCTTCCACCCACACGGGAAGTTGGAGAATTAGTGATGAGTGAGTGAGTGAGTGAGTGAGTGAGTGAGTGAGTGAGTGAGTGAGGGCTTTGCCTTTTATTAGTATAGATTGAGTAAAAAAAAATGTTCAAGTTGGCACGGCAAGCGAACGTTTGTGGGCAGAGCGATCAGAGTGATGCAGTACGATACGTTGCCAGGAACTCCCACATTGTGAGATGCCTCAGTCTAGCTAGCGATTGATAGAGATCAGTGATCTTGTTGTTACAGTGCTTTTCGATAAGCTTTTGGTAGAAGGAAGTTAGCTTTGTTGAATTGACCTCGATTCCCTGATCGTGCTTGAGTAGCAAAGAGCCAACAGGTTCTAAAATGGCATGTGGAGAGATACCAAAGTGAATGCTCAAAGCAAAATAATCCGTGGATGACTTATGCGTATTCTCGGTGAAGTGGACTCTGACTTGTAAGACTCTGAATTTGATGCAAGTGATCTCGAGATGAAAAACAAAAAGTGAGGTACCGGGATCAGCTGATTGGTGCCCAGCTGATCATGGTACTGAACACATTCCTGTAGCTGATGCACCCATAGCAACATTTGCCTGGGATGACCGAAACTTACGATGACATGAGGTACAAACCATATTGCGTCTCACTGCAATGATCACCCCTGTGCACCTGTCTCACAAAGACAGCCAGTCCACCGTGCATTCCTGCTGGCTATTGAGTTGCTCCTTGTGCAGCTGGAAACTGCAAACGGGCACTGACAGCAGGCACAGCACGCAGCAACAGATGTTTTATGTTGATTTATGTTTGAAACCACTGCTTTGTGCGCTTTTCAGAGTTTTTTGGAAAAAATATTCAGCCCTCAAAGAGTTAAGCAGGCTCTGAGTACAGTACCTTAGGCTAGGTTATGAGACTTACGATCAATTCAACTTGAGATCTGATGTGCGGAATGTAACCCTGTCGTAACTAGGGGGCTACCTGTATCAATTTTCCAGTAACGCATTACATGACATGATATGAGATTTACATTTAACTTACTTTGTGTGGGTTTGTGGAAATTTGTAGAGGAGTTTATAAATGAGAGTATTTTGGGAATATTAATAAATTAATCTCTTGTTATTAACATTTGGATTAGCAAGCAAATAGAATTTTTTGTTGTTTTTATAGAGACAGGTGTGAGAGATGAACACATACAACATGCAGTTAGTGTCTGACTTCTTGTACTTTAGGAAGAAAAGGAGGCATTGCTCAAGATGAACTGGGCCTGCCAAAGCACATGCTCACGACGCCTACCAGGTGGGGGGCACGTCAAAAGATGATACAAAGTGTACTTGAGCAGGAGAGTGCAATTAGTCAGGTTCTAAAAGCTGACAGAAAATTAAGGCACTTGGTGCTCAGCTGGCAGTAGTATGTGGATGTGCTGGAGGCTGTAAACAAGATGTTGAGCCCACTCCATGTGCCTCATGCATAACGGCATGCATAGAATTCACATTAAAACATGGCGCAAGGACAAAAGCGGAAATGTGTGTATGCACAGAAAAACCCAGATGCATAAATCTGTACGTTCACCAACTTCCATGTTCTTCCTCTCCATAGTTTCCAGTCAGTGTAAAAAGTAACACACGCGTATGCGCCTGCTGCCCCACCACAACTCCTCCCAGAATTACACCTTTTTTTGTATATGCAAATCAATATAAATAGCCCTTAAACTCAGCATTCTGTGAAAAGGCAATGGCAAAAGCACGGGGGAAAATAAAAGAATTTCAGCAAATACCAAGTGGGGGCAAGGAAAAACTTATTTTTTGTTGGTTTAAACAGTGGTATAAACAACAAAAGGAAGTTGATCGAGTGACAGAGTGTCGGAGAATCTTGAAAGCTCAAGTTCACAAAGTCGCACAGTGCCCGAAATAAAAATGAATTTGTCAGATATAAAAGTTGCCGTGAAAAAGCGAGTCGTAGCCCACCGTCTGAGTGTCATATGAAAGCTTATTAGGGTAGAGAGAAAAAAAAAATAGAGACACAGTGGGGAGAAAGCTTGAAATGCCAACTTTAATCTCGAAATTTCCACTTTAATCATGTAGTTTATTTTGTCATTAAAGTAGAACATCATAAACTTCATCTTTAAATCGTTTAATTTACTAGTTTCTCAAATAACATTGTAACTAAAGTAGCACATTAAATGCTTTGTTTTGTATTTAATCTTCTATGTGCTCTGTGCATGTGAATCACTATGTGCTTCATAGACGGGCTTTCTCTTCCTCCGACTGGACACAGAATCCATTACATTGGTGATATTACAGCTCTCTGAATAATTAAAATACTGAGATGTATACGTGATATCATTTTCATGATGATTGGAATGAAAGCATGTAATTAAACATGGGAACACGGTGGCGCAGTGATAGTGACGAGCTGGCGCCCTGTCCAGAGACTGTTCCTGCATCCCGCAAGATGCTTGCTGTGCCGTGCATGACCTTTGATGAAATAATTTATTGCAGCAGTAATGTCTCTTTCAAACGTACTAACCTCCAATTCCTGTCCTTCCTTTCCTTTCTCCAAGTAACCAATCGCCGCACAATCAGCTCTGTAGTAGATGTTAAGCCATCTGTAAGCTTAGAACGCCGATTCTTCAAAACTTTTAAGTAACATTGAAATATCTTCGTAGTACATGTTTAATTATTCTATCCATCTATCCTTCCAGTGTCACGCCAGCCCCAGGAAGAATACAGTGCAAGGCAGGAACAATCCCTGAACTAGCTAGCGCTTATTAACAATATAGATTTAAATAATGTTAACATTTTATCTGTATAATGTAATAAACATATTTTGCTGCATTTTATATTAAAAATGATATTGTCATCATATGTAAATATGCACTTTATAAAGTGGCTCAGGTTGTGCAATATTATAATTGTATTGCAAGTTTACAGTGAGGTAATTGTACTAATAAGTACAAACAGTTCTACAAGGAGCACTTGATGGGCTGATTGAGTGCGTTTATAGTTCTTGGGATGAAACGGTTTCTGAACCGCGATGTTCCTACAGGAAAGGCTCTGAAGCGTTTGCCATATGAGAGCAGTTCAACAGACAGTGCGCATGGCTGAAGCAGCATGTGCTTTATACCGATAATTCTCTTTCTGATCAGCTGCTGTAGAGCCGTGATTCCACACTCAGATACAGTGGGATAAATACTCTGAGTAGTGCATTGAGAGGAACAATGCTAAAGCAGCTATGGTATTTGGAATAGTTTGGCCATTCCGTAGACCATTATATTGTTACAGGTTAATTACTATCAGATGCCTTAAATTAATAAATAATATGTGGTTAATTTCAGTGTATTTATAAAGCCGCGTCAAGGATGTGCATCTAAAAAAGAAAGGGAAACCACACTTGAACAAAAGCACTGCTTTGACACTGGGTGTCGACAGTTTGCAAAACTGAGTGAAGAACTTGCGTATGCCAAGCATTTAGCGTGAAAAATGTGGCGTGAAAATGTGTGTGGCTTTACGCCAAGTTTAGGTTCTATACATCACGATTTGAGTGTTGAAACAGGGGTATGTAACATTTTTGTGCGTACGCAGGCCCCAGGACTTCACAGATGCCTTGTCAGGAGAACACTATGTCAGCGTCTCCTACCTCAAACCTGTACTCCATCTCTTCAACACAAGCATTCTTGCTGAGGAAGAGAATGATACGCAACTGACCAAGGATGTGAAGAAAAACATTCTAGCCTACTTGAAACAGAAATATTCAGATCCTGCCTTGGATGACCTTCTGGATGTCAAATCTCTTCTTGACCCACAATTCAGAACAACCTACATAAAGAATGAAAAGGTGGAATACATTATATCCAGAGCAGTAGAAGAAATAAAAATCACTAAAGGATCAACATGAAGCCAGCAATGACAATGTCAGCTCTCTCAATGGATTCTGGTGCAGTAGCAGAGCCTGTTCCTCCTCCTGAGGAAAAAAGAAAAAAGTCTTTGTCCAGCTTTTTCAAAAAGCAGAGCATGGGCAGCATGGGCTCCGGCAGTGTTAGACTGTCAGATGAGGAAAGCATCAAAATGGAACTGAGAACCTACCTGCAAACCATAGAGGTTGACACTGATGCAGACCCTTTGGAGTGGTGAAAATGCCACCAAGAAAATTTCCCCTGAGTTGCAAAGCTAGCCTGATGATATTTGTGTAACCCTGCTACCAGTTCTCCATCTGAAAAAGCTTTCAGCACTGGTGGGAACATTGTCACGTGCCACAGGGCAGCACTTAAACCAGATGCTGGTGACCGTCTGGTTTTCCTTGCCCAGAATTTGTAATGGCTAAGATTTACATAAGTGCCTTGTTCATTATGTTCAAATGTGTGAATACTGTTTCTATACTACTGGATAAAACAAGTGCAACTTGGCTTGCAGTATTATTTTTTTTCAATACTTGAATACTGTGTAATGTACCTGGGTACTGTGTAATAGCATTTTAAAAGCAAGTTGCAGATTTATTATTTATGTATATAGCTTAGCTTGAAGAAAGGTCCATATTAATGCAATTTGCCTTAATGATGGTTCAGTTGGTAAAGATGTCATCACCAAGTTGCACTTGTTTTATTTTATTTAGTGAATACTGTGTAATGTACCTGGGGTTGAAGTCTTGAAGTAATAGTATTATTACTGGACATTGCACTATTTATTTTATTATTATTTATTAGTTTAAATATTATGCAGTTTAATGATGGTAAAGTTGTTTAAAAAGTCATTTTAACGTGTCAGTGGACAGAGATTGTTAACATTAACAGAAAGTGCTGTTGGTTTACAAAAAATATTTACTATTTATTCCTTTTCTATGATATATTTGTGCAATACAACTTTTGACAAGCACCTCTGGATATTTTATTAAATCTAAATGCCTCTTTGGATGGTTGAATACATGTTGTCAAAATTATAGTTTAAGCGGTTTGCAAAATTTGTTTGATAAAAAGTTTCTATATTTTGACAGCAACTGTCATGCAATGTGATTCCTTCTCTTCATTAGTGCCACCCCCTTGAAAACTATCAGTTTATGGGGCCGTGCAAAACTGTATTAATACTTGTGCGCACAATAAAATGTTTTTTTATACAATGTACAACTCTCATGACAGTGGAATAGGTTATTCTCGGCCAGTATACTGCCGTAATTGCAGTGGAAAATGTTGTTAACATCCATTAATGCATGGGAAAAAAATACTGCTGAATACTGTGAAACCAGTATAATTTTAAAAATACCGTGATATAGAATTTTGGTCATACCACCCAGCACTAGGTGACGGAGAGGAGCGAAGGGATTTAAGGTGGGACGGATTTACAAGTTTTTTCGTAGGCTTTGGTAATTCTAATGTTAAACCACAGCTGGGTATATTCTTCAGGAAAGGCCAGCCACAATCAGATTTGCATCCACAGAATTAGCCTTGCTGCCAAGAGTGAAGTCCTCCCGAAAATCCCAGAATACCCTATCAGCATCAGCTCACACTTAATGATCCTGCATATTCCAATAGCAAAAGGCCCCCATGTGCCTATCATCAGTGCACATGCTCTCAAGCTGGACTCTACAGAGAAAGAAAAGAATGAACTCTATAATTCCTTTTGTCTTACTTGGACAGTTTAACCACACAAGTTTGAAGGAGCTCTGACATATAGAATATGATTGAGAAACACAGAACTGGAAACATGAATGCTAATGGGCTCCGTCTCTTATCCTTCTGTATGAAGCACTAACTATCCATTACTGACACAATGTTTCAACACCGTGACAAACTCATGACATGAATAGATTCTCAGTCAAAGACCTGGAACATTCTGGAGCATACCATTGTCCGTCGGTGTGATCTCCAGGATGTCCTAATTGATGAGAGAAGCAGAACTGTTAAACAGACCACAGACTTGACTAGTTCATCCTTCATGCTTTACAAGCCTCCAAGAACATTGCATCCCTAGCAACTACCAGCACCAGAGACACATTGACAACTCATCTTCACAATCCCAGCCACAAATGTTGACATCAAAACTATCAATCCTGATCAGAGCCCTCAAAGATCTCCTTCAAGAAACCCTTGTATTGTCTAAGACGAAAAATCCAGACTGGTTCCAAAGAAGCCACAGGCGAAATTCTCCCCCTTCTGGAGGCTAAGAATGAAGTATTTGAAGCTCACCTTTCAGTTTTTTCACCTTGCAGAAGTGTAAAAAATGAGATCAATTACATAGATAGCATGGCACTCAAAGACAAGATCTTGGATCATTGGGCAAAACACTTTTGGGAATTCTTGAACAAAATGAACCCAGTGGATCCTTCAGTCCTCTGTGCCTCTGTGACTGAGAAGATTGAGAACCACTTCTGACAAGCCTCCTCTGCTTTTAACTGCCTACACAAGTGTGTCTTCTCTTACCAAAATCTCTGCAGGACAACCTAGGTCGTGGTCTATCATGTGGTGTGTATATCAACTCTCCTGTATAGATGCAAGTCCTGGACTACCTACCACAAGCAAACCTGCATCCTACAAGTGTTCCACATCTGTGGTCTCCAGAAGATCCTGGGCATCACTTGGGAGGACAGGATCTCACACTCTAAAATTCTGGAATGCTGTTTATCAACTAGCATTATAAGCATGATGCTCAGCCATGTCTTCTGCTGAACTGGGCACGGAACCCACATTGATGAATCTCCGCTTTCCTGGATGGTCTTATATGGTGAGCTCGCTGAAAGATCCTGACTGTGGGATGGCCTGAAGAAACACTGGAAGAACCACTTGAAGCATTCCCTCAAGGCTTGCTTCATTCCATATATGCAGTTCGAGACACTTGAAGGATCGCACACTGTGTAGATGGACAGTCATTAAAGGAGTCCGTCAATTCAAACAACGAACCCATCAACAGGAGCAGAAGGACAAATGGATAGAAAGTGCCATTGTCAAATTAATGAAAAGCCATGACTAGAGGCATACACATGAATATGGGTGGCATGGTGACATAGTAGCTTCTGACTCTAAGCTCCAGCTCCATGGGTTTAATTTCTAGCCCAGGCACTGTCTGAGTGCAGTTGAAATATGCATCACATATCTACCTGGGACTCTGCTTTTATTTCCTAATTCCAAAGATATGTACCATAGGTTAGGCTCATTTTTTGTGACTCTAAATTGGGCCAAAATGGATGAATGTTGGTGTGAAGGTGAGTGCACCCTATAATGGATAGGCAAACCTCCCTTGGTTGGTTCCTGCGCTGAACCCAGTGCTGCCGGGGAAAGCACTAGCTCCTCAAAACCTTAAATAGGATAAGCAGGTTAGAAAATAGAAGGCGGAATAAATGTGTACAGGGCTCTGAGCTATGTAAATGTGCTAAATTAAAATAAACTGCAAAAACAGACAACAGATGAATGAAAGATTTGAATTGGTCCAGTGACCCACATAACATTAACCATTTTTATTAAGCATCTTAATTTTTTCAAGTATACTTTTTAATGCATCATAATTAGAAAACTGATAATACTGTGAGATGCAGTAGACTGAAAAGTTATTTATGCTAATGAAAAAAGTACATTAAGAAACAATGCATACCTTTACTGTGGGATTGCTTGGTTCAGCTTGTATTACCTCTGTCAAATCTGCAATACATGCCTTAAAATTGCCTGTATTCAAGTATACGGTGGCACGACGAAGAATTCCTAGAAAAAAAAATGCAAGGTTTAACAATTCCTTATAAGTAAATAAAACTATTTTGCAAGCAAATATTACATTAACATGATTCTTACTGCAACTGTATGGATTTACATACCTTTAAGATTTTTAGGTTCCACTTCTAACACTTTCTGACAGTCATTTAAAGCATTAGTCCACTGGCAAAGCTTTATTTCTGCTTGGGCTCTGTTGTTATAAGCTGCTACTGATGGCATCACTGAAATACTCCTGTTACGTAACAGTATGTTTACATTAACAGTTTAAAACTCTTTAAACCAAATTCAACAGCTCAGTTACAAACAAACACAAATTAATAAAATCATATGTACAGTAAACCCTTGTTTATCGCGGTTAATCCATTCCACACTCTACTGCGACAAATGAATTTCCACGAAGTAGGATTATTTATTTATAAATCTAATATTTTCGCAGATAGAACATAGAAAACCTGTTTACGACCTTCTAAATACGTTTTTAAACATTATTAGAGCTCTCTAGACATGAAATAACACCCTTTAGTCAAAAGTTTAAACTGTGCTCCATGACAAGACAGAGATGACAGTTCCATCGCACAATTAAAAGAATGCAAACATATCTTCCTCTTCAAAGGAGAGTGCGTCAAGAGTAGAGGATGTCAGAGAGAGAGACAGAGACAAACAGAGTGAGAGAAAAGCAAACAATCAAAAATAAATAGGGCTGTTCAGGCTTTGAAGTATGCGAAGCACCGCTGGACAAAGCAGCTACAAGGAAGTGAGTAATGTGGAGGTAGTCTTTCAGCATTTTTAGAGGAGCGTCTGTATCCTCCAGGCCAGTGTGCGAACAGCCCCTCTGCTCACACCCCCTCCGTCAGGAGCAGAGAATGTCATAGAGAGTGAGAGAGACAGAGAAAAGCAAACAATCAAAAATCAATACGTGTTGTTCAGGCTTTCAAGTATGCGAAGCACCACGTGGGAAGCATATCGTATATCACTGAGGAGTTTTATTTAATACATAATACGTGCTCTGATCGGGTAGCTTCTCAGCCATCCGCCAATAACGTCCCTTGTATGAAATCAACTGGGCAAACCAACTGAGGAAGCATGTACCATAAATTAAAAGACCCATTGTCCGCAGAAATCCGCGAACCAGCGAAAAATCCATGATATATATTTAGATATGCTTACATTTAAAATCCGTGATGGAGTGAAGCCGCGAAAGTCGAAGCACAATATAGCGAGGGATCACTGTACTTAAATAATACTATTCCTGCCCAATTTATACAGTGTTCGGCCAAAAATTTAAAATAGTCATAAATTTAAATTTTTCTTATCTAAATTATTCTCCCTATATTCCTGTATAAGAACTGTACAATACAAAACAAACCTTGTGTAATAAGTTATGGCCTCGTCATAATCTTTAGCAGCAAAAGCTTCATTTCCTTTATTCTTTTCATGGTTTGCAATGTATTTTTTTTCTATTTCTGATAAGTCTAGAAGATAAGAATTGAAATTACTCATTAAGAAACAAGTCAAAAACATAATGAATTTAACAAAAACATCATGGAAATTCCCACCAGCAATATGACAGACATATGGCTTTACATCTATTGAACCATTCATGTTCTACAGGATTAACACATCTAAATAGCAAACATTAACGTTCATTCACCTTCCCATGGCAAAGAACTGCTGCAAGTTACAAATAATGTGTATTGACAACATTTGCCAAGATTTCTTACCTGCACAATCAATCTCTCTCTTTATTTTCGACAAGCTGCTGCTGACAACGGTTTGGACACTGTCTTCTTTGTCTTTTTTTTCATCAACTTCAGCACATTCTTTGTCAATATCAATCCTGAATGTAAGACAAAAGGGAAATAAAACACATAAAGTGATACCTAGTTACATTAAGCGATTTTACAAGCACATGCAAAATCAGGAAAAGCTAAGTAACCTGGTTGTTTACATGTGTGAGTACAGTTATAGAGTTCTCCTCTGACAACATACTCTGATTTCATAGAAATGCACTAAAAAAGATTAAACACTATCAATGACCACCGTGAATCTGAAAACAAGCATGGAGCCTGCGGCTACTGAGTGGTGTGAGGAGTATTAAAAGTAACTTAGTTATATTACTCACTACTTACAAAAAAGTAATACAGTATAGTGTGTTACCTTTGACTTACTTTTTCTTCTTTTGTTTGAAAAACTGTACATTTGACTTGCCAGGATTTGTAACTAAATCCTAAGCACATACAGTGGTATGAAAAACTACAGTATTTGCCCTCTTCCTGATTTCTTATTCTTTTGCATGTTTGTCACACAAAATGTTTCTGATCATCAAACACATTTAACCATTAGTCAAATATAACACAAGTAAACACAAAATGCAGTTTTT
>JANRMT010062842.1:35470459-35490267 GCA_026402145.1 Polypterus bichir lapradei
TTGGGAAGGATCCTGAACACAACTGAGAGAATGAAAAGTGAATAAAAAAAAAAAATAACCTTTACAAGTATGATACATTACACCGGCTGTTACACACTGAAATTAAATGTATGTTCTTATTATAAAATAGTAAGAATAACAGCAGTTTACGTCTCAAAACTGAATCGGGCGGAATCGAACTCATGACCTTTTGAATACTAGTCAGCGGCTGATACCATTATGCTACCGTGGCAGTTGTAGTAAGTATGTGTCAATGTGGCATGCTAAGGTGGCATTTTTCTGCAGTTATATTTTTGAATAAAGGCATACTTGTTCTGTTATATTTGTACTTTTTGTAAATGTGTTTGATATTTGGACTTCAGGCTTCATACATTATATAGTTTATGCTTACATTTTGTCATTTACTACTACAATATGAAAAACGTTTCTGTTTTAAAAATGTGTTTACACGGATTACTGTAGAAACAGAACACACGTGAAATGCGTGTACTGTATTCCAAATAATGATCTATTATTTCCACTCTAAAACTCCACTTCACTCCCAGATAATCAAGGCATGAGCTGGGAGAAGTTTGTGCACGTTCTAAGTCGTTGGGGGGATGGAATAGCCGGCTACTTGCAGCTTTTCTTTTATCAGCACATTTAGATTAACAAAAGATGCTGGCGGAGAGGTGAGAACGGTTTTAAGGAGCGATTTAAGGTGGGACGGACCTACGAGTTTTTTCGTAGGCTCTGGTAATTCTAGTGTTAAAAAGAAACTGTAAAACAGTGTACACATATAGCACTAAAATGCAAAAGAGCTCTAACTAAAAATTGGAAAAAGAATAAATACATTTGGGTTTAAAACTTGCAATGAGAAACATGCCTCTGTACCTACTGGTAAGTACTGGCCAAACTTTTTAAGAAGGGATTAATTGGATAAATGTGAATTTAAAAATGAGACAGTTTCTCACATGACAAAGAAAGATAATTATCGATTTGTGTAATTGGGTTAAAGCAACTAGAATGTCTCCACTTTTGTTTAAGGCTTGTAAACGTTGTGGAGGACTGCCGGCTTCTCATGCCGGTCCTCACCCCCAGGCCGCCAGGAGGAGCCCTCCCGACAGCAGGATAGTGCCCCGAGGTCCAGCAGGGCCTCATGGACTTTGTAGTATTTATACACAGCCCTGCTGGATACCTTGGGGGCCACCAGGAGTCGCTGTGGGGGGGCTTATGGGCTCTTTTGTGCCTTATGACCCGGGGGTACGTCACGGTCATGTGACAGGAAGGAACGACGTGCTCCCAGGTTGAAGGAAAGGACTGTTTGCCCTGACCCGGAAGGAATAAGGAACTGTGGACTGTCGGGATAGGAACACCTCCGGGTCAGGGGCTATAAAAGGACGGTGCCTCAGTCCAGACACTGAGCTGTGCTGGGAGGTGGAGGAGCAAAGTGTCTGGGCGAGGAGGAGAGTTATTGTGTTTGTTGTAGTTTAGTGTAATTGTATGAGTAGTGTGGAGGGTGCTTGGTGCACTGAAGAACGAAATAAAAAGACTTTTACCTGGTGTCTGGAGTTGTACCTGAGGGTTCAAGGGTGCACTACTGCCCCCTACTGCCACAACGTGCAAAACATTTTTCCTTTCAAACCCTGATCAAGTTTAAAAGAAAAATGCTCCTTTAATAATACTAAATGAGAAGGGAGACAAGTTCTTGCGATAAGCAACATGTGCCTGATTGTGCATGAATGGAAGTTGTGTATTTTAGGAACTATAATGGAAGAGTATGGTGGCGCAGTGGTCAGCACACTTGATACGAAATAAAGATTCGAGCATGTATGTTTTCCTTGTTAAGTCAGGATGTTCTTTGTGACCGCATAACTTTTGATGGGAATGCTTTCTTGTTGTGCGTGATTGCCCGATGCGTGGATTTTCCTCGCTGTCGCTGAATCCAAGGATCGCCACGGAAATATTTTCCTTGATTGTCACTGAATCGGGGGTTCGCCACAGAATTTTCATGATCTGGAGAATAGCACGTATGAAACTAAGGTAAGATGCACTCCTACTTTAATGAAAGTGGTACCAGCTTGCGGACTGCAAAGTTGTTTGATTGTAATAAGAAGCATGAAGGAAAAGATACGTTCAGGTGCGTTGCACGGTGAAACCTTATAGATAAACAAAAAAAGCACAACCTCGAGTGAGTTTATAACATGTGTGCTAGAAATCTTTGTGAATGAAATATAATTGGAAGAGAACTTTATTCTGTGAATGAAATGCAATTATAAAAGAGAACATGAGTATGAGAATATGTGAAAATATGTGAAAGAATGAAGCAATTGCTAAGTGTGTAGAAATGACTGAAATGAGTGAAGGCTGATTGTCTGTTCTCCAGTGTAATGAATTTCCGCTTTAGCCAAGTAATTTTGCTTGGGGATGAAAAATAAAAAAAGATTAATTATTTTTATTCAGAGTCTGTGGTGGCAAATGCACGTTTATGTCATTTGTAAGTCTGTCTTTCTATGTTCATCAGCTGACTAATTAAGAATGTTAAATAAAACTCTAGAAAATGGGAGACATCCCATATAATAATATAACATAAGAACATAATTGTTATAGTAATAGGGATCATATCAAAATTTAATTGTATTAGATATACATGTGAATATTTGTAAGTAAAGAAAAAGTGATCATAAGAATCTTTGTAATGCAGACTGTGCTTAGGTAGTGAAGCCTAGAATGTTTTTGAAGCCTACAAGCAGATGCAAGTGATAATTAAAGATGACCTATGAACTTGTAAATTTATCTGAGTACAGGATTTACAGCCTGTAGCATGGTCAGTTAAAGTGTTAAGGATTTAAAATATGAAGAAAAGTATTATAAGCATTAAAAAAGTATAACTCAAGCCTATAGATGTTTTGTTTTTCTACAGAGTCATCAAAACATGTGGCTAATGGATGAAACACACAAACTATTTTTTCTATACAAGCTGCAAGAAATAGCTTAATAGCAAGTTTGGGCACAGAAATTAAATAATCTGATCAAAGGGTGGTGAATGTTTGATTATCAGTTATAAATTAATGAACAGCAGCTATTGGACTTATTTTCTTGCATGATGATTAGTGCAAGTGTAAAATGTGTAAATGAAAAATGCAAAAAAAAAAATTAACACTAGACTGATTTCTTTCTCTAGTCTTCATATAAAAACAGTATAGATGGTTTACATATTTTGATGTATAACAAATGATTATTATTATCACTTCAGCAATTACAAAATGTATTAGAATTGAATACACGTATTGAGTTGTCTCTGTAAGTGATTAATTTTAGGAAGAGTTGTTATTACATCAATGTATTAAGTTAATGCTCAGTGATAATGCACATAGCTAAAAGGATTATCCAGTTATACATTAGAACCATTAGTCTATATAAAAACTGTTGTAATATCTTAAAGACATTTAAAAGATTTGTCTCTTAAGATGAGCTACAGTTTTTTATATGGTATAGATGTTAAGATTTTTGTTTTAGAAAAAAAATGAAAACCATTAAAATTCAAATATGTAACATCTTGTTATAATTTAAAGACACTTGTGATAGATAACTGATGCAATGATCCTACTGAAGAAATATTTTCACTAGCCTGGTTTAAATGTATTAATTTATTTCTAACTGTTATTTTATGAGACTGAGAATCTAGGATGGTCATTCATAATGCTGCATTGTATTATACATATGATTGGGAAAGAATTATTTTATGTTATGTATTTACTCTACCCTTCACACTTCTTTAATTAGCATAACAAGTATTTTAGTTTGGCCACTCAATTTAGTGGTTAAAGCCTCTCCATTCAGTGGTAACGTTTTATCAATTGAAGAAACGGTGGTGTACACAAATGAAGATTTAAATAGACTGTACTGCTGTAATGACTTTTGATCTGCTGCACATACCTGAGAATTGCTGATGAAGAAACGGCTTGCTGTTCCAGAGCGGAAGAAGTGAAGAACCAAAAAAAGATTGTATGTCCAGCTACTCAAATTTGAAGCCATGATATGGGCAAACATTTTTGCTGCAGAGACAAGGTTTATGGCCTCTGGCCGGGACAGGCTGTGAGAGTGCCACTGAGGTGATGTGACAGCTGTTGAAGACTCCCATGAATGACTACTGAATACAGTGCAAGCCTAGAGGGAAGTGTGCCTCTGTGAAAAAAAGGGACAGTCACCATGTGTACATCTCATGAGCTCCCTAATGGCAAAAGGACTGTTTACTTTTCTGTTCCAGTACTAACAAAAACTTTAGTGTCCTGAAGCAGTCACACTTTGTTCAGAAGGAACTGCAAAGCTACCAATCTGCAAAGCCACCAAGTAAAAGACTTTGTTAACAAACCACTGGGTTGGACAAGGCATGTATATAGAAAGCTTAGGAATATCCTTGAAACTGTTATAAGAAGGACCCAAAGGTATGAGGATATGCATGATTTACCAATGATGTTTAAATTGTAAATTGAAAGGGAATAGAACATCTGACAGTGAAGTTGGGGAGGATAAAAGATAGTTAACGAACAATTATGCAATAATACTAGTTAAGAACAATTAATAATCATAGCAAGAGATCTAAAAGAGCATCTGAGTTATGTTACAACTATTGTAACTCATAAACGGATCAGACACCAAAGGGTGGGGCACATCTAGCAACATACTGAAGCTAGAAATGTTAGGAGTGCCAAAGAATACTGTAATCCATCAAGATGCTATATAGGATTATAATATAATCTGATGCTATGACACACTGTATGAATTCAGTAATTTCGATACAACACTGACTATGTAAGACATAACAAGGAAAAATCTCCACTAACACCACTGATGAGATACAATGATCACTACTTGGTAACACCATGTAAAATGTAACTGTTTGTCCAAATGTACTGTAACTTGTCATTGTTAATATTTACGCTGGTATTAGATGAAGGGTACAGAAGCTATAGTGGTACTACACCTCACATTTCCACAAATGATCTTGAAATGTCTACACTGAAAAGGGGGATCAAGTACCTTTTGCTTTGTGGATATGACTTTCAAGTATTGTTTTTTGTCACGAGCCTGTGACAAAGGGTGGTTTGTTATACTATGTTTGTTACAATATTAATTTAATGTCACTATCTCTGTGCACACTGTTATACAGGCAGACCATGTATGGTACACAGGGGCTCAGCATTTAGAATTGCCAACCAAGCATTGAATTTAGACAGCTGGAGGATTGTATAGTCAGCCTAAAAGACAGAATAGTATATTTCTGTCCTCTGTCAGCACAAAAACCTTCTTTCCTTATTGGGAGAATGAGAACTGCAAGTAGGCATTGTGCTATTCCTGTATTTTTGGAGGTGGAGTTGAACCTTTCCTGTCCTTGTTTGGAGACCAGAGAGGACCAGCATGTGGATAAGACAGTATATAAGGATGGACCTAATGCCAATACACTTTGAAGCTGTCGGGCGGAAGATTATGTCATCCGTCCGGAAAATCCTCTCAGCGTGGTGACGAAAAATGGCAGACTGCGTAGATCAAGACTCCCACCTTGATAAAGTCTGTCATAAGTTTCCCGTCTGTAACCGCGTAAAACCCGTCAGTAAAGTAAGCTAAAGTATATCGTTTTCTCATGTGATTTTTGTACTGACGTAATCATGATGGGAGGGATATTGCCTTTTCTGTCATATTTCTATATTTTTCGGTTACTTAACATGCCGCAATTTCAAAAGAACACATTTCCGGAGTGCTAATGCCTCCTAAGGAAACAACATATAAGCAAATAAAACCCAAAAATTATTTTATTCAGTTCAATTTCAGTTAATTTTCACCTGGCAACTTTTTTTTACTTATGAGCAAAGCAAAATAGCAGGTGAATATGTATCAGCTATCACTAACACTAAGGAATAAATAGTGGAGTTGGCAATATAGGACCCTCAATTCCAATGCCCAGAAACCAAAAAGAGAAACTAACCTCCCATTCAAAGCAAGACAGTCAGGCAAAACCACAATTTCAGCAATGGCATCTAAAATAATTGCCAGAATGAATCCAATAAGGTCAATGCTAGTGTATATAACAAACAGAAGTAAATAACAGCTTGTGCAACAGCATCTCAATGCTGCAAACAGCATATGGAAAAATAAAGAAAAACCCAACTACCACTTAACTGTAGTCTACAACAAAATAAAACACTAAGGCTTAGCACAAAAAAAAACAACAAAAAGGAAAGAAAATGTAAAAAGATGGTCTTGTCTATTGAAAAAAGATGGTCTTGTCTATTGTCTAAGATGGATGTCTAAGGAGCTGTGTCATTTTCTCTTTTTTAGATAAAATACTTCTAATATCCTGTATTTCAATAATCCAGATATAACTACACAAATTAAAGTAAAAACATGAAGAAGAGGGGCAGCACGGTGGCACAGTGGTGGTGCTGCTGCCTCGCAGTAAGGAGACCTGGGTTCGCTTCCCGGGTCCTCCCTGCGTGGAGTTTGCATGTTCTCCCCGTGTCTGCGTGGGTTTCCTCCGGGTGCTCCGGTTTCCTCCCACAGTCCAAAGACATACAGGTTAGGTGTATTGGTGATCCTAAATTGTCCCTAGTGTGTGCTTGGTGTGTGTGTGTCCTGCGGTGCTCTGGTGCCCTGTACGGGATTTGTTCCTGCCTTGCGCCTTGTGTTGGCTAGGATTGGCTCCAGCAGACCCCCTTGACCCCATGTTAGGATATAGCGGGCTGGAAAATGACTGTCTGACATGAAGAAGAGAAAAAAGGAAGAGAAAGACCTTAAAGAAAGAGAAAAAATACTTAAAGATCCACTCAAGTCTAAGTCAGCATCAAGTTCACGGTACGGCCTGCAGCAGACTGAGAATGAAGAGACAAACTAAAGGTCCTAATTAGCATGGTTCTCCTGGTATACATACCAGTTTGGCCCTCAGTGAACATGGAAGTGAGGCTGGATATGAAAACTTGCTGCATCTGAGTCACACATCCAAGCCAGGGAATATTTTTCAACAACATTGACACTAGCTGGTTATGTAATGCCACATTGAAGATTGCACAGGTGATGTTTCTGAACTGAAGTTACTGATTATCAAACTCAGGATGGATGGATGTAAAAGGAAAACACAGTAGAATAGATTAACTGAACCAATTTATGAAAGATATAAGCCAGGATATGACAGATCAGGAGGTATATTCAAGTAATAAAGAATACTCTAGCACATCATAAAAGATTAGATTTAGTAAGTTCTATGAAAGAAAAAATAAAACAAGATGTTAACAAATGTTAACTCTTCATCTCACCTTAGGAAAGAGAATTAACGCTGCCAGAATGAACATCCTCCAGAATCTGCGCTATCTGTTCCAGAGCATCCATTTGTACATTCAAAAAATCATTCTTTAAGAAATTACATCAATCATAACATCACTCATGAGTAATTCGAAATGGCCTTGCATTCAAAAGGCATCTCTACAAAGATCTAAAGCAAAGATGGCATGGCATCACTTAACTTTTAAAGTTACCACGTAGGAGTAAAAATACACATTAAATAAAATTTTGGTAATTGGCAGATATTCGTGAATTTACAATGTTCTGGCTTGCAATTGAAAATAAATCTTTGTATGTCCTGCTCTGTACTACAATCAATACTAATTATCAGCAAACACCAGGAATTGAGTTGTCCACCAATTTTTTAAAATATGGAAACAATGTAGGACACATTCCAAGGTACAGATTCCAAGCTCTCATCTGTTCCAATACATAATAAATCACCTTTTTTACCCTTCTCATCTCCACTCAGTAACTAACCTATGGAAAACTCTGGGGACAAAGCAACTGAGAGATCTTTATATAGACAAACGTTTTTGATCTTATGAACAGTTTTACACTCCAAATTCAACTATCCAGCTATACACTTTTATTGGTATACAAAAAAGAAATTATGTTAAGAGAGAAACCTATCCACATTTCCATATCTCACACCCATATAATAATAATAAATGTTATTTAGTGCTTTACCTATACTGAAAGCATTTCACATAGTCTCAGAAAGAACAGAGAGGGTATATGTAAAATTGCATATAAATATTTTTGCATAGAACACTAAAATGGATAAACAAAGGATATACAAAGCATTAAAAACAATAAAAGACAGTAAACCAGAGTAAAATACTAAATTCAATAGTAGAAGAAAAGCTTAAACAAATAACATAAATTTGTGATATAACACATACACAAATTATCCAGAGCATCAGGACTGAGAGGTAAACTGAAAGGGGCAGAATGTTAGCATAAGTTAAAAGTCTTCATAAACAGAGGAGTTTCAAGTTGTTTCTTAAAGGAATGAATTGAGTCAGCTGATCCAATTAATTTTGGGAGGTATTTCCAAAGTATGGACACTATACAGCTGAAGGCCCGGTCATCCATAGAGTGCACGTTAGTGTGGACACAACAAGATTGCCAGAATCAGAGGACCTTAGTGGATGAACAGTAGAGGCCATTTAAAGCTTTGTAGGTTATTGGTAGAATTTTATATTCAATCCTGTAAGATGCAGGGAGCAAGTGAAGGCAAAGCAGGATGGCTGTTACGTGCTCATTGTTGCTGGTTAGTGTAAGGACTCTTGCAGCAGAGTTTTAAATCAACTGGAGCTGTGATATAAGATTTGAAGGGGCACCTGCCAGTAGGGAGTTACAATAATCGATGTGGGATGTGATAAAAGCATGGACAAGTTTCTCAGCATTAGAAAAGCAGAGGAATGAGAGAACACAGGATAGGATACATAGGTGGAAGTACGAAAGTTCCTTAATGTGGTTTATGTGGGTGGAATAAGAAAGGGAGGAAATAAAAAAATAACACCAAGATTCCTTGCATTAGAAGGTGGTCTGATGAGATCACCATCAAGAGTGACTGAAAAGGAGCTCATTGTTTTAAGTTCTGCTTTAGTGCCAGTTTGCAGGAGTTCAGCTTTGTTGCAATTTCATTTTAAAGAGTTCTGCTCCATCCTGGTTTTAATTTCACTGAGACAAGTTGTGAGCTGAGGAAGCTCAAATAAAGTTTAAGTTTTAACATAAAAATAGAGTTAAGCATTATCTGCATACAAATGATTACCCAGACCAAATCTATGAATAATATGGCCAGAGGCCATCCCAGAGGCTATACTTGTTATAACTGATGAAGACAGCATTTCAACCTCACATAAAAATGTTTCAAAGAATCTACCCTTCAATTATCCTTGGTGTTACAATCACTCCATATCCATGAATGGTTAAAGTGCATAAGGATAAATCAATTGTAACATGAACTGTCATATGTCATGTCTTGAACATGATGAGCTTAGTGTGTAAGGTAAAAAGAAAACTTAGCAACTTTGGCAGTAACATATATGACAACTACTATTCAAAGGAGGGTTCCAGTTGAAGCAAGGTGAAGAAGCCATATAAGCAGCCATTACCATGGAGCATCATGCGATTTCCCCAATCTTTACCCTTGTAAGAACTGCATATATGCAATGACAGGTCCAGCTTGAATGCAATTACTTTACAAATGAAGCTGAGTCATAACAACCTTAACTTTCATAACAAATGCTGCATTTCCTTGAAAGAACAATTACTACTCTATATGCCATTACACATTATGTTTATAACAAACTTAATAGAAAAGTTATTTCAGTCTTATTGGGAAACAGTGTATAGCAGAGTACCCATGCAGTTTCCAGGAAATGTTGCTTAGGCTGGTTTGTTCAGATGCTAATCTAATAGTGTGTAATTAACATTGGATAGCATGTTTTTTTAGATTTTATCTTATTAACTAGCAAAATACCCGCGCTTTGCAGCGGCGAAGTACTGCCTTAAAATTTTTATTAAAAAGAAAATTAAACCACACCTTGAACCTGCCCCAGTCATTCAATACATAAGACACACTGTTCCTCCGGATATCAAGAGTGAGCCTGATCTGGCCGTGCAATATGTAACAAAGAGAATGGAAAAGGTAGGTGCCATCTCCGGGTATGGAAACCACTTGGTAAGTGACAGTTCTTTGATCAATGGTGATCACCTCGATAGACATGTTAATGGCAGTACGGTTGGAATGATAAAGGAAATGGGTACCTGAACAATGTAAAGTAAGTCTAAAATACCTAAACAATAACTATAATCGTAATAAATGAACAATATAACAGCGGAGAAGCCGTGGATTAAATAAAAAGGCTGTAGTTATCAGCAGGGAGACGTGAATCCCATGGCGAAGCAAGGAAAGGAATGTAGAGACCGGAGTGTCGGACAGCCTTATATAGGCAGGCAGCCAACAACGTGGGAGGCGTTGGGATGGGGGACCCAACGCCACCTCACACGGTGACCGAGCTGCAGGCTATGGACTTATATATGTACTTAAGTAGGATTCAGTTAGCGTTGGGAACCCGCATACCAAATTTCTTGAAGATGGGCCCATAAGTAACAAAGGCCGTTGAAAAGTTCAATATGGCGGCCGACAGTGGCATCATACCACTGAAATAAGTACGTACATTGGTTTTGGTTAGCGCAGGGAAGCCACCTACCAAATTTCGTGAAGATGGGGCCATAAATAAGAAAGTTCAATATGGCGAACGTTGTCAACCGTTATGACCGTTACGCGTAGAATTTCTAAATGAAACCTGCTAAACTTTTGTAAGTAAGCTGTAAGGAATGAGCCTGCCAAATTTCAGCCTTCTACCTGCACGGGAAGTTTGAGAATTAGTGACGTTGGAAAGTTCAATACGGCGGCCAACAGTGGTGTCATACCAACGAAATAAGTACTTACATCGGTTTCGGTTGGCGCAGGGAAGCCGCCTACCAAATTTCGTGAAGATGGGGCTATAAATAAGAAAGTTCAACATGACGGACATTGTTGACCGTTATCGACCGTTATGACCGTTAAGCGTAGAATTTCAAAATGAAACCTGCTTAACTTTTGTAAGTAAGCTGTAAGGAATAAGCCTGCCAAATTTCAGCCTTCTACCTACACGGGAAGTTGGAGAATTAGTGATGAGTGAATGAGTCAGTGAGTCAGTGAGGGCTTTGCCTTTTATTAGTATAGATAATAAATAATATTATGATCCGCTATAGCAACCCCTAATAGGAGTAGCCGAAAAAAGAAGATGATCTTATAAATAATATTATGAATTACTTATGAATGCTTTGAAATTACTTTAGTGGTTTTTTTTTTTACAAGAACTGGTAACCAATGCTAGAGTGGGTGTCAGGAAAGAAATCTGGCCATAAAAATCATACTGAAACCTATAAAACATCAACCCCACATAGAAGTTGAAAAGATGAAGAGGAAGAAGATGAAGAAAAAGATTAGGAGGTAACATGATCAAAGTATTCAAAATTAGCAAGCAGTACCTTCAAAAACTAATTTGATGCAAAAAGACAATTTCCAATCAAATATTTCCTAATGAAACCAATGACTCTTCCAAATTAGGTACTTTTACCTATTGCTGCTTACAAAATTGCTTGAAATGCTTCAGACTTGTTGTCTGTATTGTAAAGAACTGGAATCTGCAGTTCTATTACATTGCCATCTGTTGAATCTTTACATTGCCATCTTTGAATCTGTCATTTTGAAACCTAAAAATTCTTTATTTGTGGTTAATTTGTAGTAGATTTTTTGGAACATTTAAGATCACTGTCATACTGGAGAATACACTTGTTTACAAATCTCAAACAGAAGGGCTGATATTTTGGTGAAACTCTGAATGCACAGCTCTTTCAGGGACACCAGGTTTTATAGGGACACCAGGTTTTATAGGTCCACAGTCACCTGAGCAGCCCTAAATCACTTCCACCCCCTTGTGACAGCATTTCATTAGTAGTGTTTTGTTAGTAGTGTTACATTTTAATTAAATTTTGTGTTTTATTTTGGTCAAAAAAACTCTACATAATCATAAGGAAAATAAAAGCAGTGTTTTTTAAACAAGCAAATGTTTTTCTACTGGCTACCTCCACACAAATGCCATTGCTATTCAAAGTCTGTTATGATGTTGAAGTATGAACATAAGTTGTGACAAGAGAAGTCTGAAGATCCTTGGGTGTGATCTGAAAATACTTTATGAAGATGTCTGAGGTCTCCACATATCATAGTGTATTACACTAACATGTACAGTGAGAAATAAATGAGCAATACCAAATTTAGTTTCTTACCTTTACATTGCAGCCTCCTTCACATATAATATACTGATCATTAGCAGCAGGTGAACCAATGAAAAACCCAAACTATTTTAGTCCCTAGTTATACTTACTGTAATGAACTAATACAACTTGTGGTTTACATACATTTGTATGGGAGGTAATTCATATTTACTTCTTTCTCTTTCTAATGCATTAATTGTTCTAAATATCAAATTTGTGCATATAAACAATTTATTAAAAAAACAAGGTCTATGTTTGATTAAGTCATGGTGAAAATATAAATAACTAATATCTTATTTTTCAAGCTAAAATTTTTCAGTATAAAAAGTTCTACATATAAATATTGACTTTCAGACATATGCTACAGTAAATCAATTCTAAGTTTTTTCTTAACTTTCTATTAGTTCTATAGTACAGTTACAGTGCAGTACAGTGTATACAGTACAGTATGTTACAGTTCTAAAAATTTTATGTGATAATGCAAATTTCATGAACTTACTTATCCCATTCCTTATAGTCACGAGGAGCTATTCTTTTCTTTCTTTTAGGTTTTTCATTGATAGCTTTCTCCTATAAATAAAGGATACATCATTTATTAATATAAAGATTTTTCAAAACTTTATTTTTCAGTCAAAGATTGTAGGTAGAGCTGTCCAGGAAAGCACACCAGTCATCTACAGGGCAAACGCAAATCATGTTTACAAAATTGGTCTTGTCCTCTTATGGTGGATGAATACTTCAGACCCTTCTATGCTGGAAGTGGTGCTTATTGTTGCATTTTTTTTTTAATTAATATTTGTGATATCCTGGTGCAACTTTTAAAAGCAATGAGTACATTTTCAGGAAAACAAAGGGAATATAAAAAATACCTTTAAAGAGCCACTTAAGTCTAAGTCAACATCAGTGGCATATCATAGTTTGTCATAGGTTGAAGAAAAGGAGACAGACATAGAACCTGATCAACAACTGGCATCAGAGCACAACATGGGAGAAATACAGAAGATGCTCCTGAATTAAGGATGCTGATTAACTGCACTTGGGCTTCATATGAAGATAATACAACTAAGTCAGGAGATGAAAGATCAGGAGGTACATTCAAATCAAAGTCAAAGCTGAAAGAAAACTGGAATTCTAGAGAAAATTAGTAAAATTGACAATAAAAGGATAGTAACATCAGATATCGCCTTTTGTTTCAAGCAAGGCTTAGGGTAGTTGTGGATGGTCACTCTTATATTTAAAAGTCTCCAGATGAAATAGAAATAAGAGTTAAAAATAATAGCTCCCACAATTTTTAAAACATGAATACATTTCACCAAAAAATGGACTATAATTGCTGAAGGTTATCTGATACCAGTAGTGGAAATTTCAGTTTGGGAAATGCAAAGAAGAATGTCAGTAATGTGCAAGAGTATAAATACAACTCATATGCTTGTAATGTTTATTGTTATTAATATATGGCATGTTCTCCTGTTTCTTGCTTTCACCAATTTAGAATAGTGGTTCTCAAACTGTTTTGGACCATGGATCACTTTGTCAAAGTACAAGATATGGCAGATCAACAGCCATTATCATAAATTCTCTGTTACAATTATGGCATTCTTTTTTCTACATGTAGTCATGTTTTAACTAATACTATAATGACCCAAGGTGAAAAGAAGAAGAATTGGTACACTGGCTCAAATACTGTGTTAACAATTCTGAATAGGGAACTTTATTGGAAAGTACCTCCTTAATTTAAGAGCCTGTAGTACTCTTGTTGTTATGCCTTTGGAAGGTGTCCTAAAGGAAGACAACAAAAATGGGCTTCCGTGAAACTTGCATGGCTCACCAGTCTCTTTCTATGTTGCAAGCTAATTCTTGTATTGCTACACTATGAGTTAGCTACTATGGTGACTTTTTTTTTTGTTGGTTTTACCCACATTTCAAGATTAACATTTGTGGCCTGCGGAGGGGGCTCAGCTCCCAAAACCTGACATAGTCAGACCCAGACACAAGTGCTTACACACACAGGCTTTTTATTCTGCAGTGGGAAAGGATTTCTTTTCGTTTTCCCACCCGCATAGGACAGTACAAAACCCAATAATTACAGAATGTTTTTCTTCTTCTTTTCCTTCTCTGTTTTTGCTTCCACCTCCAGCAAGCTCTGTCTTCTCCCTCTTAACTCTGGCTCCCAGAGAAATGGCAGCGGGCTTCTTTTATCCTTAACCTGGGAGTAAGTCCAACAATGTAGGGCTCTGCAGTCCATGTGGCACCCACAGAACCCACTAGGGCTGTGCTGAACTCTAATTCCCATGCAACCCAGGGGGGCCACCATCTAACGCTCTGGAGTAGGCAGTGCCCTGTGCATGCTCTCTCCCCCGGTCCTTCCATTATAGGGGCCAGGTTTACATTGCAAAGTCTTAGATTTTAGCCAATGATGCATGATAAAGCCTTGAAGGTAAAATTAAGGGTGTGCTTCTGCCAGTAGTTGACTCGTGAGGTGGACAAAAAAGTGGATTTAAGGGCAAGACTCTCACATAGGAGAGGGTTGGGCTAGACATGAGCAAGACAATGCATTTAAAGAAATGCTGAAAGTGAGAAAGACCGGAAGCAATCAGTACAATCATATAGGATCTCAGCAAGAAAGAGAAATTTAGAAGTAAGTAGAAAGTCACCAATGGTGCTCTGTGGTCAGTGTCTTAAAGCCATTTCATGTGGTGTTATCAACAACAAGCAAGTTATTCCAAAATATGATTAGGTCAGGTTAGGTCAAAGACCACTTGGCAGTTACTCACGAACCACCACTATTGGTCTCTGCTGATTAAATGAGGAGAGAGCTGGGGAAACTCTGCATGAACAAGGCTGCTGGGCCAGAAGGAATCAGCCACAGAGTGCAGAAAACATATTCCACCCATCTCTTTGGGGCCCTTTAGCACCTATCTCCCTTTCCCTGTGTTTGTAGAACATTCCCCACCTGTAGAAAACATCCAGTTTAGACCCAGTGATGCCAAGGACCTTATGCAACCTGTTCTTACTTTATGCATCATGAAGACCTTAGAGAGGCTGGCCTTAAAACAGCTATGACCCCTGGTTTCAAAACATCTGGATCCTCTGTAGTTTGCCCATCAGGCACAGATAGGTGTGGAAGATGCTCTGATCTACATGTTTCATCCACATAGTCTACTCCCACCTGGACAAAGCTGGCACTACAGTCAGGATAATGTTCTTTGATTTTTCCAGTGCCTTTAATACTATTCTGCCTCATCAACTGGAGAAGAACCTCAAGGTTTTGCATCTTGATGTCCCCACAATCTCCTGGATTATGGACTACCTGACCAATGGAAAGCAGTTTCTGAGGTTATGGGTCAGTGTGTCAGAAATAGTGGTGTGTAATACTAGAGCACCTCAGGGAACTGTCCTGTTTCCCTTACTGCTTACCCTCTACACAACAAACTTACAGTACAATACCATACACCTACAAAAATTTTCAGATGACTCGTCCATCACATGCCGCATTAATAATGGAAACAAAAGGAGTAAATGAAGGATGTGGAGGTATTGTCTTGTGGTGCAGCGAAAAACACCTGCAACTCAGTCTCAATAAGACTAAAGAGTTGGTGGTGGACTTCAGGCATGCCAAACAGCCTCTGAGACCAGTCACCATCTAGCACAGTGGCGCTGTATAAGAAGGGCCAGAGCAGACTGTACTTCCTAATGAGAATATGCAGCAATTTGCTGAAAATGTTCCATCAGTCAGTAGGAGACAGTGTATTGTTCTATGCTGAAGTCTCCTGAGAAGCATCTTGAGCTCAGAAAATGCACAATGCCTGAACATACATATTAGGAAAGCCTGCTCCATCATAAGGTTAATCCTGGACACACTAGAAGATGTTTTGGAAAAGGGGATGGTGCCCATCATGAAAAATCCCCTCCACATCCTCCAGAAGGCATTGTCTTGGAGCACTTGCTCATTCCACCACGGTGTGCTAAGAAGTGCCACTAGGGAAGTTTTCTACCTGCTAATATCATAATATGAGGCAATTCAATACCTCCTTCAAACGCCATTCATTTTGCAATTTCTGTACAACTTACATTATTTCTTGGCAGACTGACTGTATTATTTGTCCAGGGGGTCTGTTTCCTTGTTTTTTAATGATTCTGCTGCTGTATGAATCTAAATTTCCCTTTGGATAAAATGTATTTATCTAATCTAATCCACTGATTGCATTCTGCAAACCGCTGCTTTAGAAGGAAGTTTATACAATAACAGTTTTAATAACCATAAATGTCCACCAGGCCACTGGAGAGCCCTGTAGGTTAAATTCATTGGTGTACTGGGGAGGACAGAGTATCGAGTACTCCCTAGTCACACTCTGTGTTATGTACAAGATATACAGTAATCCCTCGCTATATCGCGCTTCGACTTTCGCGGCTTCACTCTATCGCGGATTTTAAATGTAAGCATATCTAAATATATATCACAGATTTTTCGCTGGTTTGCGGATTTCTGCGGACAATGGATCTTTTAATTTATGGTACATGCTTCTTCAGTTGGTTTGCCCAGTTGATCTCATACAAGGAACGCTATTGGCAGATGGCTTAGAAGCTACCCAATCAGAGCATGTATTACGTATTAACTAAAACTCCTCAATGATATACGATATGCTTCCCGCGCGGTGCTTGATTGTTTGCTTTTTTCTGTCTCTCTCTCTCTCTCTCTCTCTCTGCCTGACGGAGGGGGTGTGAGCAGAGGGGCTGTTTGCAAAGAGGCTGTTTGCCTAGAGGATACGGACGCTCCTTTACAAAATGCCGCTTTATCGCGGTGCGTCGGCATACTTAAAAGCACAAAAGCACGTATTGATTTTTTGATTGTTTGCTTTTATCTCGCTCTCTCTCTCTGACATTCTCTGCTCCTGACGGCGCTCCTTTAAAGAGAAGATATGTTTGCATTCTTTTAATTGTGAGAAAGAACTGTCATCTCTGTCTTGTCATGGAGCACAGTTTAAACTTTTGACTAAAGGGTGTTATTTCATGTCTAGAGGGCTCTAATAATGTTAACAGTGTGGGAGAGTTTATAAGAGCTTAAAATATATAAAAATAACCATACAAACATATGGTTTCTACTTCGCGGATTTTCACCTATCGCGGGGGGTTCTGGAACGCAACCCCCGCGATCGAGGAGGGATTACTGTATATGTATGTATACCTTTGTCAGTTCTGCTGTTTGAACGGACTAAATAGTGAAGGATTAATATTAGACAGTGTGTATTTTATTTATTTTTATACAATATCTTGCATGCCAAAACCTAAGGAGTGAGTTGTAATAATTAGTGGGAGGTCTGGGAGATTTCATTGTTTGATATTTGCAAATATATGTATGCTTATATATGGATTATTTGTATATAAAAGCAGAGTTAAAATATACTGTAAATCTTTTACAATTTACATCTGTTGTTGGAGCTAATATTTTTGCGATCACTAATAAGTGTTGATGAGTTTTTAGCTTCGGCTAGGTGAAGTAATCCTAAATATTACAGCAGCAAGGAAGACAGAAGTTTCAAATTACGCTAGTTATACTACCAAATAAGCATCGTTTAAATGCCATGGCCTACATGAGTATTATTGCTGACCATGTCCATCCCTTTATAACAACAGTGTACCCCATCTTCTGAAGGCTAGTTCTAGGATAATGCACCATGTCACAAAGCTCAAATCATAACAAACCGATTTCTTGAACATGACAATGAGTTCACTGTACTCAAATGGCCACCACAGTCACCAGATCTCAATTCAATAGCGCACCTTTGGGATGTGGCAGAACGGCAGATTTGCATCATGGACGTGCAGCTGACAAATCTGCAGCAACTGCATGATGCTACCATGTCAATATGGACCAAAATCCCTGAGAAATGTTTCCAGCACCTTGCTGAATCTATGCCACAATTAATTATGGAGGTTCTGAAGGCAAAAGTGGGTCCAACCCACTACTAACTACTAACAAGGTGTAGCTAATAAAGTGGTCAGCTAGTGTACAAAGTCAAACATGAAAATGTAAAGTGAAGTCACAAAGACAGGCAAGTAAGATTTGAATGTACAGTGTACACTATATGCTCTTACACATTGTGAATATATAAAGTTAAATCCTACATATATTATACAGCAGGCATGTCAAACACGCGGCCCCCAGGCCGCATGCAGCCCGCAACAGAAATCTGTGCAGCCCGCATGACAGATCCTAGTTAGCACTGAACTTGTACAAAATGATTACTATCGTTTGTGAATGAATCATTCTTCATGTTCGGCGTTACTTATTGACTTTTCTTACTTTTGCCTTGTGACAAAAGCGCGTGTTCCCATGGCATTACGGTACATGAAACGTCATCTGCTAGTATAGCCACGAGCCTTGACCAAAGTTAATGAAGAGCAATGTCACAACTGAAGTGCTAGGGTGCAGCAGGGTTGGCCTTAGGCATGTGCAAAACTGTGCACCTGCACAGGGCCACCACGTCAATATATATCTATAGTAATAAAAGGCAAAGCCCTCACTGACTGACTGAGTCACTCACTCATCACTAATTCTCCAACTTCCCGTGTAGGTAGAAGGCTGAAATGTGGCAGGCTCATTCTTTACAGCTTACTTACAAAAGTTGGGCAGGTTTCATTTCGAAATTCTATGCGTAATGGTCATAACTGGAACCTATTTTCGTACATATACTGTAATAGACTGCAGCTCGATGGCCATGGGAGGCGGAGTTGCGTCCCTCATCGTCACGCCTCCCACGTAATTGAGTGCCTGCCCAGATAAGGCTGTCCATCAGCGGAAATCCAATAGAAACACTGCCGCTAAATATTCACGGGTGAAGGGCTGTGCTTATGAAGACGAAGATGAGATGGTCAGGGTGGTGTTTGGAACAAACTCAGCGAAACTGCGAGAGAAACTTTTAAATGCCGGGTCTTAGCTAACATTAAATAAAGCCGTGGACGTCTCACGAGTTGGCACAATCACAACTGAGAACCTTCGATGCATGTACACCGAACGGCTCACGTGAACTGACGCAGTACTCAGACAAAAAGCAACAGCTCCAAAGAACCCTGAACAAAAACCGCATTACACAATTGAGAAGGCAGCAAAAAAATATGAAGCGAGTGACGCATACAATCATATTCATAAGTGCAGCAACTGCGGAAACAAAGCACACGGTGGAAAAAGTCAATGTCCAGCTAAAGGAAGACAGTGTAAAAAAAACCCGTGCATGCAGTGAGTCACGTCTCAGATAAAGAGGAAGACAAGCTGTTTATTGATGCAGTAACAAACAAATCGATGAACGAAACTTGTTATCTTTACAACGGTTGACAAACACGGAATGTAACTTGAACACAACACATCCTCCAAATAGGAACCTCATTGAAAGAAATAATGATAATCAAATCCTTGATGACAGCAACACTCAGTAAAACTCACAAAACAATTACTGTATATTGACAGTCATGTTATGTTATTTTTAAAATGTTCCCTTTTCTTTTTCATAACTTCTTTAACACACTACTTCTCCGCTGCGAAGCGCAGGTATATATATATATATATATTATATACACACACACTAATAAAAGGCAAAGCCCTCACTGACTGACTGACTGACTGACTGACTGACTCACTCATCACTAATTCTCCAACTTCC
>JANRMT010062842.1:35504379-35519475 GCA_026402145.1 Polypterus bichir lapradei
GAGCGCTCTGGAGCAGGTTTTCATCCAGGATGTCTCTGTACATTGCTGCAGTCATCTTTCCCTTTATCCTGACTAGTCTCCCAGTTCCTGCCACTGAAAAACATCCCCACAGCATGATGCTGCCACCACCATGCCTCACTGTAGGGATGGTATTGGCCTGGTGATGAGCAGTGCCTGGTTTCCTCCAAACGTGACGCCTGGCATTCACACCAAAGGGTTCAATCTTTGTCTCACCAGACCAGAGAATTTTGTTTCTCATGGTCCGAGTCTCCTTCAGGTGCCTTTTGGCAAACTCCAGGCGGGCTGCCATGTGCCTTTTACTAAGGAGTGGCTTCCGTCTGGCCACTCTACCATACAGGCCTGATTGGTGGATTTCTGCAGAGATGGTTGTCCTTCTGGAAGGTTCTCTTCTCTCCACAGAGGACCTCTGGAGCTCTGACAGAGTGACCATCGGGTTCTTGGTCACCTCCCTGACTAAGGCCCTTCTCCCCCGATCGCTCAGTTTAGATGGCCGGCCAGCTCTAGGAAAAGTCGTGGTGGTTTCGAAGTTCTTCCACTTACGGATGATGGACGCCACTGTGCTCATTAGAAACTTCAAAGCAGCAGAAACTTTTCTGTAACCTTCCCCAGATTTGTGCCTCGAGACAATCCTGTCTCGGAGGTCTACAGACAATTCCTTTGACTTCATGCTTGGTTTGTGCTCTGACATGAACTGTCAACTGTTGGACCTTATATAGACAGGTGTGTGCCTTTCCAAATCATGTCCAATGCAACTGAATTTATCACAGGTGGACTCCAATTAAGCTGCAGAAACATCTCAAGGATGATCAGGGGAAACAGGATGCACCTGAGCTCAATTTTGAGTTTCATGGCAAAGGCTGTGAATACTTATGTACATGTGCTTTCTCAATTTTTTTGTTTTTAACAAATTTGTAAAAATCTCAAGTAAACTTTTTTCATGTCATTACGGGGTGTTGTGTGTAGAATTCTGAGGAAAAAAATGAATTTAATCCATTTTGAAATAAGGCTGTAACATAAAATGTGGAAAAAGTGATGCGCTGTGAATACGATATGGTTTGTCTATATTCTGGTTGCACTATATATATATATATATATATATATATATATATATACACACACAGTAATCCCTCACTATATCGCGCTTCGACTTTCACGGCTTCACTCTATCGCGGATTTTATATGAAAGCATAACTAAATATATAACGCGGATTTTTCGCTGCTTCGCGGGTTCTGCGGACAATGTGTCTTTTTACTTCCTGTACATGCTTCCTCAGTTGGTTTGCCTAGTTGATTTCATACAAGGGACGCTATTGGCGGATGGCTGAGAAGCTAACCAATCAGAGCACGCAGTTAAGTGCTCCTGACTGAGAAGCTAACCAATCAGAGCACGCAGTTGAGCTCCTGTGTGCTGAATGCAGTGTTAACCAGGAAGTATCATCTCACTCATTCAGCATCAACGTGTTTCGCTGTGTAAAGAGTTGTGCTCTTTAGTGTTTATCTTTGTGCATAGTCAAGCCCTTCATTATGGCTCCAAAACAATCTGCTACTGCTTCAGGGGCCGTGCCCAAGCGCAAGAAGAAGATGTTAACGATTGCCGAAAAGGTAAACGTTTTGTTGAAGGTTACGATTCTTTTTATTTAAAAAGTAGGAAAGGAATATAAGATCTACGGCTGCAGTGTCCTTTTAACCAGGGTGCAAAACGAGTTGTAAGTGGATGTAATAAGGCAGTAGTCTGGATGGAATCTGCTTTAGGGATTTGGATTGAAGACTGCCAGAAGAAGAACAACGGCAGTGCTACACAATCGCCTGAAGTGGCTCCTTTACAAGGGCTGTAACGCTCTCCTTTGTTGTGCAGTAAAATTAAACTCATTGTTATCGGACAAGTCATCGTGTCATTGGTGAGTAACCATAATTAATTTTCTTCTTACAGTGCTTAGTACATGTACGTACGTTTAGTGTCACTGTACACACATTTACTGTATACTATTTTTCTTGCATTGTACGTATTTATTGCTGGTGGCCTGTCTATCGTAATGGCTGTAACATATGTGATATCGGAGACACTCAATATCTTTAAAATAATATTTAGGTTTTACTGTATATAAACAGTGTGTTTATATACATAATTTCAATGAATCTTACCTAATATCTAAGAGAATACAAAGTGATTATGCTGTATAACTCTGCGGGGAATATTTATAAACAGTGCGGGAGAGTTTATAAGGGCTTAAAATATATAAAAATAACCATACAAACATATGGTTTCTACTTCGCGGATTTTCACCTATCGCGGGGGGGTCTGGAACGCAACTCCCGCGATCGAGGAGGGATTACTGTATATATATATATATATATATATATATATATATATATACCCCCCTTACCTGTGCTATGCGCCAACCGCTTCACATCTCTGCCGCTTGTGTTGTGAAGAGGGGGGCTGAATGCAGCCCAAGGAGACGCAGTTGCTCCTCTGAAACCCCCTCTTAACACTAGAATTACCTGAGCCTATGAAAAAAATCGTAAATCCGGCCTTGAATCCCTTCGCACCTCTCCGTCAGTGTCTATTGTCATCTAAATGTATCTATAAGCCCAAGCACCAAGCAGCCTGCTATACCATCACCCGCACCACCTCAGAACGGGCAAGATGTTCTCCCAGCTCCTAACTTGATTGATTATCTGGGAGTGAGCTACCCAGAATTGTAAGGGGAAATAATTTGATGTGTGCTTTGTGTCTACAACAACCTATGTAAACACATTGTTAAAACAGAAATGTTTTTCATGTTTTATTAATAAATAACAAAATGTATAGGGTGGTCCAGAGCTTAATATGCAATTTTCATTACACCATAACTTATTAAGTTTATTACATAGAAAATCACCCAAAAAATCCTGGACCATAGAAAAGTGTGCGAACTGACGACATGAAGAATCATCTTTGAGCCAAACTGGAATCATCCCCGCATAAATCAAACTCATCCAGATGATCTGGATCTGCATAACTAGATCCGGACCACCCTGTAGACATGAACTGTATAATATGTGAAGGCTGATGGTCAAATATCAAACAAAACACTTTCACAAAAGGTACAAGTACAATATGGCAGTTTCTGTGGTGCAGTGGTTAGATCCGCTGAAATATAACCCAGAGGTCGTGAGTTCGAAACCAGCTCCCTGGCAAATTTACTTCTAACCCGCGCTTCGCAGCGAAGAAGTAGTGTGTTAAAGAAGTTATGAAAAAGAAAAGGAAACATTTTAAAAATAACGTAAGATGATTGTCAATGTAATTGTTTTGTGACTGTTATAAGTGTTGCTGTCATCAAGGATTTGATTATTATTATTTCTTTCAATCAGGTTCGTATTTGGAGGATGTGTTGTGTTCAAGTTATACTCCGTGTTTGTCAACCGTTGTAAAGATAACAGATTTCATTCATCGAAGCGTTCACTACCCAAATCGGTACTTGTGAATCTAAAATGTTTAACAGGCATTCCCGCTATTAAGTTGTGGATTTGCCTGCGAATATTTAGCGGTAGCGTGTCTATGAAAGTAATTTAAACTTAAGCTTTACACCTTACTTTCCTATTGATATGTCTACAAAGGCTTGTTCAGATTCAGAGGGTTGTTCCTTTCTTACTGCATCAATAAACAGCTCGTCTTCCCTTTATCTGTGATATCACACACTGCATGCATGGGTTTACCTTTCCCAGTCCTGCAAACTTTAGCGAAGTAATTCAATTTACCACATTTTTTACACTGTCTTCCTTTAGCTGGACATTGACTTTTTCCACTGTATGCTTTGTTTCCGCAGTACCTGCACTTACGAATATGCTTGTATGCCTCACACGCTTCATATTCTTTTGCTGCCTTCTCAATTGTGTAATGCGTTTTTGTTCAGCGCTCTTTGGAGCTCTTGCTTTTTGTGTGCGTACTGCGTTCACAGTCAGTTCACCTGAGCCGCTCGGAGTCCATGCATCGAAGGTTCTCAGCTGTGGGTTTGCTATTTCGTGCGATCTTGCGACGTCCACGGCTTTATTTAATGTTAGCTCAGACCCGGCACTTAAAAGTTTCTCTCGCACTTTTGCTGAGTTTGTGCCAAACACTATTCTATCCCTGACCATCTCATCTTCGTTTGCATAAGCACAGTCCTTCACCAGCAATTTTAACTCCGTTACAAAGTGATCAAAAGTCTCGTTTATACCCTACGTCCTCTCAGTAAACTTGTATCTCGTGAATATCGTATTCATCTTAGGCATAACAAACGCCAGCGGCAGCGTGTCTATGAACTTAATTTAAAGTTAAGCTTTACACCTTGCTTTCCTATTCGTTTGCATAAGCACAGTCCTTTACCAGCAATTTTAACTCCGTTACAGCAATTTTAACTCCGTTACAAAGTGATCAAACGTCTCGTTTATACCCTGCTTCTTCTTATTAAACTTGTATCTCGCGAATATCGTATTCGTCGTAGGCATGACAAACGCCAGCAGCAGCGTGTCTATGAACTTAATTTCAACTTGAGGTTTACACCGTGCTTTGTTTCCAAGGTAGCTGCACTTATGAATATGCTTGTATGCGTCACTCGCTTCATATTCTTTTGCTGCCTTCTCAATTGTGTAATGTGTTTTTTGTTCAGAGCTCTTTGGAGCTCTTGCTTGTTCTCTGTGTACTGCGTTCACAGTCAGTTCATGTGAGCCGCTCGGAGTACATGCATCGAAGGTTCTCAGCTGTGCTTGTGCTATCTCGTGCAATCTTGCGATGTCCACGGCTTTATTTAATGTTAGCTAAGACCAGGCACTTAAAAGTTTCTCTCGCACTTTCGCTGAGTTTGTGCCAAACACTAGTCTATCCCTGACCATCTCATCTTCGTTTGCATAAGCACAGTCCTTCACCCACGAATATTTAGCGGCATCTTGTCTATTGGATTACTGCTGATGGACAGCCTTATATGGGCAGGCACTCAATTACGTGGGAGGCGTGATGATGAGGGACGCAACTCCGCCTCACATGGCGACCGAGCTGCAGGCTATGGCCGTATATATGTACGTAAGTAGGTTCCAGTTATGACCGTTATGCGTAGAATTTCTAAATGAAACCTGCCTAACTTTTGTAAGTAAGCTGTAAGGAATGAGCCTGCCAAATTTCAGCCTTCTACCTACACGGGAAGTTGGAGAATTAGTGATGAGTAAGTCAGTGAGGGCTTTGCCTTTTATTAGTATAGATATTATACAATAAAAACATACATTTGATTTGTGTCTGTAACAGCTGCTGTAAATTTATAGTACTTGTAAAAGTTAGCTTTTTTTCACTTTTATTCTCTCAGTCATGATCACGATACAACACCCACTCCCCACCCCAGATCTGACGCGGTTACTTTTATTTGAAACTAGGAATAACTGTAGATGCGAGTGGTGTTTTGAGACAATGGAACTGGACATTGTCTGATCTGGATGGATAAAAGCTGACACACAAACGGTGGTGAATCTGCCTTCTTCGTATCTCACCGTCACTTGATTTTTTTTTATTCAGTTTTATTGAGTGTTCCTGCTCATGCAGAATTAGTATGCACCTTATGGTTTATGATGTCCAAAAAAAAACAAAAAACAACAGAAACATAGGTATATATGATATTTGGAATTATTTATTTTATGACCTTTTATGAGGTCAGTTCAGTGCTAGTTCAGTGGGGGGGGGGGTGTTGTGCTAGAGCGTGATCGTGGTTAAGAGAATAAAACTGAAAAAAGCTAACTTTTACAAGTACCATAAATTTATACCCAATGTCCCATATATTTGTCTCTTTCTTTTTTTTCTCCGTGCTGCATCAACATCGTGCACCAGAAGGTGTGAGCTTATTCAGTGAAGCAGGATCAACACACATGTACTGTGCAAGGCATGCACTTGGGCCACTATGAAAAGAAGAGTGTTCATGGCTCATATTGCAGAGGAACTTTGTCGTCGCATCTTACTAGAAAAGGCGATGGAAAAAGAAAAGGAGGATGCAACATCGACAAGCTTCTGTTCCAAGATAGCCGCTTCACCAGGAAAGTAAACTGAGTCAGTGTCAAGTGCCCTTTCAATGTAATAGGAACCACAGCATAGAGAAAAGTGTGTGCATTTTAACAGGTACACACGTCGTAAATGTAGGAAGGACAGTTCTTGCAGTACAGAGAAAAAAAAAAAAGAGACAAATATATGGGACATTGGGTATAAATTTATGGTACTTGTAAAAGTTAGCTTTTTTCAGTTTTATTCTCTCAATCACGATCAAGCTTTAATACCAAACCCCCTCCTAAACCCCCCGATCTGAGTAACAGCGCCAACGTAAATTCACACCCGATCTAACGCTGTTCGTTTTCAAATAATATTGCATTAGTGCAATGATGTTTTCTGATTGGAACTATTCAGGTCATAAAATGATTTCTTCAAAATGTCACATATATTGTCTCTTTCTTTTAGGTGTGTAATAGAAACCACAGCATAGAGAGAAGTGTGCGAATTGCAATAGGTACACATGTTGTAAATATAGGAAGGACTGTCCTTGCGTGTGTGTGAACTGTTAGCATTTGAATTTGATGATTGCATATAGCGCTGAACTGACCTCATAAAAGGTCAGAAAATGAATAATTCTAAATATCATATACAGTAATCCCTCCTCGATCGCGGGGGTTGCGTTCCAGACCCCCCCGCGATAGGTGAAAATCCGCAAAGTAGAAACCATATGTTTGTATGGTTATTTTTATATATTTTAAGCCCTTATAAACTCTTCCATACTGTTAACATTATTAGAGCCCTCTAGACATGAAATAACACCCTTTAGTCAAAAGTTTAAACTGTGCTCCATGACAAGACAGAGATGGCAGTTCTTTCTCACAATTAAAAGAATGCAAACATATCTTCTCTTCAAAGGAGCGCCTTCAGGAGCAGAGAATGTCAAAGAGAGAGAGCGAGATAAGAAAAGCAAACAATCAAAAAATCAATACGTGCTTTTAAGTATGCCGCAGTACGGAAGCTCCGCAATAAAGCGGCATTTTGTAGAGGAGCGTCCGTATCCTCTGTGCAAACAGCCCCTCCGTCAGGCACAGAGAATGTAAGAGAGGGTGAGAGACCAAGAAAAGCAAACAATCAAGCACGTGCGGGAAGCATATCATTGAGGAGTTTTAGTTAATATGTAATACATGCTCTGATTGGGTAGCTTCTAAGCCATCCGCCAATAGCGTCCCTTGTATGAAATCAACTGGGCAAACAAACTGAGGAAGCATGTACCATAAATTAAAAAACCCATTGTCCGCAGAAATCCGCGAACCAGCGAAAAATCCGTGATATATATTTAGATATGCTTACATTTAAAATCCGCGATAGAGTGAAGCCGCGAAAGTCGAAGCGCGATATAGTGAGGGATTACTGTATACCTACAGTGGTGTGAAAAACTATTTGCCCCCTTCCTGATTTCTTATTCTTTTGCATGTTTGTCACACAAAATGTTTCTGATCATCAAACATAACTGGTTGGGCCACCCTTAGCAGCAATAACTGCAATCAAGCGTTTGCGATAACTTGCAATGAGTCTTTTACAGCGCTCTGGAGGAATTTTGGCCCACTCATCTTTGCAGAATTGTTGTAATTCAGCTTTATTTGAGGGTTTTCTAGCATGAACCGCCTTTTTAAGGTCATGCCATAGCATCTCAATTGGATTCAGGTCAGGACTTTGACTAGGCCACTCCAAAGTCTTCATTTTGTTTTTCTTCAGCAATTCAGAGGTGGATTTACTGGTGTGTTTTGGGTCATTGTCCTGTTGCAGCACCCAAGATCGCTTCAGCTTGAGTTGACGAACAGATGGCTGGACATTCTCCTTCGTGATTTTTTGGTAGACAGTAGAATTCATGGTTCCATCTATCACAGCAAGCCTTCCAGGTCCTGAAGCAGCAAAACAACCCCAGACCATCACACTACCACCACCATATTTTACTGTTGGTATGATGTTCTTTTTCTGAAATGCTGTGTTCCTTTTACGGCAGATATAACGGGACAAAAAGTTCAACTTTTGTCTCATCAGTCCACAAGGTATTTTCCCAAAAGTCTTGGCAATCATTGAGATGTTTCTTAGCAAAATTGAGACGAGCCCTAATGTTCTTTTTGCTTAACAGTGGTTTGCATCTTGGAAATCTGCCATGCAGGCCGTTTTTGCCAAGTCTCTTTCTTATGGTGGAGTCATGAACACTGACCTTAATTGAGGCAAGTGAGGCCTGCAGTTCTTTAGACGTTGTCCTGGGGTCTTTTGTGACCTCTCGGATGAGTCGTCTCTGCGCTCTTGGGGTAATTTTGGTCGGCCGGCCACTCCTGGGAAGGTTCACCACTGTTCCATGTTTTTGCCATTTGTGGATAATGGCTCTCACTGTGGTTCGCTGGAGTCCCAAAGCTTTAGAAATGGCTTTATAACCTTTACCAGACTGATAGATCTCAATTACTTCTGTTCTCATTTGTTCCTGAATTTCTTTGGATCTTGGCATGATGTCTAGCTTTTGAGGTGCTTTTGGTCTACTTCTCTGTGTCAGGCAGCTCCTATTTAAGTGATTTCTTGATTGAAACAGGTGTGGCAGTAATCAGGCCTGGGGGTGGCTACGGAAATTGAACTCAGGTGTGATACACCACAGTTAGGTTATTTTTTAACAAGGGGGCAATTACTTTTTCACACAGGGCCATGTAGGTTTGGATTTTTTTTCTCCCTAAATAATAAAAACCATCATTTAAAAACTGCATTTTGTGTTTACTTGTGTTATATTTGACTAATGGTTAAATGTGTTTGATGATCAGAAACATTTTGTGTGACAAACATGCAAAAGAATAAGAAATCAGGAAGGGGGCAAATAGTTTTTCACACCACTGTACGTCTCTGTTTTTTTTTTTTTTGGACATCATAAACCATAAGGTGCATACTAATTCTGCATGAGCAGGAACACTCAATAAAACTTAATAAAAAAAAATCAATTGACGGTGAGATACGAAGAAGGCAGATTCACCAACGTTTGTGTGTCAGCTTTTATCCCTCCAAATCAGAGAATGTCCAGTTCCATTGTCTCAAAACACTACTCACATCTACAGTCATTCCCAGTTTCAAATAAAAACTAACCGCGTCAGATCCCTAAGGCGGTAGTATGTATCGTGACCGAGAGAATAAAAGTGATAAAAAAAAAAAAAAAAGGTAACTTTTACAAGTACAGTACTATAAATGTACACGGTCTGTTACAGACGCAAACCAAATGTATGTGTGTACTGTATAATATTAACAATAAGAGCAGCTCACTACTGAAAACGGCAAATATAGGAGGCAGTGGGGATCAAACCGGGGACTCCTGATTATAAGTCAGCAAGTCTTACAGCACTACGCCACGGAAGCTGAGCCTTTTGTGAAAGTGTTTATTTGATCTTTGGACTTCAGGATTCACACATTCTATAGTTTATGCCTACATTTTGTAATATTTACTACTAAAATATGAAAAAGTTTCTGTTTTAACAATGTGTGTTACACAGATTACTGCAGAAATGGAACACACATGAAATGCATGTGTTCCAAATAACAATCTATTATTTCAACTCTAAAAACCCAGCACTTCACTCCCAGATAATCAAATAAGGCATGAGCTGGGAGAACTTTGTAAACGTTCTGCGATGGTGGGGGCGGGGGGGGAGGGGGGAATAGCAGGCTGCTTGCTGCTTGTTTTAATCGGCACATTTACAGGACAAAAGACGATGACGGAGAGGTGCGAACGCATTTAAGGTGGGCCAGATTTACGAATTTTCTTGTAGGCTCCGGTAATTCTAGTGTTAAATGGGCAATTACTCAGCTGAGATATTACCTCTTGGGGCGTGAATTCACTCTTGTGACAGACCATGCACCATTACAGTGGATGGCCTTGCATAGGGAGTCCAATCCATGCATCACGAGATGGTTTTTTTAGATCTACAGCTTTTTAAGTATTTGGTCGTTTATCACTGTGGTGTACTGCAAGCCAAAGCCAATGCCAAGGCCCTTTCTCGATGCCACGACTTCTCAGACAGGTACACCTGACCCGATGGGTCTGGGCTGCATGTCACACACGTGCGACTAGGAGGACATTGTATGGACCAAGCAAAGTTAATTCTACACCAGGCCAGGGGGTGGCGGGGTACACTAAACCTTCTCCTGTTATCTCTACAGACCAGCCACGGGAAAACCTGTCTGATTCGGAGCAGATGACGTCTCTTCCAGTTCTGGCGCCCAGAAAAATATCACTTACGGTTCTGGCACCAAGAAGAATATCACTTCCGGCACCTAATCTGACATCCAAAGAACATCAATTCCGGTTCCCTTGCGTCACTTCCTGGCTGGTCGTTAAAGCCGCCATCTTTACAAACTGTTTTGGACTCCGTACTGAGAACATCTCTGTACTATTTAAAGAACCTTTTGCAGCCAGGAATAATATACGAGTGGCTGCCCCAAATCTTTTTAAGTGTGTCGAGCCTATTCCTTTTACACTGTATACTTGTATATGGTTGAGATGTCCATAAAGTTCGCTTTGACGTTGACTTGACTTTGACTACAGAAAATTCATAGTTTTGAGCTACCTTATTATTACAATCCATATCATGGTTTCCTTTTATCTGACAACATTTTTGAGGAAACCAAAAAAAGACCATTCCAATCTAAAACAAAACAGACAAAGAAAGTTAATTCTTTGTGATCTCCTTTTTCAGTAGAAAAGTAGAAAATGAATGGCAGATAACTCATGATTTGTGTACAATAATCTTGCCTTGGGTGTATTTTGTACAGAAATAAAGTACCTTTTCAGTAGTTTTTTCATAGAATAAAAAGGATGAAACTTACCCTTTTTTACTCTTTTTGTATATCTTAATCATCTTCTCTATAGGAATTCCATACTTCTCTGAAATCTATAAATGCAAAATAAATAGTACATTTACATAAAAAAAATAAATCAAATAATATACACACATATGTATGTAACACACAAACAGATAAATATAGATAAACAGAAGTGACACAGTGTCAATTTTAAGTAAAAAAAAGTTACAGTAATAATCCATTTATCAGTTTTGAGGAAAGCAAAGCATGGTAGTTTTCAGAATCTGTTTTGATGCAGAACAATATATAATAAAAAAGCAGACATGACATAGGGTTAAGATGAAACCAAAATATGGATTTGCAGCTGACACTATAATGATTTTACATCATCTTTACAAATACTTTTGATTTTCATGAATTGCCATAAAAATGGCTTATACAGTCATTTCTAGTACAGAGCCCTCACAGATGGGGGTACTCAATTACAGGCCTGGAGATCCACTGTAGCAGCATGTTTTTTGTTCTAACCAGTTTTGTAATTATAAGCCAGGCCTAATTGATAATGAAACTTGGTATTTAGTTACATGGCTTGTTAGTGCTTTTATTCGTCAAAGACAAAACTTTATTTTTTTTTGTTTTCTGATAACCATATGTTTTGTGGTCCTTCCCTTCTCTGCTCATTTATATTAAAATAAATATATTTTTAATACCGATACTTGTTTCCATTTAAACCTACATGAATCAACATGTTAGCCCGAGAACTAAGTCATCATGTATAAACGGTGTGTACGCACAAAACTGTGCATACACCCGTTTCCACACTCATATCAAGATGTATAAAAATTAAACTCGCTGTAAAGCTACTGTATGTACATTTTTACGGAAGCCTCAGACCATGCGTATGTATGTTTCTGTTCAGTTTTGTAAATGGGTGGCAAAAGCGTCGAGCAGTGCTACTGCTTCTGTTTGGCCTCCCTTTCTTTTTCATACTTGCATCCATGATGCGGGCTTTATCAAACACACCAAAACTAACAGATTATTTACTAATTCAAGGCACTTGATTGTGATCGATCTGTAACAATAGTGCACAGAATGGCCAAACTGTATCAACTACCAAAGCTGCTTTGGATTTGTTAAAAAACATTGTAAATGGAAGAATTAGAAGACAGCGTGTATTTACTGATAATGATTGGTTTCTAAGTCAATGTAGATTTCCAAGAGCTATCCTTTTGAAGCTGTGTGCTGTTAGAATACTATGATATATACTTGACAGAATTTTTATGATGAAATGCATTAAAGTATGTATATTAAATTTTACAGATTTTTTTTTTTAAACTTCATTTAAATAATGCACATGTGGGGTCATGCTGGCAAACTACTGCTGCCTTGCATTAAGGGTGTCCCGGGTGTTCCTTACCTGGAGTTTGAATCTTTTTCTGGTGGGTTTCCTTAGCATGCTTCGGGTTATTTCCAAAGGCATGCAGGATGGGGGATTGCTTTAATGCTTTTCATCATGAAAATGGTATCTAAAATGTTCAGAGAGCTATAATATCATGAATGTAATGTATTCTGTGTGGCAATTACTGCCTGCGCGTTCCTGTTGTGGTAACTGAAAGCCCGTTTGAAAAGTACGTAGTCATTAATGACTGGGTCAGGAACACTTAAGATGGGATTTGAGAAACTCCAGCAAATTAAACATCGAGTTTAAGATTAAGTTTAAAACATTCTACTTTAATGACAAAATAAACGAAGAGATTAAGGTTGAAATTTCAAGATTATAGTTGACATTTGGGGAGGTTTGGCCTAGTCTGTTTTGGAAGATGAATGTCTGAGATGGAACTCCATTAGTAGCGGTGTTATCTTTCTTCATCATCCCGAGGTATCCTATATTTACTGAACCAGAAAAACGGCTCAGAAAAAAACGGAAAGACAGCTAAAGCTAAAGCCTAAAGAGGCCTCAAGTTCAAGGTAAGGCGTGCCAGAGGTTGACCTGGAACAGATAGGTCCCAGGAGATATGTGCTTTTGCCTAACGATGCTGCATCATCTCTAGCCATGAATGAAACTGGGAGCAAATGTGTAAGTGAGATGGGCCGGTGGGAGCGAATGTGCAAGTAAGTCTGGCCAGGAGTACTCATTGATTCCAGAAGGTTCAGTGAAGCTGAAAATGGTTTTACTTTCTGTTCTGTCAACTACCCACCACGAGCCAGCAACACCCACTCCAACTCCAACTCCACCAGCGGAGCACGGAGAAGACCAGAATGAACAGTCCAAGCTGAAGGTAACGATAGCCACAATGATCACTGCTCTTGATCTAGTCTGTTTTGGGAGATGGATGTCCGAGATGGAACTCCATTACCAGCGGTGTTATAAAAGAGCTAAAGGATAATATAAAGTAGGTTACAAATGATATAAGGAAAAATATAAAGGACATACACAAGACAAACAAGAAGCTGCTTCAGGATATTAAAAGACCAGGAGAAAAGTATAAGTAATTGTTTTGAGCCATCCTTTAAAAGAATGTAGAAAAAACTCAGGAAAAAAAAAAAATCAAGGAAAACACACAGGAAAATGTATCAAAGTTTGAGAATAAATTTAGAGCACTTGGTGCTAAGTTTGAAGACGTTAAGCAAATGTTCACGACTCGTATTGAAATAGTTAAACAACTGGCATCTACCACTGATAAAAAAGCAACAGTTGAAAATTCCGAAAGCAAAGTGCTTGGAGACAAACTAGCTGCACTGGAAAATGGATACAGAAGGAATAATATTAGAATTGAAGGTCTTCCTGAAAACCGGGAAAGTCCAAACCCAGTGAAATTCACAGCTGAACTATACTCTACAATACAATTTATTGTTTGTATAGCCCAAAATCACACAAGGAGTGCAGCAATTGGCCTTTAACAGGTCCTGCCTCTTGACAGCCCAACAAGCCTCGACTCTCTAAGAAGACAAGAAAAAACTCCTAACAAAAAAAAAAAAAAAAAAAAAAAAAAAAAAACACCCTTGTAGGGAAAAAATGGAAGAAACCTTGGGAAAAGGCAGCTCAAAGACAGACCCTTTTCCAGGTAGGCTGGGCGTGCAGTAGGTGTCAAAGAGAAGGGGGTCATTACAGTACAATACACAGAACAGAACAAATCCTCAATACAGTATAAAAATAAAAATTTTAGAAGTACGGAGTAGACTATAACAGTAGATGATATCACATAATGTGATTTGGATTTGTTTAGAGTCCTGGAGACCTCATCCATCAAGCTGCCTCCCCCATTTGGCCATTCCACAGCTGAAATAGCACTAATCAGATGAAAGGACCCCTCTACCCCACAATTCCTACAATCCTCTATCAGGGATGACTTTACCTTAGGCAGGCACAACAACTTGGCAGGTAGGCCATGCCACCAAGTGCCACACTTGAGTACCGAGAAAAGAAACAGAATAATTGAGGGTTAGTATCCAATTGTAACTATCATGTTACTTATGTTTTAGTGCTAATGACTAAAAACCGAGATGCAGTCTGTACAGTTAAATTAGCAGCTCTAGTCAGGATATCCTAAACTGAAGTAGTGAGTCTTCAGCCGGAATTTAAAAGCTGAGACCGAAGGGGCATCTCTTATAGTAGCAGGCAGACCATTCCAGCGTTTAGGGGCCCTGTAACTAAAAGCTCGACCTCCCACTGTTATTTTATTAATCCTGGGAATCATAAGCAGACCTGCATCTTGAGATCTTAATGTGTGCTCTGATTTGTAAGTCATGATAAGTTCAGACAAGTAAGCCGGACCTTGGCCATTTAATGCTTTATATGTTAAAAGGAGGATTTTGAAATCTGCCCTAAACTTAACCGGGAGCCAGTGTAAGGATTTAAGAACTGGAGTTATGTGTTCGTATTTTCTTGTTCTTGTAATAATTCTTGCAGCAGCATTTTGAATTAACTGGAGGCTGTATAAAGAACAGGGTCAGGTCAGGAACATAATTGGAGAGGACACTGAGATATCAGTAGTTTACAGCACACGTGGATCAAATGCCTCAACACCCCTTCAACACTATATATACATATACATACATATACATACATATATATATACACATATATATGTATACTAGCAAAATACCCGCGCTTCACAGCGGAGAAGTAGTGTGTTAAAGAAGCAATGAAAAAGAAAAGGAAACATTTTGAAAATAACGTAACATGATTGTCAATGTAATTGTTTTGTCACTGTTGTGAGTGATGAGTGTTGCTGTCATATATA
>JANRMT010062842.1:35559558-35597179 GCA_026402145.1 Polypterus bichir lapradei
CTCATTTTAAAAACATTGTTTACAGCGATCAGGCTTTAAGTTTAATAGCGTGATCTCCTGCAATGTTACTTTTTTGGTTGCTTGTGAGTTGGTTTTTAAATGCAGTTCGGATTTGTGCGATGTTTTTTTTTTTCTGCTGTGCTTAACTCATTTAAAAAAAAAAAAAAAATGCTGCGCAAGCACCTGCTACAGAGATATTAGAGAGCACGAGCGAGCAAGCGCAGAGAGAGAGAGTGAGAGAGCACGGGCAGCTGACAGGGAAGGGATAGGGGGGATAGGGGGGTGTGTGTGTGTGTGTGTGCGCGCGCGCACGCTCGCGCTACAGAGAGAGAGAGCGCGCGTGAGCCAGGCTGCTCCTGTAGCTGAGGTAGGGAGGGAGGGGCTTTGGTGGTGTGTGTGCTACAGAGAGAGAAAGAGAGAGCGCGAGCGAACCAGCTTGTGTAGCTGATCAGGGAGCCTGGGTGTTTTGTGTCAGTGTTATTCAATGTTTTTACATTAGTTTACTATTACACTGTGCATTCTATGGTGTAATTAACTATATTTGTGCTTAATCTTTACATATTTTTACATATTTACATACAGTTTGTACGGTCTGGAACGGATTAATTGTATTTACATACAATCCTATGGGGGGGAAACTGCTTCGGTTCACGACCAACTCGGTTTATAACCAAAGTTCTGGAACGAATTATGGTCGTGAACCGAGGTTCCACTATATATATATATATATATATATATATATAATAAAATATATTTATATTCACAGACCTCCTTAAGAACTTGATTATTAAAATTACCTGATCCGAAATGATTTAATTTCAACCTATTTGTGCACGGGAATGTTTCACAGCAATTTGTTCAGTATCATAAAGTTAACATCATGTACTAGGCCTGTCAAATTACCTAAAAGATTTGGTTTGAATATTATTCAAACAATTTCAACAACACTGGGCTTTATATGTACGGAGCAAAAAGAGACACCAATATCAAAAAAAAAATCCTAGCAGTACTCTGGCAACTACTGTTTAAAAATAAGCCATCAAAATCCCAAGCAGCTGCCCCCTATAAAAAGGAAGAATCAGCACTGCCATGTTTTTAGCCTACTACCAGTGGTAGCTGGTGAAATAAATGTGTGCTGGGGCCCAGTTTTTGGGGGATCAAACTGATGTGCAGGAGAAAAGAAAAACACAAACTTTAATGTTGCCTACACAGAGATTGCTTTGAGTAGTGAGAAAAGTGCTATATAAATGTAAAGAATTATTATTAGTAGCATAGCCAGAAATGTGTTGGTGTGTGTGGATATAGGGCATGTATGAAACTAAGTGGGCAAATAAAATTTTACCCAGATAAGATGGTTTATAGAGATTCACCATCAGCAGCTGAACAAGCGGGATCTTCTAATAAAACACTGCTCAGTAATGCACACAACGTTGAAGATTCACATACACAAATTGAAACATGAACAAACTGTCGGGGTATGGCCTTATGATAATGCCAAAAGAAAACAAGCAAACAAAAAAAAATTCAGTGGCTTCAGTAATAGCTTATGGTGAGCAACATTGTCAAGTGAATATTTTTTCTCTCTCTTGAGCTCTTACTCAGTTCAACCTTCTTAACCTGCATGACCTTAACAAACAGTAGGCCTATTATTAAAGCACACTAAGGGAATAAAACACTCAATGTATAAAAAGAAAAGACATATTTTGAAATGCTTGCAAGAACACCTGAATTATAATATCCCTATTCTCTTGTCAGGTTGTATGCAAATAAATTTGCTTGTTTGTATTTTATTAATATTTAGTTTCTATTTCATGAAATAAACAACATTACTTAGCATAGCATTGAATTGCTTCTGTGATTACTTATCATGGATATTTTGAATTCTTATAGTTGCAGGAGCTGTAGAATGACTAGTAAAAGAAGGCTGGCCCTTTGTTATCAAGGCAACTGTTACATTGCATGTTTAGGCACCACATAATTCTCAGTCTTTTCAATGCATGGTTTGGAAGAGTAGTCACTTACATATAATAACCCTATTAACAGCATTAGAACACAGGAATTTAAGAATGTCAGGAACTGATCTACTTGCAAATAATACACACACAAAGACCTGCCCTTTCTGTATTCATAGTTAGCTTCCAGTTTATCATAACAAGAGCAGGAAAAAGTCAGTGTGTAAGCTCGCCTTTAATCACTTGCCTTCTGCTGAGTTCTCGAGTCAGATAGTCTAGTCCAAGGTCCTTTATTTTCTTTTTCTTTTTTTTTATTCAAGTGAATGATTTATGAAGGGGTGTTTCATTAAAGAAATAATCACATTTTCTTTGGTTTCTGAAGTTTCATTGTCCTAAGTTGCACTCACTCATTTATAAAATAATTTTGTAATGTTAAAGGCAGGTGTAAACTGTGAATCACTGACATCAACGTGACATAGTGCATCAATGATTGTCCAATCACATTAGATTAAAAAACCTAAAACAATACTATTTCGCTGCCAATAAATGTGGGAGTGTCCATGGTGCACAGAGCTGCATCCTGAGAAAAATATGAAAGCAACCAATTAATGAGGAGCCTCAGGTCACCTGCTTCCCAAAAGATCAAGGACTTGCATAGACTTTCATGCCCCACATTACAAAACACCACTGTCTACTACTTATGGCTTCATGCTTAAGTTTAAACTGCACAGCCTGTTTGGCACTAAAATACAATATTATCTCTCACTACAGTCACACTACCGCCACATAAGGAGTATATTGCAATAATGTTTTACCAGTGTGTACTTTATTGTATCTTGTCCGTCTTTTGTTTGCTGTTCATCACTGCTGAGGGCTTCCACTTAGTTTCAGGTGAAAGGAGCCTTTTGCAGTTCAGGATGGAACCAGTGATTGACGGCATTGCCTTCACGGGTGGAATCTGTAAGGTCCGACAAAAAACTGTTCTGGTTGGTAGCCTATGAAGAGTTAAAGTGTCGAAATTAAAACCTAAATGTAATAAATGTACATTTCAATTTAAAAACAAGTGAGAAAAAATATTTAGAATTAAGGTGCGTCAGTCTTTCCAAATAATAGAAGTATGATGCTAATAGAACTATAAAAAGCGTGACACTTATGTATTAAATAAGAATGTGCTAAGCTAACTGAACAAATGTAATCTAATGCAGATACTAAAGCTATAAGAATGTAATTTCTTTATAACTAATGTAATGTACTGAACTAATCTTTTTGTAACCCTTGATTATGGGCAATGTGCGTGCAAAAAAAAAAGGAAGTGAGCATTGTCTAAAACCGCCGAGTTGCATACACCTTATAACCATTAGGAAAAAACTTGCTGTAACTGGACTTATGTACATGCAAGCTAACACAAGTGTATTTCCTAAAACTGTGAAAATGCTGACAACTCTTTATCTGTAAAAAACAGTGTTTTTCTGCACGTACAAATTCAGGATGTGGATAGGGGCTATAGCAATCCATGTAATAACCTCAAGATGAACTGCTACGTTTCCTCTTTTTTCTTTCTTGTCAACGAGCTTGAGTATTTAAAGGAAGTCTCTCCTTCCTGCTGGCAGACTGACGGTCTGTATCACACTGGAACGTGACAGGGTCTGCAGCCTCTCTGCCATCAAGAATAAAGAAATTGCTTTTTACTTTAAATTGGTGTTTTCTTCCCGTGGATTCTGACTTCAGCATCCACACAAGTCAAACTTATTTTTTGCTCTATATAGGAAATAAATATTTGTGTTTATTTACATTTACAGGGAGCAGAAAGAAAAATAAGGGATGAAGAAAGAAAGCAAAACCGTAAAAAAGTCAAAGGGCAGGGAACACCTCTGCAGTGCAACAATGGTGAGTAGGAAACAAGGCTTGTTTTTAATTAATAAAGTTGCTCTGTGGCTATTACTAAAGTGGTGTGTAAGGTCTGTTTAGCCACCTTTTATGGTGGTGTTAAAGATCAGCGATGTATATTGAACAAATTGAATTTACTTTCTTTACTGTACTTGATTTTGTAGGGAAATGCACTTTTAAAAGAATTTTTAAACATTTACATTTTACTCTTTTTAGAAAGCATATTTATTTAGTAACTATCCTACTTTGTTACATTTCCAAGGTAGGTTGAGTATAATTAATTCGCTATGTTAACAATGAGTTCACAGTGGCCAATTTAAAATAAAACTGCTTGCATAAATTTTGGGGGTCGTGGGTCAGGATTGAGAAGCGCAAAGTATATTAGTAAATGCAGAGGTGGAAAGAGTATTAAAAAAACTCTACTGAAGTAGTAGTAGTATTCATTAAAAAATACTTAAGTAAATGTAATTGACAAGGAAACTACTCAAGTAAAAGTAAAAAAAAAAAAAAAGTACAATCAAACAATTAACCAAGTAAAAGTACAATTTAGTTACTTTAGGGGAAAAAAATAAATTAGTAAATACCCTCTATACATGTTGTGATTTTGGAAAGCAGAAGCATGATATACTGTATATAGCAACACAATAGATAGGGAACTAATCACAATTATCCTTAATATACAGCAAGTTACCAATCTGGAACATACAGCAGGTATCAATTACAGGCCATTTGTAGGAGACAAAAGAAATGAAAGTGATGTTTACATCTATTGTAAACAGCAAAAGGCTTTCAAATTTGTTAACATTAGGAAAGTAGAATTGGTACATTACCAACATAAAAGAAAATTTGAAAAATTATAGCTTTATGTAGTTGTGCCATACCCTGTCATAAACAAGAAAATGCTGAAAAAGGAAAACAAATATATAAGCATTTTGGAGCAGAAATTTTCTCAGACTAAAAGGGTTGTTGACTAGTCTTGATTAAAAGTATAATTCTACAGATCTTGTTTAAATATTTGCTTAGACAAATACAATGCTGTGTGTCAGCTGCTGATTACATGTTGTGTCAAAATAGTCACTTTTAAGAAAATGCAATTGCTATGTTCGGAGAGTGCACCTCACCTATGCATTATACACTAAAGGGGAGCATCTTTTTTTTAAAAAATGGTGTCGCCTGTTATCATAGTTTGTTTCAGACATCTGGGTACTAATTGAATCACAACCATACTTGGCTACAGTGGTGGATTTACGAGTCTTGGTGCCTAAGCAAAGACTTTGTTGAGCCCTTTGTTTTTTACCAAAATTAATTTAACAGTTAAATTACTGGTAACTACGCTGTTAATTTATTAAGCCTTAAAAACAAGGGCCAGAAGCCTAGATAACTATATATTTTTAAATCAATACAAACTAATGCAGTAAACAATGAATTAATTCTACATTAAAATATTTTAACCAGAGACTTGTTGGCTAGGTAGACATTAAATTTAACTGCATTAAAAATGTGACATTTTTCTTTTTTTTATAAACCCATTCATTAAAATATGGAAAGATGTTTAACACTAGAATTACCAGAGCCTATGAAAAAACTCATAGATCCAGCCCACCTTAAATCCCATCACACCTCTCCGCCAGCGTCCTTTGTCCTGTAAATGTGCCGATAAAGAAACAAGCTGCAAGCAGCCAGCTATTCCATCCCCCCACCGACTTAGAACATGCACGAACTTCTCCCAGCTTATGCCTATATTGATTATCTGGGAGTGAAATGGAGTTTTAGAGTGGAAATAATAGATCGTTATTTGGAACACACGCATTTCATGTGTGTTCCGTTTCTACAGTAATCTGTGTAAACACATTGTTAAAACACAAACTTTTTCATATTTTAGTAATAAATGTTACAAAATATAGGCATAAACTATAGAATGCGTGAAGCATTAAGTCCAAACATCAAATAAACACATTCACAAAAGGTTCAAGAACAAAACAACAGCTTCTGTGGCTTAGTGGTAAGATTTGCTGAAAAAGAGGGTAACAGGTTTACCGTGCGTCAATCCAAGTTCGATTCCCCATTGGGGAGAAAGTGTTTTTTTTTTTTTTTCTTTTTAACCTAAACGGACTTAAAATTTATAAATTGGTATGCACTGTCAGTTAATGAGATCGTTATATTTTCATGTGGGATGCTCCTTTTAAAATATTTTTTAACAATTGAGATTGCAATTAACATGAACAAGTGTCCTTATAACTATTATTTTTAAGATCCATAACACACAGACAGACCGAGCACTGCGTAGTAGAGAGACAGACAGGCAGAGAAGTCACTAGATATATAAATAAACAGGGAAGGCACATGTACTGAAAGAAAAAAAAGATCAACATGTGCGTTGTTCCTGCTGCACTGAATAAGCTCATGTGCTCTAACCCCCCCTCCCCGATCTGACTCTAAGTAACACCACAAGTACAGACGCAAACCAAGTGTATGTGTGTACTGTATAATAACAAAAAGAGCAGCTTACTACTGAAAATGGCAAATATAGGAGTGAGTGGGGATCGAACTGGGGACTCTTGATTACACTTGGTTTGCGTCTGTACTTGCGCTGTTACTTAGTCAGATCGGGTCTGGGTTAGAGCGCTACCAATATCTATGCAAAAGGACGAAGGTCCAAGTCTTTAGAGTCCTGGTGCCTCCTGTCTTCCTATATGGTTGCGATACATGGACGCTATCCTGTGACCTGAGACGAAGACTAGATTCCTTTGGTACTGTGTCTCTCTGGAAAATCCTTGGGTACCGTTGGTTTGACTTTGTGTCGAATGAACAGTTGCTCATGGATTTCCAAATGAGTCACATTACCTGCATTGTGAGAGAGCATCAGTTACGGCATAACGGCCATGTGGCACGTTTCCCCGAGGGTGATCCAGCTTTTAAGATCCTCATTGTTGGGGACCCGAGTGGCTGGACTAGGCCAAGGGGTCGTCCACGTAACATCTGGCTGTGGCAGATAGAGGGTCATTTTCGGAAGGTGGAACTGGACCATGTATCTGCCTGGGGGGTTGCCAACCGGGATCCCGAATTTTTTCATCGTGTATTGGGTGCGGCAACGCACTGTACTAGTGCATGCTCCCCGACTTGACTTGTTTTCTGTGTTAAAATATAATTAATTAATTTATGTATTTTAAGGGTGTTTTCTTTTTCTTTTTTTTTACACTATAATAACTATTCTTTGCTAACTATTTTGATGTAATTGCAAAAATGAACTAAAAATATCAATATGTAGTACTTGTTTCTTACCGATCTTAAAATCTTACCATGTATGTAAGATGTAGCATGTTCCTTGTGTTTAAACTGTTGTCTACTTTATCAAAAGTTATTTTTTGTGTGTGCATGGCCTTTCATTGCTAGAATCCCTGAACTTGATAAATGTTAGTGAGTTACAGAAGAACATAAGCAGTTTTCAACTCTTGTTACTGTAAGTGCATTGAACACCCTTCCATTTTTAATAACGTTTTAAGCCCTATTTGCATTGGTTTTCTTTATCATCTATAATTTTAGCTTATCATTCATCATTCTATTTGCAGTGGGCTTATGTTGCCCAATATCACATTATGACTGGATTGTCACACAATCAGAAGAATTTCTCTCATCTCAGAAAACTCTGTCGCTGTCTTGTAGTGTAAGCAGTCTTACAACCTGATTTTCTCATGTAAATTGTGAATCAAATGTAGTATATTGCACATTGATTATTGACATTATCATGCTTATTTTCACATTTTTCATTTAAAAAATCTAAATATCATATAACACAAAATTAAATGATCAATGACAAAAACATCTTGGCATTTTTTACTGTAACAACCCAAAATAAACTCATTCAATGGTAAATTCAATAGACTACATAACCCATATTCTTTCTGTAAAATAGACAAATCATATTGTCTGTGCTTCAGCCATCTGCATGTCCAGTTATACCTTTTTCATTTCTTTGTACTTTCAGAGCACATCATGGCAAGAGTCAGGAAAGCAGCACTTTTCTTTGTTGACATTTTGGGATGCCTGTGGCCACTGTGTTGTTTTGAATGGTTAAAGCTGTCTGTCAGGACCATGTACGTGCCTAGTCCGAGTACCCACGTCATGGTACATCAATCAGACCAAACATACTTATACAGTTTGACTACATACATAAAGGACTAGTGACTTATCATGCAATGTGAGTAGTCGCTTGCCCAAGATTTCTAAAAATCACAGTGTATGGCCAGAATGGCAGATACACCTTTTTCATCTGTACTTTTAAATCTACCTCTGTTTGGCTGTGAGAATGTTACTGCAGTATCTTTCAAATACCAACAGCTATGATTTCAATTATTTATGCTACATTATATTAAACACCTTGCTAGTTTTAAAAAATCAATTTACTTCCATGTGTTTTTGTACATTTGAGGAGGAGTTAATCTATACTAATAAAAGGCGAAGCCCTCACTGACTGACTCACTCACTCACTCACTCACTCACTCACTCACTGACTCATCACTAATTCTCCAACTTCCCGTGTAGGTAGAAGGCTGAAATTTGGCAGGCTCATTCCTTACAGCTTACTTACAAAAGTTAAGCAGGTTTAATTTCGAAATTCTACGCGTAATGGTCATAACGGTCAACGACGTCCGCCATATTGAACTTTCTTATTCATGGCCCCATCTTCACGAAATTTGGTAGGCGGCTTCCCTGCACTAACCGAAACCAATGTACATACTTATTTCGGTGGTATGACGCCACTGTCAGCCGCCATATTGAATTTTCCAACGTCACTAATTCTCCAACTTCCCGTGTAGGTAGAAGGCTGAAATTTGGTGCTTATTTCGGTGGTATGATGCCACTGTCGGCCGGCATATTAAAATTTTAACGGAAACCGATGTACGTACTTATTTCGTTGGTATGACACCACTGTTGGCCGCCATATTGAACTTTCCAACGTCACTAATTCTCAAACTTCCCGTGCATTTAGAAGGCTGAAATTTGGCAGGCTCATTCCTTACAGCTTACTTACAAAAGTTTAGCAGGTTTCATTTCGAAATTCTACGCGTAATGGTCAACAACATCCGCCATGTTGAACTTTCTTATTTATGGCCCAATCTCCTTGAAATTTTATAGGCAGCTTCCCTGCACTAACCAAAACCAATGTACGTACTTATTTCGGTGGTATGATGCCACTGTCAGCCACCATATGGAACTTTTCAACAGTCTTTGTTACTTATGGGCCCATCTTCAAGAAATTTGGTACATGGGTTCCCAACGCTAACTGAATCCTACTTACGTACATATATACGTCCATAGCCTGCAGCTCAGTCACTGTGTGAGGTGGCGTTGGGTCCCCCATCCCAACGCCTCCCACGTTGTTGGCTGCCTGCCTATATAAGACCGTCCGTCGCTCCGGTCTCAACATTCCCTTCCTTGCTTCGCCACGGGATTAACGTCTCCCTACTGATAACTACAGCCTTTTTGTTTAATCCACGGCTTCTCCGCTGTTTTATTGTTTGTTTATTACAATTATAGTTATTGTATAGGTATTTTAGACTTACTTTACATTGCTCAGGTACCCATTTCCTTTATCACAGGTGACGATTTCAGTAGTGGACACTTTGATGTTTATGAATGTTTAAACTCTCAAAAGCTGGATGTGATTTTATCGATGAAACCGGTTGTGTGCTTACAATGCTTGACAGATGCCGAATATCACTTCAACACAACAAATCCTGCAAATACTATCGTAATTGAAACAAACCATGAAACTCAAACCGATTATGACAGCAGCAATCCAAGCTCAAGATTTGAGACAAGATTACTGTTCACATGGCCAACTGTAAGTTACATGCTCAAGAGTAAGCTCAGTGCACAGCTTGGTCATGTTACAACCGGAGGGCCGAACTGACAACATGGTATACAAAGAGATCCTTAACAAATAATTATTGGCATATTTTCCCTCAGTTTAAAAAGGTTACATTTTCTTCTTAATAAAAATTTTAAGGCAGTACTTCGCCGCTGCGAAGCGCGGGTATTTTGCTAGTGTATACATAAAACACCCATGGTTTTTAGGAAGAAAAATTCACACGCATAATAAAGCTATGGCGGCACGGTGGCGCAGTGGGTAGCGATGCTGCCTCGCAGTTAGGACATCCACGTTCACTTCCTGGGTCATCCCTGCGTGGAGTCTGCATGTTCTCCCCGTGTCTGCGTGGGTTTCCTCCTACAGTCCAAAGACATGCAAGTTAGGTGCATTGGCGATTGTAAATTGTCCCTAGTGTGTGCTTGGTGGGTGTGTGTGTGTGTGTGCGCGCACCCTGCGGTGGGCTGGCACCCTACCCGGGGTTTGTTTCCTGTCTTATGCCCTGTGTTGGCTGGGATTGACTCCAGCAGACCCCCCGTGACCCTGTAGTTAGGATATAACATGTTGGATAATGGATGGATAATAAAGCTACTTTGTTTTATGAGACTGATTAGCTCTGCTAGGTTTGACCAGGAATGTCCAATCTCTTTTATAAAGAGTGCAGCTGCTATTGTAACTATACTAAGAGCTTTAGCTCATCCTCCATCGCGCAGACAACATAAACCCATGGCAGCCTGAAACAGAACTCTCTTAATTGTTGCCATTAAACTGATATCTGGAGGTGTACCCATTAACACAGCCAGAGAGAATTGCAGAGACATTGGGTCGTATACAAAAAAACTAAAACGTGCTCTGTTATTGTGGCTGATGACGTATATTAATTGTCCTCTGCAAATTTGTGTTTTAAACAGAGAGGTTGGGAGCCGAGTACAGTAGGTGTCGCTTCAGCACCACACTGGAACAGGATAAGTTTTTATATATATATATAAGTCACAGATGTCCGGGGACACTGCCTGGCCAGGACGCCTGGATAGTCCCCGACATGGACAGTATTACTGTATTACTTCTCGGCCACGAGAGGGCAGCCGCCCGGGCCTATCTGGGGGCCACAAGGAGGGACCTGGGACGTTCCTGAGAGGACGTGGCCACCGCCAGGGGGCGCCCGGACAGTAAGGGAATCCTGGATGGCAGCACTTCCGCCACACCAGGAAGTGCTGCCGGAAATACTGTAATTCCAAGAAGACCCGGAGTGCTTCCAGGTGCTTTCCTGACACTTCCGCCGCACCAGGAAGTGATGTCAAGGGGAGCACCTGGGGCTCATCCTGGCCATGATAAAAGGGGCCGTCTCCTTCTAGCAGATGAGCCAGAGTTGGGAGGAAGGAGACGAAGCTTGTGAGGAGTAGGAAGGAGGTCGAGAGAGAGAAAGAGAAAGAAAGAAGAAGAAGAAAGGAAAGAGAGTTGGTGAAAGAAGGCATTGTGGTGCTTTGGAAAAATAAAGGAGTGTGCTTTGGACATCCTGGTGTCAGTCTGTCTGTGTTTAGGGGTACGGTTTCCACAATGGCGCCCAACGTGGGGCCTACCTCTTGCTAAAAGGGGGGATCCCCGTTTTTATAAATATTTTGTGGAAGCAACCCCGCACAGCAGACGAAGGTGCACTTCCATCGCGACACGCAAGCCTGCGCCGACGCCTCTGGAAATGCTCGCTGTAGACCACGCCAGACGGACGTCTCTATTATGGGGAAGAAAAAGGGCAAACGTGCCCTGAAGATAGCGACGCCTCTACCTGGCGTCGTCGTTGCGGTTGCACGGGGCGGCGGAAGAGGCCGCCCAGCGACAGCGGATTCGAGAAGTAAGTTTTACGTCGGAGGGTGATACGCTCGGCAGGACTTACCCTGCAGTCCCCTGGTCTAGTTTTTTAGCAGGGGACTGCCCGAATCCGCGTCTGTGGCCAAAGCACGCCGACCCGTGAAGTGACAACGGGAGATGAAGAGTAGCCGCTGTCGACTGCAGAATGGCTGCGGGGCGGAAGCTGCCCGGAAGACTCTTCCTCGAAGGCGTCCGCTCATAGGGTGGAGGGAGCGTCGGAAGACCGGAAATTCCTCCCACAAACAAGTACGGGATTGGACGGAGTGTGTTGTGTGCCCGCCGATGAGTACAAGAAGGCGGGACCAACAAACATCAATCCTGGGATGCTCGAAGACCCAAGGGAGCATGCGCAGGAGCTCCATGGCTCCCAGCCTGTGGGTGAGTACGAAAAAAATATGAAATTACCGCCGGCTGGCTTAAGTGACTTGTTGGCTGTACAGGAGTTAGAGAAAGTCTTTCGTCCTGTACAGCCTCTCTTACAGTTACTCCAGAATTTGACGGGGGTAATCAAGATGCTGGAGGAGACTGCGGACGCGCCCCTGAAAGCCGTACTGGGGTGGTTAACGCGGCGCGACGTGGGATTCTCCAGTCAGTCCGATGTTTCGGTACAGGTAAGTGACACCGGTACCGAACATGATTATGGAATCCCTAGCGAAAAGAACCCGGATGTAACGGAAGGGATCCAAGTAGCAGGGGTTCCAACAGTAGATCGGGGGACGAGTACTGAGTCCACAGTACAAGCGGAATCAGGGGGTGGTGCCGGCTTGTATGTGTTGGCACCCAGACAGCCCCGCGCCAAGAAGCGGCGGCGCTTGGAACCCGATCGAGAGGTGTGCAAACAGCACGGGGTCCCGCTTTAATTCATAAGGGGATCCAAGCTGTTGCAGCACTCCAGAGTAACGGGAGGCCCTGGAGGAAAACGGAGGGGTCTCCCGACAGGGCGAAAAGAGTGAACGAGAGCTCGCGTGCGGTGAGAGAGCTCTCTCCGAGGCCATGGAGAGTTGCCCCATGCCATGCTAAACGGATACAGGCACGGGCATTCCCGTCCTGTTTTCAAGCCCGGAGAACACCAGAAAGGCGAGGGGTGCGCCGGTGTTACAACTTTCATGGAGTTGGGCATTTGTGGAGACGTTGTCCATATGCCCTGAGCAAAGATGCCATTAGGTGGCATCGGGACGACGTCTCCGCACCTTTGTCTTGTTTTTCAGGTCCAGACCGTGGCAGATGGTATGCCGGGACCCCGCCTTGGGAATCTTCTACCCCTCGCGGGATGGGCCGCTTTGCCGGATGGGCATCAGCTGGTGAGGGGGCAGTGTCACAGATGTCCGGGGACACTGCCCGGCCGGGACGCCTGGATAGTCCCCGACATGGACAGTATTACTCCTTGGCCACGAGAGGGCAGCCGCCCGGGCCTATCTGGGGGCCACAAGGAGAGACCTGGGATGTTCCTGAGAGGACGTGGCCACCGCTAGGGGGTGCCTGGACAGTAAGGGAATCCTGGATGGCAGCACGTCCGCCACACCAGGAAGTGCTGCCGGAAATAATTCCAAGAAGACCCAGAGTGCTTCCAGGTGCTTTCCTGACACTTCCGCCACACCAGGAAGTGACGTCAAGGGGAGCACAATGGGCTCATCCGGGCCATGATAAAAGGGGCCGCCTCCTTCTAGCAGACGAGCCAGAGTTGGGAGGAAGGAGACGAAGCTTGTGAGGAGGAGGTCGAGAGAGAGAGAAAGAGAAAGAAAGGAAAGAGAGTTGGTGAAAGAAGGCATTGTGGTGCTTTGGAAAAATAAATAAATGTGTTTGGGGGTACGGTTTCCACTATATATATATATATATATATATATATACAGTGTCTTCTCTGCCTGTCTACCACCAACCCACAAGTTTTCCCCGTAAGTTGGAGGACCTGCTTGCGGGACTTGATGCAGATTAACGTCATACCTAGGATGAAGCAATTACATGTTAAGGGCTTTGCTCAAAGGCCTAACAGAGAAGAGCCACTTTTGGCATTTACAGGATTTGAACCAGCAACCTTCCGATTGCCGGTGCAGATCCCTAGCCTTACAGCCACCCCTGCGCATTTAAAACATAAGTAATCAAATGTACTTTGTAACAACCTGCTTTGAAAATGTAACAGAGTAACATTGTTAATTATATATGTGAACCCTGACTCAGGCACCCCTCTGTTTTGTGATTAATTTATTTAGATTTTAGATGTAAGACACGGGCCACACAATCATTTGTCCTTCTCTCCGTTTAGGTCATTTCTCTCCCTGTAACATAAAATGCAAAAAGAGTATAGACATTTGGATACCCTCATGGCTGCCATCCCAGGACTCTTTTCAGTTTAAAGAGAAAGATAAAGTTTTAAACAAAAATACCTGAAATATAAAATGCAAAAAGTGTCTCAGCATTTGAAAATCCAGCAATACAAAACATGTAAAATTAAACATTGATATATAAGAAAAAAAAAACAAAAAGAAAACCATCACAGAGCTGAGTTCTAGTGATGTGCAATGAACGAACAAATTAGTTCTTTTGTAATTCTCTTGGTCTCTGAACAAATGCAAATAGTTCACCGAAAGAATTAGTTTGTGTTCTGAATTGAATGAACTGCAGACAAAAGGCAGTACATTGCATCTCAGTTCAGTTCACTGATGATATATGTATGGGTGACTGCATCAGAAAGGAAGGGATATAAAAGAAGGAAATTGCAGGAGATTTTTTAAAAACAGAATCAATTTAATTTAGTCGTATTTCTATGTTTCCTTTTTATTGTGATGTTTGCACTATTCTGAGGTTCTTTTTGTATTGTTTTTTCTATTCTTGAAATTTTTTTATTGTCAAAATTTAATAGAGAAGGATGATGATTATTGTTAGGCGTTTGAATTACTTATTTTGTTGCTTGCTTTTTGTATTGATTCATGGTTAAAGTTATAACACTGCTATTATACTATTCTAGATTTTAAACTTGAATATAGCTTGTTTTTGAAGTGAATGAACCATTGATTCAAAGATTTTAATCATTTTGTTGAATTGAATGGAATGAATCAAATCACTAAAAAAGAATAGTTTTGCCCATCACTACTGAGGATGCTCCCAATTTAATCTGCTTTTCCTTTTGGAAAGCTCCATTTACAGGGTTGTGGTGTTCATTACCTCTCAGTTCAGCAATGGCAATGTTTCCTTCAAAAAAAAAAAAAAAAACTTTCAATATCCCTGGGCTTTTTTTTATTAGCCCTTACAATCCAATTAAAGATGAAAGAGGGGGGTTGGGAACATACACTCATATAGCACGTTGCTACACAACTACACAACAAACCACCTCAGGGTCTTAGCGCAGCCATGCAATGGGTGACACCTCAGCACCACACTAGTCTGAATGGAGTGAAACAGTGTGAGGTTTTTTACGGTGGCTGGAGTACCAATCCTGCCAGCAACCCCCAAGTTTTCCCTGCAATTTTGAGGACGTGTTTGGTCTGAGTGCGAGTTAACATCATACCCAGGATGGAGCAATTGTAAGTTAAAGGCCTTGTTCAAGGGCCTAACGAAGTGGAGTCACTTCTGGCATTTGCAGGATTTAAACCGCCAACTGATTCCAAGCCTCAGAGCCACCACTCTATAAATGGCCATAAATGAAAGAATAGTCAACCTCTGTGAAACATACTTTTTAACACTAGAATTAACGAAGCTTACGAGAAAACTTGTAAATCCGGCCCACCTTAAATCCACTCGCACGTCTCCATTCAGAGTCTTTTGTCTTGTAAATGTGTCGATAATCCCAAGCAGCAAGCAGCCTGCTATACCCAGTGCTGGATTGACCATATAAGCAAAGTAAGCACATGCTTAGGGCATCAAGGGTGAAGGGGGCACCACAAAAATTTTTCATGGCCAAATTTATCACATAAATTATGAATTAAATGTATAGCCATTTTCAAAATTTAATGAAAAATGCCTCCCTGTACCTCCCTATGCCATCACTGTTTGTAGATGGCGCCTTACACAGTGCGTTCTGCATACTGGTGCCATCTACAATGGGAAATTCTCGTTTCATGGTGATTCCCTTAAACGCCATGTTATGTCAAAATATTGTGAAAATAATTCAATTCAAAACAATATGTTTTTATATTTTTAAATAATAGTTAATTGTTGGTTAAAAATTATCACATAATTGTTGTGTTTTGTGAATTATCTGTTATTTAACTTAAAATAAATTTCTAGTGCGTAGAAAGCGTTATTTTCTGTTTTAAGCAAAAACAAAAAATCATCCCAGTTTGAGGAAAAAATATTCTGGTAAGTCTAATTCTATTCTTGGATATTTTTGAATTCATTTACATTATGTAAAAGTGAAAATCGTACAGCTGATTACTATTGAATAAAATTGTTTAACTTTTTTACTAATAAAGATTTATTAACAAAATTTTCACAAAATATTCTTCAAATCTTGTACTAAGAATATTTTTTTTTGGGCACATACATCACGCTAGTGTTTAGATCTGGACGGTGTAGCGTTGGCGAGCTCTGTAAGCGGTGCTATTTCTTTCAAGGACAGGTGATTGGCAGGATGACGCCGGACTTCGTCCTGTTTCCAAATGGTGCCATCTTTCGCCTTTACACCTGGTGCAGGTGCGTTGTTCTTATATGTGAGTGGACGTTTCTTGCGGGGAGGGCTTCTGTTCTCTTTCTCCGATCTGAGTTCACCTCTGTTATAGCGCGTCTTTATTTGAAAACAGCAGTGTTAGATCAGGGAAAGCGTGAACGTGACTGAGAGAATAAAACTGAATAAAAAAACGCTAACTTTAACAAGCACTATAAATTTACAGCGACTGTTACAGACGCAAATCAAATGTATGTTTTTATTGTATAATATTAACAATAGCAGCTCTCTTCTCAAAATGGTAAACTTGAGAAGCTACCAGCATTGAACCCAGAACCTCTTGATTGGGAGTCAGCAGTTCTTAGCATTGCACCACGCAAGCTGTCGTATCAACCGCCTACCACAACCTGCTTTCTTTTATCTTTGGTTAAATTCTTGAATAAAACTGCACTTGTTTTGTTATACTTATACCTTTTGTGAAAGTGTTTATTTCATATTTGTATTTCAGGCATCACACCTTATACATTTTCATGTCTACATTTTTTCCAATTATTACTAAAACATGAAAAACATTTCTGTGTTAACTATGTTTTACATGGATTGTTGTTGACACGGAACACACATGAAATGTATGTATTCCAAATGATGATGTACTATTTTACTCTATAAAGCTCCAGCACTTCACTCGAAGATAAAAATTGATCACTTAGAAACGTCTTTGCGAAATGAATTGCAGCGGTGGGCGGGGGGATGGGATACCAGGCTGCTTGCTGCTTATCGACACATTTACAGGACAAAAGACACTGACGTCGAGGTGAGAATGGATTTAAGTTGGGCCGGATTTACAAGCTTTCTTGTAGGTTCTGGTAATTCGAGTTGTAGCCGCCGTTGCATAAGGCGAAGTCAGGCACGGGTAAGACGCGTGTCAAAGAAATCTCTCAGTCCAAAAGTTCATTTTAAAAATATTTAGTGAAAGTTAAAGGCAAATAATCCATACAAGAATAAAAAGAAAAATAGTTACACACATAGAAATAAGGCAAAAAAAAGGAAAAATGTATCTTCTATAAACTTAGTTTTTCTTAAGAAGCTTTGGTTATTTCGGTACTTAAAAGTTCTTAATTTCTTCTTCTGTATGCCTTAAACATACGGTTCAACACTTGAATCTTTTATTTTAAGAGTTACTTCACACTCAAAAGGCCCGTAGGCCGTTGGCACATTGACATGCACCGAGGCACGTTCACGTGCGCAAGCACAAACGTGAGCACAAACAAGGACACGGTTAAAAAAACCGTATGCCTCTATACCTTACACAAGGCAAGGCTAGACTCTAACTAAAGAACATTGTTTACTCAAAAACTGTTAAGAAATGACAGGAAAATACCAACTCAATTCTATTCAGGGGGTTATAGGAACCTCCCATATTTTATGCATTATCATTTAATAAATATTCATATATTTTATAGAACTAGGAAAATGGCTCTTACACTAGTGTTAAAGAGTAAAGTTATTTGTGCTTAGAAATAATTAAAAAATACAACCTGCAAACTCCACTCAAGCATAGTAAAGCAAGTAATAAAAGTAAATGTAATTGGTTACTTTTCAAAAGTGAGTGAATGAAATAATGGCCACACAATTTTCTTGTTTTTTTTTTTTCTTAATCAGCAATTGGATTTCTCTTTGTAAATCATGGTTTAATGATCCAGTGTATTGGCTATTGTCTGCAGTGACTGTAGGTTTCTGCTGTATGTGGGGAACCTGCACGATGGAAGACGCAGCAGAAACACCAAGTTTAGTGGTAGCAGCGACAGTTTTTTTGTTATTTAAAAAAAAAAAAAAAAAAAAAAGATGGTACTGTACATCACTGCTCACAATTTGAAGAAATGTTCAGTTTATAGGCCATAAGACAAAATGGATTCATTTTGCAATGTAAACTGCACCTCAAATACTGTTAAGTTACCCGCACAGAAGAACTTTCTTAAATTTACAAAAACACAAAATTTACAAAAATTTACAAAAAAGTAAGTTGATTTTTTCAAAACTTGTGGGTGTTCAAAATACAGTATAAATGATTGAAAAATTTTAATTGCACTGAAAAATAGCACAAATTTGTGATAACCACTTTCTATGAGCATAGCTTTGCCCAGTTGTCCAAAACAATAAGCTAGTACTACAGGTGGCATAATTTTTCAAAAGATTTTCCCCTTCCTTGTACATTTAACAAGGGTTTTTTTTTTTTTTTTTTTTTTTTTTTTTTATTTTATTATAAACTATACTGACGACACACACATCTTGTAATTGCGTAAACACACATTCCACCTGAAAAACAATTGACAAAAATAAGCATGTAACGGCCGACCCCTTTCCCAGCCAGCAGCTACACCTCCAAGACCTGTGGCCTGGATAATTTATTGAGGTAGAATCTAAATATCAAGCCGTACCTCTAACAAATAAACTTTTCCCCACAATCTACGGTGTAAATATAAGCACAAAAGAAAAGCAGATATGTAAATTTAAACTGATAAATTGTATTAAATGAAACAGAATAGCAAAACAAATAAATATATATATCCCTCCACCAAAGCAACAACGTGACACCACCATATATAAATACAACAAAACCTCCCTTGCCCCTGTAACATATAACAAACAAAACGAATAACAAAAATGAATGAGATACGGAAATGAACGGTTGTGAACTTGAGTCCGAGTAACAATTGTCCTGAATGCAGATGACTGGTTAACCAATATATGGAGTGTTTCTAATTCCCGGAACAAAATGGAACAGCCTCACCGTGTATCCTCGGCACGTGGTGGATGATGAAATCCTACCCCGGGGTCTCTCGTGATTAGGGTATTGGAGTAAGTCCGGCGGAATGAAAAACAAACTGGATGGAAATGCGCGATGTGGAATACAGCAGGTACAGATGGTTAGTGGTCGTTCAAAATGAAAGTCTCCTTCTATCTCTCTCTTCTTTCTCTTCCTCTCTTTGTTTCCTCCTGATTGCTTAAATAGTCGTGTGCTGGATGTAATTGAATGATAGTTAACAGGTGTTTTCCAGGTTTGGGGCTGCGGTTTCCTTCCATCATCCGTCCCCCTTTGTATTTACGGGGACGACATTTACTGACACACAAACAGCAAACGGGACGATGGAAACAAGATGCACTCAGTACTAACATTTGACACTATTACTATGTAGCCCCGCTACAAGTAGTTCTTAATTGTCATCCATAAACTTCTGTAGCACCTTCCTCCATGTTTTTTTTGTTCATGGTTTTTTTTTTTGTTCATGTAATGTAACATTCATGTAATTTAGCTTATTAACACTAGAATCTCTGAAGCCTACGGAAAAACTCGTAATCGCAGGGCACCTTAAATTCCTTCGCACCTCTCCATTAGCGTCTTTTGTTTAGTAAATGTGTCGATCGGCACAAGCAGCCTGCTATCCCATCCTTCCCCCTTGATGTAGTTCAACTTGGGCAAAATGTTCTTTCTGCTCATGGCTCCTTATCTGAGTGTGAGGTGCCTGGAGTTGTATAGGGTAAATAATACAGTTTATCGTTATTTGGAACACATGCCTTTCTTGTGTGTTCTGTGTCTACAAAAATCTGGGTAAGTGTAGGATGAAAGGAAATGTGAGGCAAGAAATGCTGAACTCATACCTAAAGCAAATACCTTTTCTATGTTATACTAATAATGATGTAAAGTGTATAGTGTGTGAAGACTTTAGTACAAATATCAAATAAACACGTGCGCTTTTATTCAATAATATAACCAAAGAAAAATAAAATCAATTTACATGTTGCTGTCAAGGAGTTACAAATCCAAGCTCAAATGTCAATCAACAGAAAGTTAATATGTATTCTTGGATGGTGCAGAGTTAAGAACTGCTGCCTTATAACTGAAAGGTTGCCGGTTTCAAATCCCAGTGCTCCACATTTTGAGTTGTGAGTTGCTATTATTATTATTACTATAATAAAAACATACATTTGATTAGTGTCTGTAACACCCAGTGTAAATTTTGGCTACTTGTAAAAGTTCTTTTTTTATTATTCAGTTTTAGTCTCTCAGTGATGTTCATGTACCTTGCTAGTTAGAGATAATATTTTAAACATGACTTAAGTTTTACGAATTTGCTTCTTTACACTGGCTATATGCAGATTGTAATTGCCTAATGTCAACATGATTCAAAAGCCTTTTGTCTGCTAATGCACTTGATTTGCAAATCTGTTTTTTTTTTTTACTGGAGACTTTCCTGTTTCAAATTATACTTTTAATGATAACTACATTTTGCATTGTCTGCTGATATTTAGAGATAACTTTGATTACTTGCTTACCATGCATTTCTTGTCTTGTCATTTCTTGCATCTTTTAGTTTTTGAAATATACTTCTTACTTAAGTGATGTGGTCAATAACTTTTAATAACAAACTAAATAATATAGCAGCCTTATTGTTTTCAAATTGCAATTAGTATAGTGCACATATAGTAATAATAATATATTGACTTGTTTTCATCAGGTTTAATCTCATTTTGGGGAGAGTGAATATGAGACACTGCAGTTAATGAATGGCCCAGATTCCTAGAAGTTGACAATAATAAATAATAATAAATAACTCCATCTGCTGTGTAGTTTATATGGATTTTGGTTTACAATTCAAAATGTTTTCATAAGTTGAAATCCAAATGACATGGGATCCTTCTGTCATTTTTGTTTTATGTTGGGAATTCTACCATTTAATTTCTAAAATTTTGACATTAAATAGAAACATTGACAGTTGCAGTTTTGCATAAAAGGTTTTCTACTGAGTTCATCCACAGTACATGAAAACAGTTTTTTTTTTATATAAAAAAAAGATCTAAATAAAGAACATAGCAGCCTTATTACATTTACATTTTAATTATTATTGTAAACTTCTGGCAGTAAAAACAAATGGTTTGCTTCCATAACTTTAAATCTCATTCCAATGGAAAGGAGTACAATGTGCTTTGTGAATGATAATGAGCCTCTTTTAACAGATACAGTATGTACAATAAAAACTTCAAATTGAAATGAATAAGGCTGTGGTGTTCTTTGTAGGATTTTTATTTTTGTTTCATAGACTTACAGGCATTGTCATATAAATAAAACTATACCCTTTACTATGCACGCTATTTGTATATTTATCTTATTGCTATGTAGATTTGTTTATACCTTCCAATGCACAGCATGATTTGAGAATATTTTCTAATTGACTTTTTTCTATAGTAACTAAATTTTACTTTAATAGTTTTTCTGTGTCTACTTTTTTAATTTTACTTGAGCAAGTTTTTGTCTGTGTAGTAATACTTCTACTTGAGTAATTTTTTTAGTACTTTCTACTTATGTTGAAGAAAAGTAAAAGTCGAGAATATTCTGACATTAAGAAGATCTTAAAAGTACCTCTGTGTAAAGGTGCACTATTCAACTACTTTTGCCTATCTGTGGCACTGTACAAACACCTTCAGCAAATGTGTGTTAAAACATGTATTTTTATTATATCTTCTCTCCCTTTTAGTTAAAGATGGAAATACAGCTGGAAATACTTTATCCAAAAAAGGAGACATAACCTACTTTAAAACAATGAGTGACCTAGACTCCCAGCCTGTCTTATTTATCCCTGATGTCCACTTTGGTAATCTGCAAAGGTCTGGACAGGTACAGAATGATCTAAAATGGGTTGTGATTAACATAAGGTATTTGTTGTTCTAGAAAGTTCTTCTGAAATACTGGAAGAACTAATGAGTTGTTTGCTTTATTTAATTGCAGGTTTTTGCTTTCAACACCGATGACATGGAAAGAGAAGGGTACAGTTTCTCATTATAACAGTATTAAGCTAGAAATGTGTATGATGATGATAAATTAATTCTGCTTTTAAAAGTCCTTATGCAATGTTTCTGAAACTTGTAACAGATATGATTTGAAAAAAGTAATACAATAATTAATATGAATTTATAACTTGAGCACATTAATAGTATTAACAGAAAATGTATTGTGTCAGCCTTGACTTCTAATATAAATTTTAATTAAATGAAATTAAATCCTAACAACCAGCTAATATTTTTTTAGCAGCATATTGGTGAAAAGAATGTTCAGAGCATCTGATGATGACTTCTGCCCTCAACCCCCAAAGCAAATTAAAGAGGAAACTCGAAAACGAGGTATTGAACATTATAAATATCATTTGAGACTGAATAAGTGAGTTTTATTTTTATAATGCAGACTTGCACCTCTAAGCTCAATCTGTCATGTACTATCATGAATACACATATACACCAGTCCACATTCAAACATTGTTAATCCAAAGTTAAGTTTGAGCAGCTGGTGGCCAGTGGTATAGGCTGCATAATATATGTGAATTATAAGAATTGGTTGATTGGTGGTAATCAATCGGTTATCAGTTGTTTGTTTGACAGTAAATAATTGTATAATTTGATATGGCTTCTACTTTATTTTCCTTTATTATCAGATGAAGTAGAGAGTCAATCAAAATGTTATGTATCTAAGTGTAAAATCTTCTGTTTAACCATTCATTTTACTGGTCATCCAGAGGTGCAAGTGGCTTTCTTCTAATCTGCTGCATTAGTATGCCTCGTGTGCCCCAAAAACCAAGCTAAATGGTGCAACACCTAATTTGTCCTATAATATCCAGCCCTGAATGGTTGTTCGACCCATCAAAAGGCACACTCACATTACCACAGGACCAATTGCGAGTCACCAGTTAATCTCATATACAGGTCTTTTTGGATGCCTGAAGGAAAATAAGAGTACATAAGGAAAAATCCATGCAGGCAAGAGAAGAGCATGTAAACTCCAGACAGATTGTAGCTGCGCCAAGATTTGTGCCAACTTTAATGGAATGTTGAGACAGCAATGCTCAACATCATGTCACCGTATAGTCCCCATTTCATGTGCAGTATAGATAAAACAAAAAAATTACAACAAAAAACACAAACATTGCTAAAAAAAGATGCCAAGTGATATGTGCACAGACTGTTTTAAAGGCTAATTATTCTTTTGAAGTTTATTGAGTAGAAGGAAATATTGACTTCTTCAAACTCGAAACTTGATAAATGTTTACATGTAATATTATTTCTGGGCAACCGTGATGTCACCATGCAAGCTGCCTATCTCAATAAAACAAACGTATTCAAATAATTAATACAGTATATGTGCAAGAATTGTGTATATCCAACAGTATGCAATACTTTCCGTGTCTATCATGCTATTAAAGATATGATGAAGGAAGTTCAGTCCAAGTTTTCAGTTTTACATTTAGTGGATATATTAGATTCATTTTTGAAGAAAGACCAGCATTTCATAAAAGAATATATCCTACTATGAGGTATAAAGGTTTTCATATTTTTGACTATGTATTTCGTCTTTGGAGAAACTCCATTTTTTCCAGAATAAATCATGCATATGCTGTTTTTTTTCCCATTGTTAATCATGTCTTAAGCAAATAAAAAATGCTGTCTAAAAGTAAACCTTTAATTTTAATATTTTTCTGCAGTGCTTCTGTATGTACGTAAGGAATTGGACGAAGTGTTTGATGCTCTAATGTTAAAATCGCCAACTGTGAAGGGGCTTATGGATGCTGTAAGTTGTCATTTCTTTTAGATTAGACCAATATTGTATGACTTTCTGGATAAAATGATCAACAAAACAATCTGTTAAAGGTTCCCTCATGTGCTTTCCAAATAAAGAAGTAGTCTTATTGAAACTGAAGAGGCTGCAGAGAAGAGATTTAAATTTGAAACTATATCTTTGCAGCATGAGAAAAAAATACTGCAAACAGATCAATGAGAAAATAACACTTGCCTGGCTGCGGGACCTCTTAGATAGATTTAACATAGAAATGAAGTATGGGAATAGCTCTTACACTAATCTAGGATGTGCCTGTTAGAGTAGTTTTTTTTAATTTCATATAACCTTATCACTGGAAGTTATTTGAAATGTAAGTAAAATAAAGTTGTGAGCTTTCATTGATTTGACTAAAAGAAAAATTCAAAGCAAACTGTCCTTATCCAAGGTTAATTGTTCAGTGTTAGTTATTTTGGAGAATAATTGGAGATAGTTAATGTAACACTGGAAAACAAATATTTTGTTTTGTGAATAGTTTTGGGTGTATGGTGTTGATTTTGACCTACTGATCAGAAAAATCATCGATAAATGTTCCTATCAGTGACATATTGCAGTTACCTATTTTTGTGATTTCCTTTTATATTTTAAGTCTACTAATATGTTGCCCACAAAATAAGCTTTTTTGTTTAATCCAGACATTCCTGGGAACTGTTAGAGAAAAATCTTGATCCTTGGTTTACTTCAGCAAAATATGCAAAATTAATAAAAATGTATAAATTGGCCAGATGTAGCCTAATAAGCAAACATGAATACAAGCTACATGATGACTTCTAATTCTTTACCGTGCAGGACATCTGTGAATTGGACAGCACACAATAGCTCTTCTGAATATGTTGCTAGACTCTCTTAGAAAATATGCATTTGAGTCATGACAATTTTCAAACAATGTGCCAATTTACTTGTATTGACAGGCTTGCTTTCTTTTACTTTAACAATTTACATTTGTGTAAAAAGATTGAATCTATTTCACGAGTGAAAAATAAGTAATCTTTGAGTAGCAGTATAAACAGGCTTTTGTGAGGGTAGTCCTCTATTTAACTTTATTTTACTATGCAGCCCATAAACTGTAGCCATGTAAATTGTATTTATTCCCTTGAACTAATTTGAATAACTTAATATAATTACAAAATTCAGTGAAATGGAAGCATATAGATTATTGCTACTCATTTACCCATGATTTCTATTTCCCCATATCCTCTTTGCTGTATGCAAATAAAGCAATATCACTATCCAGTCAATGCATGCTGTCAGTCTTTCCAGCTAGAGTGAACTTTTTAGTATTCTAGTAATTAGTTGAGAATTGCATCTAGCCTCACCAGTCTAACTGCAGTAAATGTGAAGAGTATAATCATCAAGTCATTGATGGTGGTGCACTGCAGAGGACAGGATTTGCAGAATTTTAATTTTTATAGGGTTTTTATTAGTGTAAGACCATTGTACCGATTGCACTGTTTTGCAAAATTTTGTTAATATCTGGAATGTGTTTAAGGTGACAGTCTGCCTTTTACATGTCTTTCAAATTTGCCCTGCGCAAGTTTACTTTGAAGGATAGTTTGAAACAGCCAAGATATTTAGCGAAGAATGCAGGAAAAGTGATATGGCATATTTTAATTTTTATATTCAGTTTCATATTGTACATTTGTATTGTTTTTAATGCCTGTTTTGTACTTTGTTGCAAAGTTACTCTTAATGGATATTATTTTTTTGTCTAATTTTTACAGAATGTATTATATTGCGAAGCCTTATAGAAATAAATATTGTATGTGAATTAAGTGCATTGTTTCATGCATTCTAAGTATATGGTGTGGAATTGGGGTGGAAAATGGATGCCAAAAATACACCTTCTCTCAGGCAGCATTTTGTAAGGCTCCTGTATTGTATGTATGTATATATTTGTGTATATACTGTCACGTATGCATATCTGAGGATCCATTCACGAACTTGATCAAGGTATGTGATAACCTGACAGCCTGACTGGGATGAGAAGGAGGCACCATCACTAACATTCTCTTTTCCTCCTCTCCCCAATAAGGGCACTTAATTTGTGTATTATAAGAAGCCTGGCTGTCTAGAAGGAGGTGTAATTTGCGCTAAGACTGACCTGTTGGTCATATGGGAGGTATTTTCTTCATTTTAAGCCTGAACAGCAATGTTCCTGCAAAAATGAAAAGTAAAATGCAAAGAAGCACTGCCAACGATGCTATCCTCTGCTCATTGAATTTTCATTTTCCAGTCTGCATTTTCATTTTCAAGTTCTGAACATGCAAATAGCATGGGTCAATGGGCAGGGCTTTACATCTCGACTTCCCACAATTCTTTGTCCTTTTGCTGTAGCCTCTTAGATCTATATTATAATTATTAATAATAATTCTTCTTTGCATTTATATATCGCTTTTCTCAGTACTCAAAGCGCTCAGCAATTGCAGGTTAAGGGCCTTGCTCAAGGGCCCAACAGAGCAGAGTCCTTATTGGCATTTATGGGATTTGAACCGGCAACCTTCCAATTGCCAGTGCAGATCCCTAGCCTCAGAGCCACCAATCTAACGTATTCACCCACAAAATCTAACACCCCAGAGATGATGATGATGATATCGTTGGATGCAGAAAAAGCATTTGATATGGTTGAATGGAACTACCTCTTTACTACTTTAGATATTCTGCCTAATCAGCGTATTCTTCCTGCTGACTTTAGAGTTTCCAGTGTGCCTTGTGGCAAATTCTATCTGATATATTCATTATTTTTAAACTGTGGCATTGTCCTTTGCACACTATCCCATAAAGCTTAGATTTATGAAGCATCAAGGCAACAGTTGTTTAATGCACAGTCTCTCCAATCTCTTACACTTTAGATTGGAACACATTTAAAATTATCAAAGATCTCTTGGTGACCTTCCTCACCAGTTGTCTTTTTGCACAATCACTTAGTTTTTATTGACGGCCCACTTTAGTCAGATTTACAGCTGTGCCACACCCTTTCCTTTTCTTAAAGATTGATTGATTGTATAGTGCTTCGCAAGAGAAGAAAGCATGCCAGGCAATGCTTTCTTAAAGCAGAAATAAGATGCAATGTATTTACAACACTCTATAACAACAATCACACATCATGACATCATCACCCTGCTCATTCCCAAATGGAACTGTGTGAATTGTGCTCTTAAATTGATGTGGCACCTCTAGCCGCTACACAGGCCAACTCACCCCACCCTGCCCCAAAGTCCAAATTCGCAAGCACAGGCATTATTAATTTGGTCAGGTACTCACTGTGCACCAGATCCGGTCACGTACAGACAGGTTTGGGATCAAAGATGGAGCACTTGCATCCATAGGCTCAAGAGACACAAGTGCATCGACGGTAGCAGGGGCCAGATCTCTACTGGGTAGCAGATCAGAGGTGAAACTCTGTGTCATATCCATGGGCTTGAGGTGCTCAATAAAAATTCTTTCATTTTCTATCCATATCAATTATGACCGTCTTTCTCGTTAATGTTAGCGTTCTGGCACATTACACAACCTGCTGTCCATTGGGATGCCTTTTGTTCTGGATGTGAAAGGCTGTGCATGGCATCAAAAATGTCCCATTTCCAGTTACTGGAAGTAATAAGGTATGGATGACCGATGCTGGTGCCATCCAACTGTATGTCTGACAACTGTATGCTGGTTTCTGCTTATATTTGAGTGCTTGGACTTTCAATACTAATGTGGACGGTGGCAACTGTGAGCTGGGAAAGGCAGTCAGTTATCACATTATTCTTACCCTTGACATGTCAGATGTCCTTTGTGAATTTTGAGGTTAGGTGTCACTGCCGCCATGTGGACCAAGATTCTATTACCATGGACGTGGCAAGAACAAAGGGTTTTTTTGGGCAACAAACACTGTAAATGGCCTACCTTCAAGCAAGAAATGGAAATGCCGGATAGCCAGATACAATCTCAGTAGCTCGAAGTTAAAGATGCTATACTTTTTCTAATTGGGTCATTACCATCTGCTGAGAAACGCTGATAGCTACCAAGCATCATCCACCCATTATTCAAGAACCACTCCAACTGCATAATCCATTAGATGTAAGGGCAAGTTAAGAATTGAGTAGCAAGTGCTCAAGCATGCTTGCTTTCTTCATGGAATGTTTGGTGTTTGTGAATGCTTCATCCATTTCTTGGAGTCACATGACAGGGTGTTTCAAAGATTGGTCTAGAGTGCATTGTATGCACGTTGCATAATTATGTCTGTTTGAGGAATGAAGCAGTAGTAGAAATTTTCCATTCCTAAGAATACCTGAAGGACATGCACAGTGCTGGGTTGTGGAAAGTCAGTGACAGCAGAAACTTTGGAAGACAAAATAATTGCACACTCATTGGTAATGCAATGTCCCAGAGAGTCTATAACAGGCACTTTGAATAGGCATTTTGCTGGATTGATAAGCAGCCCATGCAGGCTGAGACTTTCAAACAAGGCTTGGAGATGAGTGAGATATTCAACCCTAGAAGCTAGCAATTAGTATGTCATCCAGGTAGACAAAATGAGAAATCCACTTCTGTTTTTCAAAGAAGTATTCCTGCTGCTAGACTAGCTGACCTGCAAAAGGCTTAAGACAAAAAAGTATACTATATGCCCAAAAGTTTGTTGACACCTGACCATCACACCTATATGAGCTTGCTGGACATCCCACTCCAGAACCTTGGGTATTAATATGGAGTTGCCTCAATCCCAGCCTGCACTCTTCTAGGAAGGCTTTTTACAAGACTTTGTAGTGTTTCTGTGGGAATTTTTTCTCATTCAGCCAAAAACTCATTTTTGAGGTTTGGTAGTAATTGTGGATGAGAAGAACTGACTTGCATTTGGCATTTCAATTCATCCCAAACATTTTCAGTAGGGGGTGAAGTCAGTGCTCTGTGCAGGCCACTTGAGTTCCTCCACATCAAATTTGTCAAGCCAGGTCCTTAGGGACTGAGCTTTGTGCTATGAGTGTCAGCACTCGGCAGCCCTGCTCTGTGAGTTTGTGTGATCTGCCACTTTGTGGCTGAGCTGTTGGTTCTCCTAGACACTTCCATTTAGCTGAACTGAAATTTAATATACTGACTTGTGGCAAAGGTAGCATCTTACGAAAGTGCCTCATTTAAAGTCACTGAGTTTTTCATTACTATGACAGGAAGTCCCAAAGTACACAAACTCAAAAGCACTTCCAAAAATGCCCGATACAAGGGAAAAATCCTATCCAAAACACTGGCTATATTCCACAAGGGCCACATAGAATCTTTATAAAATAAAATGTTTATTCTCACAAAAATGTTCTTCAACAAGAATAAAGCTCTGTAGAGCAAAAAAAAACACAAAATAAAGTTGTGTGACAAAACAAGGTGATCCAATACAAACAAATTCCTGGTATAAGAATCCAAAGTCTGGTCAAAAGGCAGAGCAAACATATCAAAAATCCAATAAATCACAGTAAGCACAGGAAGAACTCAATAGCTCACCAAAACTGTCACTATATTCCATGTGTTTTGTGGCTGGTGGCCCACCTCTTGAGAGACCAGACACAAAACACATGGAATATAGCCCAAGCACAGAAAACAAATCTGACAATAAACAAAAGTAAAATTAACATACCTCAATGAATCAAAATTGAACAAAAAAGACATAACACAAGACCTTGTACCTCATCCAGGCAAGGAACACTGGCTGAGATACAACAAATACGACCCATTCTCCTGTCAATGTTTGGAGTAGTGTCCATATTCTGTTGGCATTTATAGCGTATCAGATACAGAGATTAGAAGGCTTAACTTGTGGGAATGGGGGGGCAGGGAGTTTAGGACAGGCCAGGTTTAGATATATAAATAGAGGAACAAACAGTGGTGTAGAAATAAAAATGCATAGTAATGTAATTTCCAAGCAAACATTTAAATGTAGAAGGAGTAACACATTAAAAATAGCTTGCCTTAATGCTAGAAGTATCAAAAATAAGGTAAGTAAGTTGGAGTTGTATGTAGCAGAGCATAATTATGATATTATAGTAATAATGGAAACCTGGCTAAATAACAAAGATAGGTATGAGTGTAACGTAAAGGGATACACATTTTTTTAGGAAGGATAGACAGAACAGAAAAGGAGGTGGGGCTGCTGTTTATGCCAAACAGGATTTGAATTCAAGACCTCTTCAGTTGGATGATGAGCCCCATCTTAGTGAGGACATGTGGCTTCGCCTGGAAAATATTAGGGAAACAGGTCTTATTTTAGGTATGTTATAGACCACCCAATTCAGACAGTAATTTCCACACACATCTTTTTAGTAATATCAAAAAGACAAGTTTACAGGGAGATATTATAGTCATGAGGGACTTTAAAAGGGGACTCCCATCTTGACTGACTTTGAGCAGGGATGCCCCACTCCCCCTCTTCAAAATTCTTTCCATATACATTTGCATCAACAGAATTTCAATGGGGACCCTGATTTAAAAAGCCTCCAAAACTTTTTTTTTTTCTTCCACTTCAAGTACTAGAGAAAATAATCCCAAAAATAAAACTTATTACATGGACTGCTAAAATGTGAGGCCTCTAAATGTTATTGCTGTTTGTAACAAGCTGAAGTAAAATTTTAGATTAGATCATTAGATCATTTTGTTTACCTATGGCTAAGGGAAAAAAAAATACAAGCTTGAACATGCATCTGATGAAAGCACAAAAAAGTACTTGAGTGAAACAAGCAAGTGAAAATCATAAACATCTACTAGTGACAATAATATATACTAAAATTTCAGATTATCTCATTTGATTGCCTGTTTCATTTCATAAGAATGCAATTTCCTTTAAAATTGTGTATTGCAATGACCATCAACAGCAGCCAAGTCCCTAGGAAAAGTAGAAGTTGATCTAATATATGCATGTTTCACTTATGTGCTATTTTAAAAAGCATGTTCAAGAGCGGTAAGCAGATTCAGTGACCTAATAATACTATTACTTATTTCTTGACTCCTTTATAAAAGGTGGCTTACAACATTTCAGATGCAATTGGTTTTCCTATTGGAGCACAGGCAGGTGAAGTGGTATGGTCATGGTAACACAGTATTAGTGGCATGGTTTGTAACCACAACTTCAGAGTTTGTAGTCCAAAGCCTTAATAACTACACCACACTACCTGTATTTTGTTAGCCTTTACTAAAAACACTATGAATGTTGTATACAGGAAAGCACTTAGTAATTTACATAGTACTTCCAATACATCCATTTAACCGAACGAAGGCACTATAGCTGAGGCCCATTGTCTTATGAAATTACCCGGGCAAAGACAGGTAGCACAGCTAGTGTGTATGTGTGTGATATATATATATATATATATATATATATATATATATAAAATGAAATCCTGGGAGAGAAAGTCTAGGGAGACGAGAAGTGATCTTCACGTCATGATCACGGAAGACATTGAAAAGACCCGCGAGACAAGAGAGATTGGCCATGGAGCGTCTCTCAGGGACCTTAAACATGAGACTTTGTGCCAAGAGATTCACCTAGGACCGTCTCGCGGGGATGTAGAACATGAGATTCTTGCAAGGCACGCCCTACTTACAACCAATATTAAAATTAATCAGTCGTGTAAAGGATTTGAGCACACACAGATCCAGGGCTGTCAGCGCATATAAAGTGTATAAGGACAATACGTTATAGATGAAACATTGACGACTAAGAGAAGAAGAAAGAGCAGCGCGAAGAAAAGAGACTCAAAAGCATTGTAGAGAAAAAAAGGAGAAAAAGAATAATCTAGGTGCAAATTCAGAAAATAAGGAAAGTAATAATCAGCCCGGAAAAAGTGGAATTAGAAAAAAGAAAAGCACGCCCAATTGGGCTCAGGATTAAAAGACAAAGTAGAACTTCATAAAGACGTTCAAAAACGTTGGCGTTATACACATGCAGAGCAGGTAAGAGATTATGAAAGCAGTGGAATTCAAAAGGCACAAAAAAAAGTTGGCGCGATACAAATGCAGAGAAAGTTAAAAAATATGAAAGCAGTAAAATTAGAAAGTATCAAAAAAAAGAAAGTAAATAAAGAAAATAATCACCACAGACCAGGTGTCATTGGAAAAAAAAAGCAGGACAAAGCGAGGTCAGAAATAAATGACAGAGTAGAAAACAAAGCAAAACGTCATAAAGAGGTTAAAAAAACAAGGGGACCAAACACATGCAGAGCAGGTTAGAGATAATGAAAACTGGAATTTAAAACACTCAAAAAAAAAAGTAGGCGCAATACACATGCAGAGCAAGATACCGAATATGAAAGCAGAAAAAAACGAAAGTGTCAAAAAAAAAAAAGATCGCATTAGCGCAAAAAAAAGACAAATTATTACTCGGAGAGGTAACGAAAAGACGAATAGAGATCTAATATATGGACATAGGTGATATGTCAGAAGTATGTAAATATTGTAAGACTTTGAAGTTTAAGTCAGAGAATTTCAAAAACGGGGTTTTACCTCACATGCATTTATTGGTTACTTTGCAAAAAAAAATTATTAACTGCTGATGATGTAGATCGTTTTGTCTGTGCTGAAATTCCAAACAGAGAAACCTTTTCTGAATTATGGTACAAAGTCATTAAACACATGTCTCACGGACCTCATTTAAAAGATTCAGCATGTTGGGACTCGAAAGATTCCAAATATTGTTTTTAACGAAGTTCTGAAATAAAAGTGAAACTAATGAAATAGCAACAATTCAAAGAAAAAAAAAATCTTAAAAATGTGTATCTGGAAAACCAAACATGGGGTTGCTGAACGAAGCTCCCTAGTATATACAATCATATGAAAAAGTTTGGGAACCCCTCTTAATTCTTTGGATTTTTGTTTATCATTAGCTGAGCTTTCAAAGTAGAAACGTTCTTTTAATATATGACATGCCTTATGGAAACAGTAGTATTTCAGCAGTGACATTAAGTTTATTGGATTAACAGAAAATATGCAATATGCATCATAACAAAATTAGACAGGTGCATAAATTTGGGCACCCCAGCAGATATATTACATCAATACTTAGTTGAGCCAAACCTTTGCAAATATAACAACCTCTAGATGCCTCCTATAGCCATTGATGAGTGTCTGGATTCTGGATGGAGGTATTTTTGACCATTCTTCCATACAAAATTTCTCCAGTTCAGTTTATGGCTGCCGAGCATGGACAGCCTGCTTCAAATCATCCCATAGATTTTCGATGATATTCAAGGCAGGGGACTGTGACAGCCATTCCAGAACATTGTACTTCTCCTCTGCATGAATGCCTTTGTAGATTTCGAACTGTTTTGGGTCATTGTCTTGTTGGAATATCCAACCCCTGCATAACTTCAACTTTGTGACTGATGCTTGAACATTATCCTGAAGAATTTGTTGATATTGGGTTGAATTCATTGGACCCTAGACTTTAACAAGGGCCCCAGTCCCTGAACTAGCCTCACAGCCCCACAGCATGATGAAACTTCCACCAAATTTGACAGTAGGTAGCAGGTGTTTTTCTTGGAATGTGGTGTTCTTCTTCCGCTATACAAAACGCTTTTTGTTATGACCAAATAACTCAATTTTTGTCTCATCAGTCCAAAGCACTTTGTTCCAAAATGAATCTGGCTTGTCTAAATGAGCATTTGCATACAACAAGCGACTCTGTTTGTGGCGTGAGGGTAGAAAGGGCTTGTTTCTCACCCTGCCATACAGATATTCTTTGTGTAAATTGCGCTTAATTGTAGAACGATGTATGGATACACCATCTGCAGCAAGATGTTCTTGCAAGTCTTTGGAGGTGATCTGTGGGTTGTCTGTAACTAATCTCACAATCCTGCGCATATGCCGCTCCTGTATTTTTCTTGACCTGCCAGACCTGGATTTAACAGCAGCTGTGCCTGTGGCCTTCCATTTCCTGATACATTCCTTACAGTTGAAACTGACAGTTTAAACCTCTGAGATAGCTTTTTGTATCCTTCCCCAAAACCATGATACTGAACAATCTTTGTTTTCAGATCTTTTGAGAGTTGTCTTGGGATTCCATGTTGTCACTCTTCAGAGGAGAGTCAATGGGAAACACAACTTGCAATTGACCACCTTAAATACCTTTTCTTGTAATTGGACACACCTGTCTATGACGTTCAAGGCTTAATGAGCTAATCCAACCAATTTGGTGTTGCAAGTAATCAGTATTGAGCAGTTCATGCATTCAAATCAGCAACATTACAAGGGGACCCACATTTTTGCACAGACAGTTTTTCACATTTGATTTATTTTCATACAACTAAATACTGCTTCACTAAAAATCTTTGTTCAGAAAACACCCCAGTACTCAGATGTTCCTAGTAAATGAAAGACATACCTCTGTTATTTTTTTGTTGAAAGTAGTGTCAAATTATTATGCAGGCTTAGAGGGATTCCCAAACTTTCTCATATGACTGTAATATAAATATATAGAAAGATTTCTAAACTCTTTAGGGGCTGAAGAGTGTCCCGAAGCGCGATTGCTGTGTCTGTGGAAGACAGCATATCGGTTGCCAGGGTAACCACAGGCTCCCAGTGCTGTATCAGTTCGCCATGAAATCAAATCATAAAAGATCACAGTCTCGTTATGAGCGCCTGCCATCAATGGGTGATGCAAGGAATATTGTAAATGCAGGGAACACTATTGCTTAGCCATTAACCTGGTCACAACCCTGCCTGATTTCTGTTTCTGTGTATAGCAGAGAGGTAGATCCGGCTTCAAAAAATAGCCATGCTGTTTCTGTTTCAAGGGAAATAAAGCTGGTTTTGCAAAAGTACTGAGTCTAGACCTCCTGTTTTGTGGTGCAAGACAAGGACTCAGACGTGACAATATATAATATAAAAGGCAACATTGTTGGACTGACTTGCTTAATCACTCATCAACAAAAACAATTTTTCCTTTTAGTTAAAGGATGAGTTTGGTATATTTCAAATCAAATTTATGTCTTCAAAATCATAATGTATATTAGTTTGCCACATAAAAATGTGTTCTAAAGTAAAGCAATTTTTTTAATCATTTTTTAAAATTCCTTTTCTGTTCTTGCGGTTTGTAGGGGCACTAATGGATATACAGATCCATGGGTAAATTTAAAAGCCTTAAAAATACAAAATAGAATGGGTCAATTTTTCAAGCCAAACATGTTATCAAGTATTGACTCTCTGTGATACCCATGTAGTGGCAATGGCACCATGCTTTACTATGGACACTTGTAGTTCTTAGACTTAATGCACCAATGATGAGAGAAAAGAGACAAAGGTAGAAATTGTAAAAGTGGGAAAAAACATGTTCTTTATTTACAGATACTCTAAACAAAAATAATGTGCAATATTGATTTCTCTAAAAACAATTATTATTAAGAGGTTATTAACTAATAAAGCACTGTCTCCAATGGCATCCAGTCAAAAGAAGACAAACAATATTTTCAAAGATACAGTCCTTCTCCCTTTCTCTATTAACAAAAATATACAAAATGAAACACACCCTTTCGGAGTCATCCTTCTACCATTCAGGGTCCTTACCTCATGCTCACCACTTTACCTTCACTGTTTGCTATGGTCAGAAAACTAGCCAGAAATCCAACCCATAGTGTCCATCTCAGTTTTATATGCTACTGGGGATTGATGCACACAGTATCACTGCCCATGCCCAGTGTTAACAAGTCCATGGTTTCTCTGCCCAAATGGACTATTGTTGATTGATGTCTGTAGGGAAAAAATTAGATTTCGAGGATTGCATTTTTTTGGATTTCTTTTTTTAAAGCCAATGTAGTAGTACTTCCTTCTCAGCTCTATTAGCTTGCTTTTTACACATTGTACAAACTTGAGATCACTTTTCGGACCCACTAAATCGCTTTCAAATCTCCAAGGACCCCATCCCCGCTTTTTGATGGTATGTTCCCATTTTATTACATTAGTTTGCATATGTCGGGTATTAGGCTCTTTTCTTGCACCACTATGCGGCGTGATATGTGATATGTGGAAGTGCTGGTTTTGCCTAACCTGGGTACTCCATCTGACTTCCTTGGCACTCCAAGAAGTGGAAGTATGTGGTGCAGGCAGGCAGTAGTACCAACTCTTGAGATTCAACACACTTCCTTTTCCTTTAAGTATGCCAATTAACCGTTAGCTCTTTACCTTTAAAAGTAAATATGTAAATAGCTACTTCAGTAACAAGTTCTTCTCTTATAACGTGATTTGCTTCACCATATCAATGTACTGATATATTGCACAAATATTGCTAAACAGCATAGCCATGTCATTTTAAGAAGTAAAACATTGTTGTGACATTTTAAAAGGATACTTGCACTTTGCTCCACCATTTGTCATCTCTGCATCTTATTTCAGAGCCAAGAATGTGGGTTCTCCTTGGAAATTCATCACCAATCCTTACCACTGACACTAAATGTTAATGCCATGATGTGAATTACTGTCTCTGTTCTCTAGGCAACTAGACAATAATTACTGAAAAGGTGTAATTATGTTTGCTTATGTTCTTTAGCTGTATTAAAGCTTATTTCATTAATTCAATAACCACTAAAACCATGTGCAACACATGCTCACTCCATTCACCCAGGGTAATGTATGCCAGTATTTTCTCCTGACTCATCATTGTCGGCTATGCATCATTAGCACAGTTTCAGTCAGCAATTTTCTATCAAGCATGCAGACAGTACTGGTAATCTGTCAGGTGATGAATACATCTAATAGAGCCTGCAAAGAGGTGATAGTTTGCAGGTTCTCATGTATTGTTCATCGAGGCTCCTTTTATGCCAGCTTCTTCAGGTAGTACAGAGCTGTCATTATTGCCTTAGTGCACCAGGATCTACATCAGTTTGGCATATTCTCCCCATGTATTTGCAGATTATTTGTAGAGAAAAGCCAAGCAAAATGACACATTTTATTGGCTAACTAAAAAGATTACAATATGCAAGCTTTCGAGGCAACTCAGGCCCCTTCTTCAGGCTATATGCTTGGCTTTTCTCTACATTCAGAATGGCTAACACGGTACAGCACTCTAGTACTACAGATTATTTGTATAAAGTATAATGAAACTCTTACTTACTTTAACTACTGTATGCTGCCAGACAGTGTGAATCTCACTTTGAAAGCTATGTAAAATAACACAGAAGGTAATGTGCAAAAGTAAGTGCCATGTATGAAAAAAATCCTATGATGTGAGCATACATCTATCTGTTATTACAAACCATGGCAGAACTTAACTGTTGAAAAAACAGAATTGCGGAGGCAAAAGTAGGATTATAAACAGAATATAGCTTGGCACTGGGGGCTTGTTGTGTTGTCATAACTCCGCCTACAGCAATGACTGTGAGCATATAAGCAAAAAAGAAATGCATTCTTATTTCAAGAAAAATTGTTCCAAGAATCCATGATAAATTAATTTCCTTTTGTTATAACAAAGATTCTTCATAATTGCGAAAGGCATATTTTCTTAAAGCAAAACCTTTGCTGCTTCAAAGTGGATGTTTTTGATTAATTTTAAGGATTTTTTTTATTCACCAGTGTACCTATCTATTGCTCTCATTGTAAACTGCACAGATGGACAAAGTATTTTTAAAATTAATAAAAAAGCTTCAGTCTAAAACACAATTTTATATGACAAATTAATATATACCATGATTGTGAAGAAATACCTTTGACTTAAAAAAAAAAAAAAAAAAAATCAAACTTATCCTTTAAAAAGCTGAAATTTGTATGTATGTAATTGGTGTGTGTGTATGTGTATGTATATGTATATGTATATGTGTATATATATATATATATATATATAT